>PVHT021183710.1:1916301-2028472 GCA_004024745.2 Catagonus wagneri | reverse complement strand
TGTATATATACCACATCTTCCTAATCCAGTCATCTGTCGATGGACATTTTGGTTGTTTCCATGTCTTGGCTATTGTGAATAGTGCTGCAGTGAACATGCGTGTGCAAGTGTCTTTCTCCAGGAAATTTTTGTCTGGATATATGCCCAAGAGTGGGATTGCTGGGTCATATGGTAATTCTATGTAGAGTTTTCTAAGGTAGGAAGACAGTGTGGAGGTACCTTAGAAAACTCTACATATCTAATTATTAACATTACATTTCCCCTTCCACTAAGCAGTGTTCTCAACTCTGGGCAGTGCTGCCCCATTAGGTCACCTTTGGAAGTGCATAGTGTTTTTGTATCAATGTCAAGGTACGTTACTGGCATTAAGTGTCCCAGGAGAGTGTTAGGCAACATCCTGCAATGCAAGGACCGCCCTGCCCAATGAAGAACTATCCCATCCAAAATGCCAGTAGTACTCCCACTGTGGTATATATGAAGAAAGAGGTTATTCTCATTCCTGGCTCTGCATTTTCAATCTGGCAACTGCTTCTTGCTTCTTCCTTGATCAAGCTCTGTCTCATCACCCTCAGTTCTACTATTGGCCACTGGTCTCTTTGCTGATGATTCCAGTTCCTGTTGATAGTGTGGTGGAAGTAGTATGACCCTTGAAGTTGGGTCTGTTGCAATAAAATCCCCAGTTCTGCTGCCCCTCATTTATATGCCCTTGAGAAGTTTATCTAACTACCTTGATTTTAAATTACTTCTTCAGAGAATAAATTTAAGGACATCTTTATCTTGACTCTTTTGGACTCTAGCAGAGAATAGGCCTTATTTAAAAAAAAATACTGCCTCACAGAGTACTTGTGAAAAATAAAAGAGGTAAGGTCTGCTAAGAACTTCGTATAGACTATGACACGGGAAAAATATTTAATAAGTGAGAGCTACTATTTCCTTTCTGCAGAGTAACTGTGTTTGACATCTCATGCAAAAGTGAGACACTGGCCATTTCGTTCTTGGATTTTCTAGTAGATCCTAGCAATGGTTTGCAAACTTTTGGCAGCAAAAGGAGGCAAATAAGGTGAATTTTATGAATTTGAATAATGTAATCATTTGAGAGGCAGCTGAAGGTTAAAAGGCTAGATTGGGGAGGAAATGTTATTCTATCTGAATGTATTCACCTAATCATGTGCCTTTTAGGATAACACTAAGTTGTAATATCCTGAATAGAGGATTTCATGCCCAATTTTCACCACTTGCTTTCAGAGAATGGTCTCCTATGTAACAGCCCCACTGTGCTGTCCCACCCTTGCCAAGAGCTCTAGGGTTGAAGTATTTAGTCCTTATTTTGAACCTCCTAGATTGGGCAAGCTTGCCAAGCCCCAAATGTTGTTGTAGCATATTTGAGTGTGGATTTCAACAAAGTACAACTCTTCTGAAATAATTGACCGGCACTAAAATGTTCGGTCTCCGAGTTAGACTTTTGTCATTCTCAAAGCAGGAAATGGTTCTCTGCAAATATTTAGAAATGCTGTGGAAACTCTGAAGTTCACAACCATGGCAACCTCTCAGGTTTGCAGGCTGTAAAAGGCATCATGCCTTCCTTAACAGAGTTACTGAATTCCTAAATAGTTGTCATAAGTGAAAATATGGAGACTGACATCGAAGAAGCAAGCTCCTCCAGTCCATTTTAAGAAGACCCTGGTTGACATCTGACCCCTACAGTCCAATAAACAGCAGCAGAAATTCCCATTCCACTTAAACTGCATCTGCTGGGCAAGGTTTCAATAAAGCAGCAATTCATGAAAAGGTTTCCCCTTATTTCAAGTGTCAAAGTTCTCCTTGTTTAAGCTAACTGTTAGCAAAGTGTGCCTGGCCTCAGCTGTGAACTTTGCCTTGTTACCTCAACTCTCCTTGACAGAAATTGACTTCACAACCAATTGTAGTATGTATCAAAGCTCTATATTTATAGGAAGATGCTATGAAATGAATTGGAATTAAACACATACATTTTATCTGTCACTGAAATTAATCTCAACACATAATAGTGAGTCTTCTCAGAAAATCCTTCCAAAGCCAAATTTGCATATATTTACTTAAGTCAATACACAGAGATAAATATACAAAGAAAAGCTATTTTCTTTGGTAAAAGAAAGACACTACTTTTCTTTCCTCATCTGCTGGAAAATTGTGGATAAATGACTTAGGTCAGGATAATTTCTAGGTTCCTTTTCATCGTGTCATTGAGGAGAGAGATGGTAGAACCACTGATTAAGTTGGGAAACACAGGAAGAGAAGAGCAAGAACATAGAAGAGGAGGAAATCATTTCTGTGAGGGAGGCAATTAGTTCAGTTTTGCACTTAGGGAATTTGAGACTCCTGCAAGGTGGTTTTTGTAATGCTGGATATGGCCACGTGATGTTTAGAGAGGAAATGAAGTTCAGGTACCATCAATATTTAAATGTGACTTGAGGCACAGGCATGGATGAATCTATTACAGGCAGGCTCATAAAGTGAGAAGAAAGGAGAGTTAAGATTAGAACCCAGAGGAATGTTGACACTTACTGGGTGATTAAAGCAGGGAAGACCAGGGCAAGAGGGTGGCGATGCCATGGTGGGCGGGAAACTGGGAAAAACATGTGTCAAGAGAGATGTTCCAAGGTGGGAGTGATCATGTTCCTCAGATGCCTCCTGGGGGTTAATAGCACAAGAGCTAAAATATAATATAAAAAAGAACACATATGTGTACAACTGGATCACTATGCTGTACAGCAGAAATTGACACCACACTCTAAATCAACTATACTATAATAAAAATAAAAATAAAAAGTATGTTCATAATTTGAAGTTCATTAGTGGTTATTAGTGAGCAGTTTCAGTGAAGGTGAAAACCATGATGGAACAGGGTGAGGAATGACATAACCCAGAGAGAAGAAGGGGTACAGCTGTAGGACTCCCGTTGTCAAAAATTTGAAGAGCTCTTATGAAAATGAAGGATTAATTCCCATGTGTTTTGCCTCAACAGGGCAAAATAATGGACAATGGGAGGTCACTTTGGGTTATATTTTAGTAGATACACTAGCAATGAAAATTATTGAAGAAATGATGCAGCAGCCTTGTAAAGTAGGATTCCCATTACATGAGTCATTCAATAGTGGATAGGAAGCCATCAGTGAATGGGAACACGGAGAGGGGTCATTCCATTCTACCCCTTCTGTTCTCTGAGTCTCTTCTGAGTCCACATATTGCAAGGGTTCTACGTCCTTGCAACTTTGGGTAGACAGCAGCTCACACGCTTATCCACCCTTCTCAGGCTGTTGGGGCCAGGAAGAGTGATTATTATCTTTTCCTGCAATGTCCAATATCAACGGGACAGAGTTCACTAGGAAGGCCTTGGGGTGAGCTGTTGAGTGTTGAGCTCAGAGCTGAGAAAGCCCAGGGCTGTCTCAGGCTTTGCCAGGACTCACCAGGGGATCCTCCTGGCTTCTCTGAGTTCACTCCACTGGTGCTTTGGGAGAGGGCCCTAGGCATTTCTGCATGTCTGTGTTGCTTCACTAATTGATTAAAAGAAAAATAAACACCTCTGGGGTAGAGGTCTGCCTCTTACTTGGGACCAGACTACATCCAGCTTCTGGGCTTCTCAGTGGGTATCTGAGAGGTAGTTAGTGGTAGTACTTGTACAAATTTTTTTCCAGGCCATGAAAGTTGCTCTTAGCAAGCATCACAAGAGTCCAGATTAGGTGCCTGACAGCAAAAAGAGACCAAACACTCCAATTCAAAGGGCAAAGGAAGCAGGAGCTAATGAAGAAAGAGCATGGAGAGGGAGCCAGAATAAGAACTTCTGGGGTTGCAGTCACCAAAACGTTATATGTCCCCCTTCCCTTCCTCCCATATGTAGTATATAAACAACTTAAAGTCATACAATAACGTCAAGACCTTCAAGGGAAATGCTTATTTTCCTAATGATAATGATTCTGCTTTTTTTTTTTACAATTTTCTTTCAAAATCTTTAAATGATAGTATTTATACAATATTTGTGTCTGAAGCAGCACATTATTGAACCTATATGCTTATATGCATTTACCACAGGGTTGTAAGTTTGGAAACTAAAAATATAGGAGGAGTACTGACAGTAAAGGATGGTGTATCTTCTAAAATTAACTGGTTAGTGGAAATTTAATCATTCATTAAGCAGTTATCATATCCTAAGTACAAATGGTAATTGGTTATGCAGAATGCTGTAACAAATACCTGAAAATGTGGAAGTGGTTTTGGAACTGCATGAAAGGTAAAGGCTGGGCAAGTTTTAACATTCATGCTAGAGAAAGCCAAGATTATCATGAAGGTGATTCTGGTGAGGATGCAAAAAGAAAAGAAGAAAGTTGTAGAGAAATCTTCTATCTTCTTAGAGAATGACTAAGTTATCATGAACAGAATGTTGGTAAGACATACGACAGGTAAAGGCCATCCTGTTGAAGTCTCAGAAGTAAATGCTGAACATATTATCAGACAATGGAGAAAAGGTGATCCTTGTTATAAAATGGCAAGTATCTTGGTTGAACTGTGTTTGTGTTCTAGTGTTTTACTTGCAAGTGATCAAATTGGATATTTAACTGAGGAGATTTCTAAACAAAAAGCGGATGGAGTGGCTTGGTTTCTCATGATTTCTAATGGCAAAATTTGAGAAAAAGAAATGAATTGAAGCTGAAATTTTTCAGCATAAAGGAACAAGAACCTGAAGATTTAGAAAATTATCTGCCTGTCCATACTACAAAATATGAGAAAGCATGCTTGGATGAGAACACTAAACATATGGTGGACCAACCATTTGATAAAGAGACCAGTGTGAGTGTGAAATAGAGACCTAATCAGCTACTGTAGCAGGAAAACTGTCCATTTAAATTGAAGGGCATGGAGACAGGATGGAACAGAGGAAGGCTGCCGACCTCTCTGGATTTTATAGGAAAGACCCCGGAACTGTTCTTCAGGACTAGGGAAGAAGGATTCAGAGCTCATCAAGGCTTCCTCCTCATTTTCAAAAGTTAGGCCATCACCTTGGTTTCAACAGACTAGACCACCTCTACCTAAACTCTGGGGCAGGGCCACCTGGAGTCTTGAGGGTAGTACCTATACTTAGCAGACCTTCAGGACCTTCACCCAGTGGTGAAGGGGTCTGATAGGAAGAGCGCTGAGACCCAGTGGGTCTGATGGGAAGAGCGCTGAGCCAAAGAGGATTGTTCTTGAGTCTTAAAATCTCATAGAATCTGCCTTGCTAGGTTTTGTAATTGCTTGGGACCCATCACCTCCTCTTTCTCTACCATTTTCGGAATGGGAATGTCCAAGCTAGACCTATCCCATCATTGTATTTTTGGAAACACATTACCTGTTTGGTTTCATTGATTCACAGATGGAGAGAAATTTTGCCTCAGGATAAATCCTACCTTGAGTCTCAGTCGTATCTGATTCACATATTTAGAATTTAGATGAGACTTTGGACTTATTTTTTAAATTTAATTTTGGTTTTTGCTTTTTAGGGCCACACCTATGGCATATGGAAGTTCCCAAGCTAGGTGTTGAATTAGAGATGCTGCTGCCGGCCTACATCATAGCCACAGCAATGCAGGATCCCAGTCGCTTCTGCGACCTACGCCACAGCTCACAACACCAGATACTTAATCTACCAAGGAAGAACAGGGATCAAACCCACATCCTCATGGATACTAGTTGGGTTCATTACCACTGAGCCATGACGGGAACTCTGAGACTTTGGACTTTAGACTTTAGAGTTCATGATAGTATGAATTGAGACTTTGTGGGTTTGTGGATGAATTGACTATATTTTGCATATGAGAAGGACACACATTTCAAGGGGCCAAGAATAGCATGCTATCAACTGAGTATTTATGTCCCTCCAAAATTCATGTGTTAAAGCCCTAATTCTCAATGGGTAGGTATTTGTAGGTGGAGCCTTGGGAGATAATTAGATTATGAATATGGCCATGATTAAAGACAGCCAGTTGCAAGCCAGGAAGCGGGATCTGATCAGACAACAAATTTGCCAGCACCTCTATCCTAAACTTCCCAATCTCCAGGATTGTAAAAAATAAATGTTTGTTGCCTAAGACACTCAGTCTATGATAATTTGTTACAGTAGCTAGAACTAAGACAAGTGTGTGAAAACACTATGAACAAAAGTTTGACTATGACTAAAAAAAACAGATAGTAAACAGAGGATAGAAATTAAGTCATTTGTCTGTAACAGAAACAAACTAGCGATTTCCTTAGCCCTTTCCACATTGTCCCACTACCAACCCACTGAATTTCAAATTCAGTTTATTGGGGTCCATTAGGGTAAGGGTAGGAAATAATATGATTTGAGAATACTTTAGGAGCTGCAGCTGAATAATTTTTTAAAAAAATGAACCATTAAAAACATGCCTGTTGACCATGATTTTGAAACTCATGCCTGACTTTCAGAAGACAAGGTGAAAAAATAACACAGGGCAATTCAAGACTATAGAACACAAAGGGATCTGACTTAACTGCCTGAGCGTTGGTCAAATTCAACTTAATAGTCACAGATTAGGAAATACTTAAGCCCTCTCTTTTCACCTCCCTTTTCTCTATGTCATGAAGACTCAATAGCCCCAGCTGATAGTGTCATGGACGTGCTGACAGGTACCCAACTGTGGTGTGATTAACTCAGCGTGCTGCTGCAATTAGCCCATCAAAGCTGTCTGGGGACTAGCATTTCTACTAGGGTCACAAGACAAAAATGACCTGGCCTGTCAGTCCTTGTCTGGCTGGGGCCCAGTGCTAGCACGGGGGAATGTCACAAAGCAAATGGTCACTGCGTCTTTAAGCAATGAGAATAAACAGGTCCCTGCTTGTGAAACTGAGCGCATATTAAGCAAAGCCAACCAGTACTTGACTTTGAGCAAGTCTCCCTTTCCTGTGTACATTCATTTTATTTTATGGCCACGTAAAAGCAACTCCATGGCGCTGGCTGCAGTGGGAAAATCAACAACAACATTACAGAACAACCCACAACCAAAAGTGACCCCGAAAGAAAACATCAGGAGAAAAATATGGAGGCAGATCCCCCAATCATCTTGGCAAGTATTGGCGTGTCAAAAGAGAGAATAATTGATTTTGACATAGAGGAAAGTAGTAATTGGAATGAAACTTGTTTGAATAACAGCTTAAATGTTTCTTTCCTTGCTTTCCAGATTACATGCACTGTAAAGCTGGATTTCTTTCTCCTGGCTAGTTCACAGAGGACATTCTGTGTCCAAGGGGCTTGTGAAATGAGGGGGAAAAAAAAACTTGTGAATTTGCCTCTTTCTGGATGATTTTTGGACCTAGATTCCAGGCTCACATAGACAGTGTATTGATACTCAATCCCAAATTTTGTCTGTTATGAACATTCCTTATAGATCATTGTTAATATATTGAAAGGCTGGATAGTACCTGCATGAGAGTGCTTCATCCACTCCACTGGTTCACAACACTGAAGTTAGAATTTTTTCCAGTCTTCTTCCTTTTCACTACTTTCCAGTTGTAGTTAGTACAATGGACTGAATGTTTATGGCCCCCTTAAATTCACATGTTGAAATTCTACCCACCAATGCAATCATGTTAAGAGGTGGGGCCTTTGGGAGGTGAATAGGTCATAGGAGCAGAGACATGTGAATGAGAGACCCCAGAAAGACCCTTCACCCCTTCATCCATATGACGTCATAGTGAGAAGGTGGTAACGTATGAGGAAGCTGGTCCTTGCCAAACACTGAATCTTCTCACACCTTCATAGATTTCCCAGCCTCCAGAACTGTGAAAAATAAGTTTTTTTGTTGTTTATAATCCACCCAGGCTATTGGATTCTAACAGGCCAGGTGAACTAGAGATACTGAGTCCAAATTGTCCTATTCACAACACAACAGACCAGTATATAGGAAGATGAATCACTGGGGAAAAAAATGATGACCACATTCAGAAAGCCAGCAGACTGGGAAGATGGCAGACTCATGTCTCAAAGAACCGTCTTACCCCAGTCAGAATTCAGTCTTCTTTTATACTAAAAAAAAAAAAAAAAAAAAGGTGGGTGGTTGTTGTAAATTTCTTGGTGCAGGTATCCTTTGTACTTACAGCTGTCCAGTTAGGTCAGATCATGATGCTTCTATAAACCTCCAACAAAATCAATGTTATTCTCTGTTCTGCAAATTTTTATCCCTATATGTACGGACTCTTAAAAGGCGGAGCCCTGAGAATAGGCTGTCCTGTATATTTCAGCCTATAGGCAACATTCTTTTACAAAAGATGCAGAGCCAGCATGACCACAGATAGGCAACGGAGCACAAAGGCTAAAGAAAAGGTAACAGATCTAATAAGGAGCCTGGTCTGACCCAAAGGCAGGGCTGGTAGATGGAAACTGTTACATTTAGAAGGGATAAGCAATGAGATCCTACTGTATAGCACAGAGAACTATATCCAGTCTCTTGGGATAGAACATTATGGAAGATAGTATAAGAAAAGACAATGTATACATTTGTATGGCTGGGTCGCTATGCTGTACAGCAGAAATTGACGCAACCCTGTAAATCAACTACACTCTAATAAAAACAAAATTATTTGTATCTCACCAATTTGTGGGAGGGGATATAATACTGTCAATCTGGCTCATCTTAAATTAAAGGCATCTGCATTTGTCTCTAGTAACAGAAAATTGGGGGATAGTTTTCTAGTTTGTATTACAATCAACCAAAGCAGCATTTTAAACACTTTCTTAAGAGTGAATTGTTTCTTGGCTAGGAATTGGGAGATGCCTGTTAATAGTAAAATCACTTCTGACATATCCAAGACACCCCAGCCAGCAAGGGGGATATTAGAAGAGATGACAAACCATTTTAACACCAACTGACATCGTGTTCTGGCACGTCATGGTGAGGTCCGGAAGACATCGTTCTTGCCACTTAAAATATCTTGGTAAGAAAAAAAAATGCAGGGCGACAAAAGAGATTTTTTTTCTACCTGTATAGAATCTTGCTTGCCCTGTAGGCATTAGTTCAAAGTATGTTTTGAGATATTATTGATCTAATCAAAATGATTACAGGCCTATCCTTTTAGAGTTGAAATGAAAATAAAACCAACTTTTATTTGGACTCATCAGTGTGCCAGGTATATTCCCATTTAGTGACTTACTATGTGCTCATAGCATCAATCTGAGTTTCAGCGGTAAAGAAAAGCTCAGAGAGGCTAAGGCACTGGTCTGGTATCACACAGCTAGACAGTGACATAGTCGGGATTTGGGACTGTTTTGTTCCTCCAAGTTCAGTGTTCTTATAACCATAACACATTTCCTCAGAGATCATCCTCTTCCTCTTCCATTTTCTAGATAAAATACTAAGGTCTGGGGAGGAAAATGCCTTTCTAATGGCCTCCTAAGTGTCAGGCACACTCCCTTCAGAGACATTTGGCTCGCTAGCCACGAAACAAAGCTCAGTTCCCGTTAACAGTGTAGTTGTTTATGGGCTCCAGCACTTCTCCGAAAAGGAAGAATTTGAAAAGAGAAATAATAATAAAAAAAAGAAGCAGCTCAAAATTGTGACTGACTTGCCCTGGAATGTGAACAGAGTAGTTCCTGAGTATGTGGGACACACACTAACATGATGTGCTTTTGTTAACGGACACATGAAATGTAACTAAAGCGGTCCCATGCACTGCTATTACAAATGTCGTACATTCACTGCCTTAGTTTGATAGGGCTTTCACAACCAGGTGTCATAGCAACAGAAATTTATATGCTCGCAGTGCTGGGGGCTGGAAGTCTAATATCAAGGAGTTGGCAGGGTTGCTTCCTTCTGATGAATCTGAGGGAAGAATTGTTCTGGGACCCTCTCCTTGGCTTTAGATGGCTGTCTTCTCTCTGCGTCTTTACATAATTTTCCCTCTTTTGGTGACTGTGTCCCAATTTCTTCTTGTAAGGACACAGTTATATTGGAGTAGGGCCCATACTAATGACCTCATATTAATTACCTCACTGAAGACCCTCTTTCCAAATATAGTCACAATTTGGGGTCCTGAGTGCTAGGATTTGAACACATACATTTTTGGAGGACATAATTCACCCCACCCCTCTCTCTCTCTCTCTCTCTCTCTCTCTCACAGACACACACACACACAGGGTTAAGACTCAATAGGAAAAGTTTCTGTGCTTATTGTTTAGGAAATAAAAGTTTGACTTTCCTGAACACAATATGTACCTTTGGTGATCTTTGAATGTATTTTTGTCTTCATGAAACAAGATTTTTGAGGAAAAATAGAAGTGGAAAGAAAGTGAAAACATACTAGCAATGGTAGGGCCTTTTAATACTTGCCAGGCTGCACCAGGAAGAGACTTGGGCATGGAATCTAAGGGCGGGGCTGATGTCAGCATCCATCACTTACTTGCCAGCTGAGATCCTGACCACTGGGCAAGCTTTTTATTTCACCTATAAAACAGTAATCCCAACATCACACAACTGTTTTGAGGGTTAAGTGAGAGAATAGATATATATGTTCTAGAAGAAAGTTGGAATATTTTTTAATGGACAGTTTTCCTTAATAGCAATCTTAAAGCAGAAACCAATACTTTAAAAAGGCGAAAAAGCAAACTTGCTTGGCATGAAGAGGGTCATGAGGAGTTTAGGGCTGAAACTATCTTGCCAAGTCCTATCTTTGCTAGATGAGGGTCTGTCAATTCCCCGGGGGAACTACTGAGCTTATTTAAAAATTACTACTCTTAGGATACATACAAATGTTAATTATTACTTTTTTATTATTTTAGAAGCACTGTAACAAGGAGTGATGCATTGTTTTCAGTTTTAAACATGAAGAAACTAAAAACTAGCGTGCTTAAGTCATTGCCTAATCATCTGGAGCCCAATATTTCTCAAATGAGTTATAGTAAAGGATTTATTTTTAAAATTTGAAAGTTTTCATGGATTGATGCTTTATAAGATAAAAAAATTAGTAGGAAAAAGCAAAATTTATAAATAATAAAAGGTCATAAAGTGTAAATAATGTTTAAAATTAGATTCAATAGATAAAAAAAATAGTTCCACGGAATTGCTATAAAAATTTCCATAAGTCTACTCCCAAGGCATGTGGATTAAAGTGTTTGTGGCCCACATTTTGGGTAGCACTGCTATAAACAAAGCAACAATGGACAAGTGCTCAAATACATGTCTTGTGACTCTAGGATTAGCGTTCCTTCTACTTCACATCATTTTATTAAAATCTAATACCTCTCTCTGAGCCTACTAAATGCACATGTTGACTCTTGCCTCTGTCTACCTCATAGAAATTTTATGACATTCAGAAGCCCTAAAGTAAAAATTTCAAAGCTGCACAGAACAAACCACTAATAATTTTAGCATGGAAAAGTTTAAGGTAGACATAACTAACCTTATTAAGAAATACTTAGAAGCTTTGCACGTTGCACTGTCCTGGTGATGTATCCTGAATAAACTAATCTCAAAATACACAGTCCTAGGGGAAGAAATATAATCACTATCTGTATCTAGAGCTTTTAGTTATACTAGGGTGAACTATATTTGGTTTGCCTGGAGAAATCCTGCCCTATGGCTGTCATCCCAGCTAATTATAAGTGGTCCTCTTTTTCCTCTTCAAAATGTCTTAATTTGTATAAAAATTATATGGCCATCTGGTTAGATGATAGATGTTGCAGAAAAACAATGTTACTAGTAATAGGATGGATGGGTTTTAGCCATCGTTTCTCATATTAATAGACGTCAGCAATCACTCTTCTATTGAACTAGTATCAAGTTCAAAACAAACAAACAAAACTTATACTAGTTTTGTATGGGAATAAAAAGCTTGATTAAATTTTAAACAAAGCAGATTAAAAAAGGAAGATGATAGGGAAGGGCCTAAGAATTCGAAAGGGCGAGAAGATGGGAATTCAGAGAGTCTGTGATGAGTGAACTGGCTTCAGTCAGGCCAGGAATCGGCACTCAGGTGTTTCTGTCTATTCCCTTCCATTTCACATTGCTTCAGTTTTCAGGCAAGCATTCCTGTTGTGGCTCAGTGGTAACGTATCCAACTAGTATCCATGAGGATGCAGGTTTGACCCCTGGCCTCACTCAGTGAGTTAAGGATCCGGCCTTGCCATGAGCTGTGGTGTAGGTCGCAAATGTGGCTCAGTTAGGACATTTTGCTGTGGCTGTGGTGTAGGCCAGCAACTACAGCTCACGCTCAGTCCCTAGCTGGGAACTTACATATGTCATGTGTGTGGCTCTAAAAAGACAAAAAAAAAAAAAAAAAGATAAATCCAACTCTTCTTACCTGTGAGAAAAGGAATATATTTTGAGTGCTTCCATGCCTAGGAAAAAGGTGAAAAAGGAAACCAGGTATATACCTAGGAGACCAGAGAGAAATTCAGAGAGAGGTTGCAGAGAAAGCCAAGCCTGAGTGTCTTTCTTTCGTGGAAGTGACTTAGTTTATTTTGAGGAAAAATAACCAGGAAAAAATGCAGAGTATTCTAGTAGGTGTTGATTAAGACCATGCCATGATACTTTCTAAACTCCATTTGGCTTTTTCTAAGTCTTCCTCTTACATTAGCAATAATTAATACGTAAGGTTTTCCACCAATTAAATATATCTGAATTCACTGCATATTAAATTATATGGCCTCAGGAGATACAGACACAAGCAGTTAAATACAAAAGAAAGCATGGTTAAAAAATAACAAAAAAAAAATATTCCCAGTGGTGGTGTCAACTTTTCTACAAGGTTAATTAATCATTGCAAATGAGTATAACTGGAACAGACTACAGATTGATGTTGACTATAAAGCACAACTTCAAAAATCCCAAGCAAATAACATAATGTATTGGTCATAATAATGATGCATTCATAATTACTAAATCTTTAAGAGAACTTGTGACTTGAAAAAAAGGAAAGCAAAATAAACATAGTTTATATGTTAAAAATCTGTTATCTGGACATTTTACTGCATGTTGAATAGTTTGCTGAATTAAACAATATATCTCCTAAGATTTTCAACGTGAGATTTTTATTTTCTTTTTCAGAAATGTTATGGGGACATGTACATCAAATTTTGTGCCCCAAAGACCAGCTTAAATTTTAAATGATGCACAAAGACCTAGTCCAAGATTGGCTCTTTTATTTTAAAATATTAAGAGAATAAAAATGGTGTTTGAGATGGCAATATGTATGGACAATCATTGGTAATATTCCCCAGTAATGACATATTTCTTCTGCAATCCAACCTAATTAAATATTAATAAAACTTACCTAATAACACATGTAACCAGTTGGCTTCAACAATCAGGAATGGGCATTCTATTACTATATCTAACATGTCTGAAAAATCTATTAAACAAATGAGATATTTCTTTTTAGACACCATAGAAACAAGTCAGTTTAGTCAATTTTGTATTTATTTTGGACCTGATTCTGCAAGATACGGTGGCAAGGATAAATATTTAAAATTAGAAGGTGGACTGTGAGTCCCTATCATTTCACATGCAACATCTGTAAAATGTAAATGATAAGGATGATGATTACAATCACTTACACTTTTTCTACTTGAAAGGAACGGTCATTTATTTTTAATCTTTTATTTGTATGGCCACACCTACAGAATGCAGACGTTCTCAGACTAGGTATGGAACCCATCTCACAGCAATAACCCAGGTCACAGCAGTGGCAATGCTGAATCCTTAACTACTAGACCACCAGGGAACTCTGATGCTCACTTATTTTTTTAAACAAAGTATTTTTTACCACCAAAAAAATATGTGTGACACTCTTATCCTATGCTAGATATTGTGATGGGAATGCAAAGATAAATAAAATGTAATCACTGAGTTCAACAAGTTTATAGGCAGATGATAAAGGCAGATAAAGAGAATTATGGTAGAGCTGAATAATAGCTATGCTGAAATATCTAAAACATCCCAAAGAGGAGGATTTAAAAGTCAGATTTTTGGGGTGAAGCCATCATGGAAGTTCTCACAAAAGGAGCCCATACTTCTCCGTGAGATTTAGACGTTTCTCTGAATTTTAGACTGCCTACTTGATCTCTATACTTCACTAACTAATCGGCAGCTAGAGTTTAACATAAGCAAAAGAGATTTTAGCTTTTTACTGTCAAGTATGATGTTGGCTATGAATTTGTCACATACAGGCTTATTAAGTTGATGTATATTCCTTCTATACTCACCTTGTTGAGAGTTTTTATAATAAACAGATATTGAATTTTGTCAATTTTTTTCTGTTCATGATCATATGATTTTTTATTTATGTTGTTAATTTGGTGTATCGTTACTGCTTGATTTGTGGATGTTGAAACATCCTTGTATCCCTGGAATAAATTCCACTTGATTATGGTGTATAATCCTTTCAATGTATTATTGAATTTAGTTTGCTATTATTTTGTTGAGCATTTTTGCATCTATGTTCATCAAGAATATTTAACTTTAACTTTCTATCTTCATTCATTTATTTTGGTGTCCTTGCCTGGTTTTGGTAGCGGGGTAATGCTGGCTTCATAAAATGAGTTTGGAAGTATTTCCTTTTCTTCAGTTTTTTGGAACAGTTTGAAAAGTGTTGGTATTAAATCTTCTTTGAATGTTTGGTGTAATTCACCAGTGAAACAATTTACCCCTGGACTTTTGTTTGTTGGGAGTTTTTTGATTGCTGATTCAATCTCCTTACTAGTAACCAGTCTATTCAGATTGTGCATTTCTTTATGATTGTTCCCCTATATGGAACTCGTTGATTTGTTTTCTTGTTGCTCTTAAGATTCTCTATCTTTAACTTTTGACATTTTAATTATGTGTCTTGGTATGGATCTTTTTGGGTTCATCTTATTTGGAACTTAATGATTCTTGGACCTGGAAGTCTGTTTCTTTCCCTAAGTTAAGGACATTTTAATCCATTATATCTTCAAATAAGTTTTCTGCCCTTTTTGTCTTTTGAGGGCCACACCCGTGGCATATGGAGATTCCCAGGATAGGGGTCCAATCTGAGCTGTAGTCACCAGCCTATGCCACAGCCACAGCAGTGAGGGATCTGAGCCACATCTGTGACCTACACCACAGCTCACAGCAATGCTGGATCTTTAACCCACTAAGCAAGGCCAGGGATTGTACCTGTATCCTCATGGATGCTAGTCAGATTCGTTTCCGCTGAGCCACTATGGGAACTCCTATCGTTATTTTTTTAAATTAATTTTTCTCAATTTTTTTAAGGTTAAAATTTTATTTATTTATTTACTTGCTATTCTGTTTGGGTAAATTCCATTGCTCTGTCTTCCAGGTCAATGGTCTGGCTTGTTTTTCTGCTTCATCTTGTCTGATGCTGAAACCCTCTGGACTATCTTCAGTTCAATTAATTCTTCACCTCTGTGATTTCTGTTTGATAATTTCTTTTATTTTTGTTTTATTCATCCAGTCTTCTTCCGAGTTCAGTGAGCAACTTAGCAGGTAATTACTCATCTCCATTTCCTTAAGGCTCACCCCTGGGGTTTTATCTTGTTCTTATATTGGAACATACTCTTCTGTTTCCTCAGGTAGCTTGTCTCTGTTTGTTTCTATTTTTGTATCGAGTGAAACATCTACCTTGCCCAGTCTTGAAAGAGTGGCCCTGTGTAGCTGGTGAAACTTATTGTTCAGCCTTACCTTAGCTCTTGTTTTTCTCTCAAACCTTTGTGATTATCTAAGCAGCCTGATTTAATCATGATAGGTCCCAGCCGCCGACGTTATGCCAAGCCCTGTCAGCATTCCAAGGGGAAATATCTCAGCATCCAGTTTCAGGCTGACTGGAACCCAGACCCTCAAGCAGCAGCTTTTAACTATGCAAATCTATACATCCCCTGACACTACTGTTGTAACCCTTTATGGTCTCTGACTAGGCCATTTGGAAATGTCCTCCTGGCAACAGTTTCAAAAATTGGGAATCCAGACAAGTGCATAAGTGTCTTCCTTGGGAGGTACCGATGGGCTGTATTGAGGCCAAAGCAGAGTGTAACGTTGGCCTACATTCCCTGAGAGCGCCTTTGTGGCCTCTAGATGTGTGGTAAACCTGAAATCTGCACCTCAGGCTGAAGTTCCAGGACAAGTAAACAGGCTCTTTTCATAAGAAGAATGGGGTGTTTTTCGATCTGCTGTCTGTGTTGTGTGTCCTGGGGGTGGGAGCCCAAGAACTGTCTCTCTGATTGTTTCGGTCCTTTGAGACCCAGAAACAGAGATCCCCATGGCCACCAATGCCAGCAAATCAGGGGCGTCTCCTGTGTGGGCTGAACGTAGCTCCTGGCTCTAGTGGTGCTGCAGCGGAGCCCGGGGCCACTGTGGGCCCACTGGTTTCAGCAGGGCCACAGAGGAGCCCTAAAAAGAACTGGGCATTCTGGTTGCTCCAGGGTTACCTGTGGTGAGGTCAAGCCTGCTGGCCACAGGGGGAGCCCCATGTGAGAACGTGCGGGCAGGGCAAAACTACCAACTGCAGTGGGGTCATGGGAGGGCACGGGGGTGGGGCAAACTCACCAACTTCAGCAGGGCTTCGGTGGAGCCTGCGCCTGGGGCAAGCATGTTGGGTATCATGGGGCCGTGGAAGAACATGGGGGCAGGGCAAGCCCACTGATGCTAGCAAGGCAGAGGGAGTGCAAAAAGGGGCCTGCCAGCACCAGCACTGGCTAGGTGGGGTGAGAAAGAGCACATGACCCCGGAGAAAGTCCCAACAGACCCCTGCACCCTTGGGAGATGCATTAAGTTTAGCTAATGAATCTTCTTCATAAACGGTTTAAGCACTTTATAAACTGCTGCTTTTGAACTGAGCCCTGGGTTAAATGAATGCTGTATGCAAGCTCTTTAAGAGTTCACTTTTCATCTTTCACAGCCTTTTGGGTCTCTTGGACCATAAGCCTTGGTGGTTTTCAAACCTGGATATTTGGTATTTTCATCTATGCAGTGCAGGTCCGAAAGGATGGGGTGCCTGATGTGGGCCACGAACCCCTCACTCCTTAGTGAGAAATTCTGTATTTGTGAGATCTCTCCCACTTGTGGGGTGCTGCCCTGGGTGTGTGTTTTTTGGTGAGTCTGTGTCTCTGCCTTTCTTACCCAGCTCCATGCGGTCCTATTATCCATTTTGTGGAAGAGCTGTTCAGCTGGTTTTTAGATCTTTTTCAGATGGAATTGATCCACACACGACTGTAGATTGGTGTGTTCATGGGAGGAGGTGAGATGGAAATCTCTCTATTCCACATCTGGAGCGGTGCCCCCCAGACTGCCCTTTGGGAAGGGTAATTCAGATCTCTTTGTTCCCTTGATTATAATTCCAGCAGCTCCTTTTCACCCAAAGTAAAATAAACAAAAATTTTATAATCCACACTTACCTGTTTAAGCTCCTACACAGCTCTCCCACGAAGGCATCTCCAAATACCACCAAGAGAACTGGGTTAGGTCCTTCTCCATAATTCCCTGTTGTATACACACCAATGCACACCACACTCGATTCACCTTCTACACAGCACTTCAAAGATCTATGAATATCCCTAAGAGAATTCTACATCCTTGTTTATATAATACACTGGTTGATCCATTAGGGCAGGCACCACACTATCCCTAGCACCAGCATATTTTATGAAAAAAGAATGATTAGAATTTCTTCCCATATATATTTGTGAGAGTTTTAAATTATCTCTAGCAGGTGACAGTTTTTTTTTTTTTTTGAATAAAACTCCATATGTCCTTAGATCTCTGCAAAATCCTGGGATTGAAATTTTCCACTGATGAAAAAGGCTATAGGACATCTTTTCCACTAGCTAAGCGGAGATAATTTACTCTTTTTGCTTGCTTGTTTCCATTCTAGAAGAAGGACATAGTAAATTTCCTGCCTCTTTTGCAGCTAAGAGTAGCCATAACACACAAGTCTAACCATTAAAATAAAAGCTATCGTCTGCTGGGTGTGTCTCCATTCCTATTCCTTAAGAAGGTAATACATATAAACACACGCAGCAGAAAGAAATGAGAACTAATTCT
Organism: Catagonus wagneri; assembly: GCA_004024745.2. NCBI lineage: Eukaryota > Metazoa > Chordata > Mammalia > Artiodactyla > Tayassuidae > Catagonus > Catagonus wagneri. The sequence goes on along the minus strand of PVHT021183710.1, from coordinate 2,010,434 downwards.
CAGTTCAAAATGATTTTTGTATCTTAGAAGGCAGAAGTTTTGGTAGATTGAAATGGAAAAATATTGATTAAAGGACCAGTATTGAATGTGGACCATGAGAGATGGGGGACGAAAGAAGGATTGAAGGTATTCAAAAGTGTTGAATTTTTGCTTTCACCTCAGTAAGGAGAATGGAGGCATATTGGAATGGACAATGCCTAATAAAAAAACAAATAGACATATAATCAAAACTAAAGATTGGGGACAATACTTCTAGAGTATTAATCATGGAAAGTCCTACTCTTTAAAGCTTCTCTGTTGAAAGCTCCCTCTAGTTTTAGAATTTTTGTCCCTTTCAAACACTGCTTCCATTTGGGTCCCCTAAAAGGAGAACGTGATCCAGGGATTTGAGTGCAGGTAGTTTATTTGGGAAGTAATCTCAGGGAGCTGGAAAGAGGATGTGAAGAGACTGAGAGCAAGATGAAAAGTTGATGGGAGGGGTGTTTCTGCTGCAGGCAGTAGGGGCTTGGTTCTGGAAGACTTCTGAGGAGTCTGTGCATCCTAGAATTTCTACCCAAAGGACAGGAAGCTGGGGTGATCTATCTATTAACTTTTATTCTGTGTTCTTTGAGGGTTGACACCGGGCATTAACAAATCTGATATTCTGGGCTGTACTTTTTTCACAATTTAACTAATACCACAGTTTCATCAAAGGGCCCTTTCTAAGGCAGAAAGTGGTAAGATTGGCCTTAGAATTGGTGCTCTGGTGTACTGTGAGTATATCTCACTTAGAGCTGTTCATCACTCTGGGTGGACTTAGTGGTGGGCTGCAGGGCACCAATGTCTGCTCAGGCAGCAATTGGGCTGGATGCTCTCTAAGGACTTTGGATGTTATCATAGTCCTTTCTTATGTTCTGGCCTCTTGGTACTCCCCAACTCATGAGCACTTTGAGAAAGTATTCTACCTTCTGCACTCATGGCCCCATTAAATCTAAAAAAGGCTTCCTCCCAGTTTTGATGGTCTCAGCAGGGAAGACGCAATCAGAGGTTCAGCATCAGTTCAGGACACTCAGCTCCTATAGTATTCAAAAGCCAAGGACCATCCACTAAAGTAAACTAGGGACTGGAGCCTTCCCTCTGCCTCACTTCCCATCCTGGAGAGCTTCTGCTTTCACGATAAATAGCATGTGCTTAGGACTTCCCATGTTCCAGAGGCTATGATAAGTGATTCATGGATATGACTTTATTTAATCTTTACAGCAACCTTTACAGAATGGTCAGCGTGGTCCCCATTTTATAGCCAAGGAATTTTCGTCTCAGAAGGAAACTGTGTAAATTAGTAGGTAGAAGAGTTAAGGTTTGAACCCAGTTCATTAAAACTCCAGAAACCATTGTCTCAATGATTAGAATCACCCTGGTTCTGTGTTCATCTCCACTTTACCACTACCAATCTCAGCCCACTCCACCTTCACATTGAACCTTAGATTAAGCTGTTAAATTTGAAGTCTGGTTACACTGAGGGCATTGAGGTTGTTAGAGTCCATTCGCTCATTTTCCCGCTGGAATTCCTTTCCCTCTGACATATGTGTATCTCTGCCTTGAATGTCCCCAATTAGATTGACTTCATGGCCTCTCTTAGTGGTCTGTTTCATTGACTAACAGTTCCCAGTGGTCTAACATTTTCCCTGATATTTAGCTTCAATATTCCTCATTGCAGCTTACAGCTTGTTAATTCTCATTCTGCCCTTGTTGATTAATAAGAAGATTGATCCCTGCCCTTCTCACAATATCTTTTATGAATGTGTCGGCAAGAATGACAGCTCCCTTCAGTGGCCCTTCTCCAACCCTGAGCTGCTCCAGTTCTATTAACCTCCCCACAGAGGTCTCACTCTCCAAGCCAGGGACTGTTTGCATCCCTCTCCTCTCAACTGTGTCAATTAGCCGCTGTCCTTGGATAATTTATAGTGTCCAAAAGGGAGCCCAAGACTGAGAGGCAGCCAACTCTAGGCAGAGGCAGGCACGATGCTGTTGAAATTCACTTACTCCTTTTGCAAAGTGATATCTTAATTATTTTTTCCCTGAGGCAGACAGCCAAGATTTCTCCTTCTCAATGTGCTTTTTATGAACTTAGAATTATAGACTGTGCAAGCTGATTTAGACCCTCTGGATCATCTCCCTTATTTGGAAGGGAGCGAATGGAGGTGTAGAGGAAATGAGAGGGTACCCAAGGCCACTCAGTGTGATAGAGTGAGAACGAGGAGGACCAGCTCTGGAGTCTTCCACATCAGTATTCCTCCCGGTGTAAACTGAAGACTGCACTCATCAAGAAGAGGCATGCCAGGCTCTACCAAAAGGAAGTGTGCTGTCGTGGCAGGCAGTGGAGTGAAGCAGTGCACAAAGAGAGGTGCACAGCACTGAATGTTGAGGAAGGTGAGGGCTTATGGATGTCTGCTGGAGTCAGCAATGGAGGGTCACTCCACAGTATGAAGAGCACTTTTCCTGGAGAAATAGGGACATGGACAAATGGTGTCAATTTGAGAAGATAAGGAACATTAATTTCAAGTTATGCAGACTTCTGAGAGGGCTTTTTGAGAAAATGTTTTAAGATGGCGATGTCATATAACAGTTAAGAAAACAGACTTTAGAATAAACAGACCATGAATTGAATCCACGGACTTCCATGCACATGTATGTGCACTTGGTTAATTTACCTAAATCCTCAGAGCCTGTTTGCTCATCTATAAAATAGGAATAACAAAAATAAATAATACTTTATATTAATTATATATAATGCAATATATCTATATCTATGTATTTACTTTTATTATATTACATATGTGATATTATATGAACATATGAGATGCTTTGTTTTATATATTGATAATATAAAAATATAACACAAATTAAAGCTAACAATAGGATCTATTTTCTAGGGCTAAAGTGATGGTTATGTGTAGTAATAACTCAGAAAAGTCTGTTTTGTGTCTAGTGTGGTAAATGTATAAGAAATTATTAGCTGCAGCTATTGGCATTTATTGGTCTTTTAATCTTTGTCATCTTCATTATCACCATTATTTCAATAAAGATAATTTAACTTTGACCTCATTTCTGGAGCTTTCTACATGGCCACCTACAGTTTTGCTTTTAGCAAATAATGTTCCCCACACCCCTCTCTCTTCATTTCACGAGGGAAACACAGATCATCAGAAGTGAAATAATTCACTTTTCTATCCTTACCCCTGACAAATGTATGCACCTTTTAACCAAAAATTCTATGAAACGTTAAATCTTTTGATGCCGCCTTCAGTCTCAGAGCTTCATTTTTTATGACATCTGTTTGCTTTGTTTTAGCTTCTGTCTTCAGTGTATTATCCTGCCGCCAACTATCTTTCTCTTCAGATCGTGATTTTCTGGCAGTGAATCTCCTAATTTTAGCATCTTTTGTAATATGAATAGGCTTTAATATGAACAGAAATCCCAAATTTTCAAGTCCTGGGTTATTTGTTTCTTTTGGGGGGATTACCTATTTCACCCTCAACATTGTTTTTTCTTTTTTTCTCTTGTATTCCACTATAAGCAAAAAGAACAAACCAGGCCACACTTTCAATAAGTTGCTTGGAAACCTCAGCTAAATATCCAAGTTTTTCAGTTCATCACTTACAAGTTTTGCCTTCTACACAGCAGTAGAACACAGTACCATGATGTTTTTTGCCCCAAGTAACAAGGAACACCTTTTTTTTCAGTTTCCAATAATATGCTTCTGATTGTCTTTTGAGACCTCATCATCAATGTTTTTTATATTTCATATTTCTACCAATAGTATATTTAAGTCAACTTAGGTTTTTTCTGTCATACATCTCAAGCTTCTTACAGAACCTACTCATTTCCAATTCCAAATCCAATTCCACATTTTTAGGTATTTGTTATAGTACTGCTACAGTTTTTGGGGGGGTCAAAAAATCTGTATTAGTTTTTTGTGGCTGCTACAACAAATTACCGCAAAACTGATAGCTTAAAACAAAAGAAATGTTTTCGCTCCAAGTTCTGGATGTCAGAAATATGAAAACCATGTCAGTGAACCAAAATCAAAGTACCAGGAGAGTGGCATTCTCTCCACATGCACTATGGGAGAATCCGTTCCTTGTCTCTTTCATCTCCTGGTGGCTCCGTCATTCCTTGGCTTGTGGCTCCATCACATCAGTTTCTCCTTTTATGATCACATTGCCTTTTCCTTTTCTGTGTGTCACATCTCTCTGTCTTCCTTTGAGAAAGACATTCGTGATCACATTTAGAGCCCACCCAGACAATCTGGGATAATCTCCCCATCTCAAAAATCCTTAATTAATTGCATCTGCAATGATGCTTTTTTCCATATAAAGTAATATTTAAAGGTTCCAGGGATTAGGACTTGCTATCTTTGAGACAATTGTTTAGCCTGCTTTACAACAGTACCCATCTCTAGTGTATGCATCTTTCTCAGTGTTCACCTCACAGTATGATTTTAAAGAAAGAAGTTGAGATAAATACGTATACAGTAGCAAGGAAACTATCAACAAAAGCACCTAAAATTGCTGTGGTGGATATCAGACATGCATGATCTCATTTGATTCTCAGAATGGCGTATTTTGGTTTGTACCCTTGTACTCATTTCATGGTTAAAAAAAAAGACTGGTAAGTCACATAACTAATAAATACTGACCCTGTAGTGACATTGGTAGTTGTCTGATGTTAAAGTCTGAGCTCTCGTTTTCCTAATCTACTCTCATCTATGATCATTGATATTAGGTCTTTTTGGAGGTTTGAGATATGTCATCCACCAAGGAAACAAAGAAGGCTTAGAGGTATAAATCTAAAGAATGATGAGAATTTTGTATTTAGCTCCTTTCAACAGTGGCATTGCTATCATTCATCACTGGCAGTCCCTTACACAGGTGTGGCCATGGGCAGGCTTTCAGCTGACCACATTGGTTATTAGGCTGTGACCACACTATTCACGGATGAATTTAGGAGCTCAAAGAGGTCTTCATGCATACAGGGGCTTCTCAGAAAGATTCTCAGTGACCACACCCTATCTATCTTCCCAAGTTTAATGGGCTGAGTTTAAGAAATACCTTAGTCTGGCTCTAGCCTTCCATTTCTGCTTAACCTTCCACTTTTCCCATCCTAGTTACCCTGAAAAACAGGACACACAGTTAGCTTATGTCTAGAAGGAAAGACAGCACATATTTAATATTTAAATAAAGCACAGATAGAAAGCACCTAGTGTGCCAAGATAAGTAGAAGTGAAGAAGTGGGGTATGCAACAGCAGCAGATGAGATTTTCAGTTCTCTGGGGAGCTTTCAGAAGTAAGTGGTGATCATGGTTGGCCTCCAGATATTAGTAAGACTTGGCTACATGACAATCGTAATATATGGGAAAAGAAAAAGACACTTTGTCTAGGTTGAAGTGCAAGAGTGCATAGTATCTTCAAGAGAATAACACACAATTTCATTTGACTTGAGAAAATGTGAGAATGGAAAGAAGGGAGGGTTGACATGGTAGGTTTGGTATTGTCAGGTTGTCCTTTGGATTTCGTTGTGTTTGAAATATGCAGTCATATAAGAAGATGGGACCAAATGGTCATGTCATCAAAAATATCCTTAGCACAATATTAATCTGAAAACTGTTGACGGAATGTATTAGATGGGAAGAGACTACATACAGGTTAGGAGGCTATTGTAACAGTGGTGAAGGAGGTAATGATGACTTGAAATAGACAGTAAAGGTAAGGAAATGAAGACCAAGCATATGATATAAATAAAACTCAAAGGATATGACGACTGACTGATTGTGTGGGCTAAGGAAAAGAACAGGAGTCCAGAGTTCTAGCTTAGTTAATTGGAAATACAGATGTGCCAGGCAAGGTTCTTCTTAAGCCACCAGACATAAACCACTCACTTTAACAAAATGCCTTTTTTTTTTTTTTTTGCTTTTGCTTTTTAGGGCCACACGTGTGGCATAGAGAAGTTCCCAGGCTAGGGTTTGGATTGGAGCTGCAGCTGCTAGTCTACATCACAGCCACAACAATGCGGGATCTAAGCTGCGTCTGTGACCTGCACTGCAGCTCAAGACAATGCCAGGTCCTTAACCCACTGAGTGAGGCCAGGGATCAAACCCACATCCTCATAGACACCTGTCAGGTTTGTCACCACTGAGCCACAATGAGAACTCTGCAAAATGTCTTTTAAAAATATATTTATTCACAGCATTTGAAGGATTCAGAAATGACTCATAGATTGAAAGGGCACAGTAAAATGAGGCCTTAGAAAGGATGGAAATAGGAAAACTCTAAGAATTAAAGCACAGTCTACTGGGCTCACTTTCTTCAGGGTGAATCAGTTTGAACAACTTAGTACACTTGATCACCCCATTAAAGATCCAAATTCCACAGAATTTGGAGAAAGGGCGGAGAGAGAGAAAAAGAGGAAAAGGAAGTCCAATTAATGGTTGTGTGTCTATTCTTTGTCCTGGAAGAGGGCAGGATGGTTTGATTGATAGACCCATCAAGATTTTACATAATATATGAGAGATAGTTTCCCAGAAAAAAGCTTGAAGTGTTGCTTTTTCAAGACACGAAGGATGCTGACTAGTTGAAAATCAAGGATGTGCAGTCATGAACGTAAACATGATATAGAAGGCTTAGACTAGAGTTAAAGTGTGTGAAAGTAACTTAAGATACCGTTGTGTAGATCATATATTCAGAAGCAAATGAACATAATAATTGCAGAATTGTGGCTTGCTTCTTGTTTGACTTTAAGAGAAAGGCCTCTATTCATTGGGGTGATTTCTATTAAGGAAGTATCTTTTTATTCTTAGTTTACTGCAAGTTTTTCTCTGGGATGATAATGACATATTGCCAAATATATACCTGAAAATGTTGTTTTCTTCTTTTACCTGCCGTGGGCTAAATATGCTGGAATTTTGTAAAGGATTTCATGCCACTCTCACAAGTAACAGTGTATACTTCTATTATTTTCCTCCTTATTATGGACTCACATTGTTATGTTTTCATATCATGCTTATCCTAGTTTAGTTTAATAAGTTTAGCAGTATTCCTCTTTGTAATCTCTGAACCAATTTAAATGTTGTATAAATAATCTTTAACTTGATAGCAAGGGGACATAGAACTAAGTGAAATTAGAGCCTTTTAGAAAGTCATTTGTTTTATTTTTTCCCCTCATTTCATGGCTATTGGGCACTTTAGGCTAAGTCTTCTTGTGTAAGTTTTGATCATTTATATTTTTCCCAGGGAAAAGATGCATTGTATCAAAGTGTACAAAAACCATTAACACTTCAAGGAAAATGTAAACTCAAGTTCTCATTCTTTTTATTAATCTTTGATATATAAAAGGAGAAGCAAATTTGAGAAGAGAATTTAAAATGTATATAATTTGGAAGGACGTAAAATTTGTAGAGTTTGGTTGAGACTGGGAAAATCGAGGATGAAAATGCAGGTAGAGGAGGGTGATTGGGTTAAGTTAGAAGGTTCAGTATTTTGGGCTGCTGCTTTAGACCTGATGGGTTGTTTGGAATCAGAAAAGCTGTCAAAGAGTCAACATGATAGTCAAGGAGAAATGCATACTTCTTAGGGTCAAGAAATATGGAGTTGAATATCAGCATTAAATGAAATCAAGGAGATCAGAAACCAGGAAAACAAAACTGACTCTGGATGTGGTAGAGGGCAGGTGATCAAGAACCAAGAGGGCAGGTGATCAAGAACCAAGATCCTGGGTGCCGAGAGGGTTCTGGAGGAATATTTCAATGTCCTGTGGTTCTGTCAGAGAGATGGATGCAGTGAAATGATGTATTAGTCATGATTCTATTGATGTAAAAAAACTCAAACTTAACAATTTAGTCAGAGAAGATGGATTGGCTCGTGTGACTCAAAACTGTCCATGGGTTAAGAAATCTGAGGAAAAATTCTCCTCCTCTTTCTTCATCTCTTGTTTCTGCTTTTCATTGTGTTAACACTCTTCTCAGGAAGGCTATCTCCATGTGACATTCAAGTTGACTGTGTAAGTTCCAAGACTTTTTTGTGCTTTATCTGTGTAACCTTAGAAGTTACAACCATGCTTTTTTTCCAGATTGTGGCACAAAATTCTTAGGGAATATTTTGATTGGTTCTGCTTTAGGGATATTACCATTCTAGAATCTATGCTGTAGCCAGGGGGATGGGTATACTCTGATTGGCCAGTCCCGGTTCACATGTCCACTACTGAAGTGGGGAATGACTAATTCCAAGAATAAAAAGTAGGATAGGGGAAATAAGTAGACCCTTCCTATATACTCTGTAGTCCATATATTACTATATACTCTGTATAGATTCATATATAAATAGCGAATTGATTAGTTAAGAATTTGACTGTAAAAAAGTGATTCAAGTGTAATTTATAATTAGAAATTTAAGCGCTATATCACAGAATTTCTTGAATGCCTGGCAAAAGTGTTTGGTATTATTATTTAAGCAATAAAGAACCATTGAACATATTTGAATAGGTGAATATGTTGAGTAATCAGGTGGCTAAAAATATGGTTACCAGTAAATCCTCTCACTCCTGTGTATGCATGCAGTTCCCCCCATGAACAGGTAGAGTCTATCCCCACCATGTCAATCTATCTGCCCTTGGGATTTGCTCTAATCAATGTAATGTGGTGGAAATGAAATTCTGGGACTTCTAAACATAAGAGCATTTATATTTTTCGGTTTTGCCTGGAGGAAGAACCACATGCTGTATAAAGTGGTCCAGGCTCTCCTGTGGAGAAAGAAGCCACGTGAGAAAAACCAGGAGGGGGAACCAAGGCATTTCTGCCAACATCCAGCGCCAAAACTACAAATGTAAAGGCAACTGTTTTGGATCTGCCAGTCCCAAGTCAAGTTACTGGAGGTGACACCTTGAAAAGAAAGAGACCCAGATTTTCCAGGCAGTCTCAAGGGATTTGAGCCATCCCAGCTGAAGACTCAGTAAACATGGAGCAGAGATGAGCCTTCTTGCTGAAATCTGCTTGGTTGCCTGACACAGAATGATGTACAAATACAATGGCTGTTGTTTTAAGTCATTGAGTTTAGAGGTAGTTTTGTTTAGAGCAATAAATAAATGACATATCACATAAATGAAAACAACCTGAACAACCTGATTGATTAGGATGGGAGAGAATGAAGGTAGGGAAACAGATTTTACTGTAATAGCTCAATATAAGATGATCAGATCTTGAAATGGGGAAATGGCATGGACGAATAAACTAAGTGACTTTAGTTCTTCTTTTCTCTTTTGATTTTAAGTCCTTAACTAGACTGTTCTAGCCATCTTTAGATTTCTAACAGCACATCAGTTAGAAATGTCTGGAAGGTGCCCTGTGTAGTTGTACAAATTCATTAATAAAATTTGTTTTATCTTTCTCTGTCCATTTCTTCCTCCTTTAATAGTGGAGAACACAAAAGCAAATCTAAATACACATACACTTACACTTACATTTGCTTTTTAAGAGTAGAAATTTTTCCTGTGAATGTTTTAGTAGGAATAAATTAAAATTCAGGCAAAAATACATGTAATAGCCAGATATGTGGCTATTTGTGGGCTATTATCCCAAATTATATCTTGCTCCTGGAAAGCATGTGGAGAGTAGGGACACTGATGGGACAATTTAGCTCTGTGTCTATAATCTGCTCTCCATTAACTAGATACGTGAATTTGGATAAGTGACCTAAACTCTCTGTGCCTCACAAGCATGGTGATTCTATATTTAGTGGGGCTGCTGAGAAAATTAAATAAAATGTATTGGTAAATAAAACTGGACATGCCTGGCGTATTGCTGGCATCCAAAATATATTAGTAGAATGAAATGACAATTTAAAGTTGAATATTTGGCGTCCCTCTTTTGGTAACTGCATAGCCAATATATTCTTTCACTTAAGCTTTTTATTTTTTACTTAGTTGTTTTCCCTTTGTGTTAGGACGTAGAGGGGCCCATTTTTAATTAATTCTTCAGACTGCATTTCCATGGCTGCCTTAAGTAGCTGAGTAGAACCTTAGACACATGAAATAATGACCCAATTTAAGTTGCTGTATTTTTGTAAAGCACTGGAAAAGAGGAAAGCACTTCAAAGTAATTAACATGAACATGCTCAATTACGTTTCTGTATAGCATGCCAACACCACTGCCTGGAAATTCTGAAATTAGGAATCTCAGAATCTTCAATAGCTAACACAATGAGGTCTTAAGGTAGTCCCCCTCTTCTCTCAAGATGGTCTTTTAGAGAATTATTAAGTATTAAAAGGTTAAAAACTAAGAAAACAGTAGCAAAGAGGGGTAAAAAAGTTCTCCCATCAGGCCAATGGGTGGAAGGGTAGGGTCACTGAATGTGGCCTTATTTCTGCTGGCTATGTTTCTTTCCTATCCAAGCTCCAAAGTAAGCGGACTGTGTAAGCGGGAATGAAATACACAACCCCCTTGTGACTGTGAGCAGAAAAGCATTCTCCGTTTGTGGTTTTCTTCAAATGAGGCTGCTTGGAATATGTGTTTGAAAACACTGAGACTCTTTATTAATCAAGCACTTTACTTGCCTTGCCAGCATAACGTTTCATTGATGTCAAAACTCCCTTAAAAATGGTTTTGGAGCCACTTCTTGTACACAGACTTCAACAGAAGAAATATTTTTGGAATTGTAAATAGAATAATTGAGGCAAATATTTGCCCATTTGGAAAGCTTCTGTAATGGCTTTAATTTTCAGTTGCATTTTAAATATGTAGATCTGGGCCTTGGTGCTGGGTACATGCAGCAAGACTGAAGCACACCCCGAGATCTGGACTTCCCTCCAAGAGTCAAGTTGTAAAATGGGTAGACGAACGGGTCAGAGGAGAGATACGAAAAAAAATTTTTTTTGAGAAGATATATTAGATTCCAGCTGAGTACAAGCAGTGATTAAAGAGGTTAATCTATCCAAAAAAAAAAAAGATATGCCAATCAGAAAGGGACTTGTGTGCAGAAGATAAGGAAAAGGATAGTCATGGAGATGAATCTGAAGGATGCCTTTTCAAGAGGTGCACTGCCTAGAGGATAATTAGATCCCAAGGCACAACATACCAGGACCTAAGAGCAGGTCCATTCTAATTCTATAGATGTATATTACACATCAGAATACCACTGCCATATTAGCTGAGATATTTGAATTATATAAGAAATATCCTATTCTGATTTCATGTACTTGATCTGTTTTCCCATGGAAGTCTTTTTGGCAGGAGGCGATATGCATCCAGGTTACTTGGGAATTCTGGAATGGATGATGGTGGAACATCTTGTGGATGAATAGAGAGATAGGTTGTGTTTCATAAGTACCCATGAGTTCATGAGTGTGTGCCTACCCAAAGAGATGAGTCTGTTCTCTGTGTGTTGGCCAGTAGGGATTATAGGCCTTCAGGTAGAGGGCTAGAGCCTGGACAGTGCTACATCCAACTAGGGAGCAGATTCTCTATGAGGGCTCCTGGGAGAAAGCAGGTGGGGGTTGATTTTCATGGTTTTTGCTGGACAAAGTGTAACTATGAGCCAGTTAACCTCTTTGAGATATTTTTCATCTTATGGGGGAAGAAACACTTATTTCTCAAGTTCACCATGAGTTTTTGAGAATTTATTGGTGGATGATATGTTGCTAAAGCCCCTTTCTGCTGTGAATTTATAGGATGTTCTATCTGAATAACTTTAGGATGTCTACCAGCCCATAACCCTGCTGTGACAGCAGTCCAGCTCTCTCACAGGGGTGATTCCTGTGACCATTTCTGCACTTTTTGGACTCCCTTTCTCTACAGATGAGGATACCTGATTCAGGGGAAATAACACTCAGTCCATCAGTTTCTTCCATCCAGAAATGCTTCATGGATCCCAATGGCTTCAGTCAAACTCTTCAGGATATCTTAACTAGTGAGGTGCGTAGGCTAGGGTGCCTGCTTCATAGGTTTATGTAACCTGTATACAAAGAGCAATGAACATCAAGAAGCAGAGATTTGAAAAAACAAAAAATAAAATGACAACAGCAATGAAGTAAATGGAGTCACAATGAGGGAGGTGGAGAAATTAGGAGTCTTAATCCTGAAAATTTCCCTCTGTCTTTATGTTCCAGAGGAATTGCTCTTATTTTTCCCAATATCCCAAACCCCATGAAATGAAGTTATTTTTAGTGGGTTTTTTCTTTTTTTTTACATGCCAACCAGCCAACCATTGCGTCTCTGCCCTCCAATCACAAGAGGCAAGACAAAGATCATATATGCTCTCTGCGTGGTGACTCTGGTAAGTAATTTTTCCTTTATGGGAAGGCTGAAGACTTGCTTTCAGACACTGCCTCTCAGAAACCATCTCCCTTCAAACACATTTCTGAGGAGCTGCTGAAAAACCCAAGTGCTGGACTCTTGGTGCCTTTGAAAAAGGCCACTGTTGCTCTAACAGGTACAGCTGAAGTTTGCCTCCTCAAGGCAGACGCATTTTGTTATTTTTCTTCCAGCAAACACTTCACACCAGGGTGGGGAGACGTGTTCTCCTTCTCCTGATGCTTGTTCAGGTGTGTTTTTGCAGAGGCAGACACGCTGAGCCTGGCTGTGCCCTGAGGATGTGATGACACCAAGCTCCCTCAATTGTCACGGTCCACTCGGGAGGGCCTGAGACCAGGATCTTTGTGTGGGAAGGATGAGCTCCTGGTAGGAAATTCTGTCTTTTTGGGTGGCTGTGGGGTGAGAACGCTGAGCCCTAACCACTTGATGTAAGTCTCCAGAGCTTGTCCCTTTGGAGACAGAATTCAGCAAAGAGACTGAGGGTAGTGAGGAAAATAAGTCTTTTTAAGGGAGAAGAGAGAGATCCTGTTGAGGTTCAGTGGTAGCAAACTCGACTAGTATCCATGAGGATGTGGATTCTATCCCTGGGCTTGCTCATTGGGTTAAGCTCCAGCAGTGGTGTAGGCTGGCAAGTACAGCTCTGATTAAATCCTTGGCCTGGGAACTTCCACATGCCACAGGTGTGGCCCTAAAAAGCAAAAAAAAAAAAAAAAAAAAAAAAAGAGAGAGAGAGAGTGATAGGTGTGGAAAAAGCACAGAGCTGCTCAGGGTCCAGAGGAGCAGGGAGAAACAGACAGAGACAGAGACAGACAGAGAGAAAGACCAAGAGAGGAAGAGAGCAAGGTGCACTGTGGAGGTCATTTAAATCACCTATATGGGGGCAGTCCTTCTGGGCTTCCTCTGGCTAATCATTTTGCTTCATCTGGCTTTGGCATGGCTCAGGGCCCTCCCCTGTGTGCATGCTCATCTTTCAGCCAGGGTGGATTCCAGCACCTGGGTTTCTGGGAAGTTGGCAGGAAGTACTACAGTTTGGTGCCCCTCCTTTCTCTGACTCTGATAAAACTTTCTTAGAATGTGTAGTTCTGGCAGTCGCTTTGACCTCAAGAATGAGAAATAGGTGGTCTCTATCTTTTATTCAAGCAGGATGCAGCTTTACTCTTGAAGTTATCTGTCCACAGGGAAGAGATTACCATTGCTCAGCCTGAGATTCATCTATCTCCTGCTTCATGTACCCAGCACTCCCATACCTCTGGAAGCAGGAGAGAAAATCCTCAGTGAAGGCAGCAGGCTTTGTCTTTCCCAGCTTTCCTCAACCAGCTTGGTGGTGATCATGCTGGTGATGGTGACCTTTCCCGGTGACCTTTCCAAGGTGATGGTGACCTTTCCTGGTGACCTTTCCAAGGTGATGGTGACCTTTCCTGCAGGTATCTCTATAAAGAAATCACTTGGTGACGTGGAGTGTTGGGTAGAAGACATGGAAACAGGATGGAGGTCCATAACTTAGGGGAAATTTGACTGTGGACAAGCTCATTAAACCTTTCAGCTTCAGAAGCCTCACCTATGAAGTAGGAGCACTGTGGCAAGGATCGAGTAAGATAATGGGAAGGAGGAAAGGTGATATAAATTAAGACTATGTACTACCCTCCAAAGATCCCTTTAATTTCTCTAATTTCTTCTGTTAGTCAGTAATGCAGAAAACTGGTTTTCTGCTGGAGGTTACACCTGTCTTTTGATGAGCCTTGCCATTTCATAAATATGATCTTGAAGGGTTTCTGACATTTTTGTTATGCTAACATACAGATCATACCCTACGTTTTACATATATTTTGAGGATACATCTACTCTCTTAATTCTAATGTGGAGTTAGGATGAGATATTAATAACTGTTGAATTTCAGATATAATATATACATTATTACTCATCCTCCCAGAAACTGTTTGAAGTAGGTGATATTGTTATTTGCTCTTAACTTTTTAATTAAAAAAATAAACGAACCGCAGAATATGTCTGTAACTGGGTCATATAGATACTAAGGAGCAGAGATAACACGTAAGCCAGTGGGGAGGAGGAGAAAGGGCAAGTGGAAGAAGGTGGCAAAAGGTACTAGGTGTAAAACGTACACTATAGTGACTATAGCTCTCACTGCTGCATGACATAAAGAACAGCTGTTGAGAGAATAGGTGCCAAGGTTTCTCGTCACACGGAGAAGTGCTGTCTCATTTTCTTTTCATTGTATCTGTATGATGTGAATATTAACAACTTATTGGGGTCATCATTTCACCATCTGTGCAACCAAACATCACGCCGTATACCTTCCACGGATACAAAGATGTATGTCAATTATTTTTCAATACAAAAGGGAAAAAAAAACTTAAGCCAGGATTTCTTAACTCCAAGAATATAATTCACTTCACTGCTATATCACACATGATGGAGATTGTGTCACTATAGGGGTATTGGATGCATAACATAATAAGTCAGAGGAGAATGATGATGAAGAATGATGGGCGTGGAAAGAGGTAGGGGAACAAAATATTGTTGGATGGGCTCAGAAATTGGGTGCTTTTGCAGTGCAAACGTGTGTTTTTTAAGTTGAAGTATAATTGATTTACAGCATTGTGCCAGTTGCTACTGTATGGCAGAGTGACACAGTCATTCATATATATATGAATATTCATATATGTATATGAATATAATAATATATATATATTTTTTCTCATACCATCTTCCATCATGTTCTGTCACAAGAGATTGGATATATTTCCCTGTGCTGTACAGTAGAACCTTGTTGCTTATCCATTCTAAATGCAATCTTTTGCATCTACCAGCTCCAAACTCCCCATTTATCCCATTCCCACCCCCTTCCCCTTAGAAACAGACTCACAGACACAGAGATCAGACTCGCAGCTGCAGTTGGTTTTGAGCCCAGAGTCCAAAGGATGTGCCAAATTCAGAGGCTGAGTAGTGAGTGTAAGGGTCTGACCCAATGGTTGGATCATACAAGCGAAAGATTTCTGCTTATCAGTGGTTACTGTTACATGGCAGGGCCACGGTGGGATACTAAGAGACGTGTCTCAGCAGGACAGTGCCTGGCAGCTGGGCACAGGGAGGCCATGATTTCTTGGGGAGGTAACAGAACAACAGCAAAGACCTGAAGGTTATGAATGTCTCTTATAGTAGAGGGTCCGTGGCAGAGCACTTGAAGAGATTATAGGGTACCTGGACCTACTGGCTCCATAAGAGCTCCACCCTTAGAGGGATGTCTCACAAACATTGCCTCCCACCAATAACGTTCTTACCACCACCATTCCTTGTGACTCAGAGAAAAAGGGAGCTGCGTGGAAAGTTTAATTCAATTCAGTACAACAAATATTTATGGAGCACACCTCTGTGCCAGGCACCATGCTAGGCACAAGGATACAAAGATGAATAAAATACAGTCCTTACTAGAAATGGCAAGTACATGGCACATGTGCTGCCATTTCCTCCTCCTTCACCTAGGCAGACATCATTAATCAATCACCATGCTCCTTCCTGCTGAGTCTGCACCTGGCCTCAACTCCCCCCACAGGCAGCCACTATCCATCAATAAGAGATGCCATGTGGGTTGAGATGAATTAGCACTCCTGCTTCAATAATTTTTTAGCCTTGGGAAGGGAGAGAGGCTGAGATTTGTCCTTACATATTAGATGGCGTGGTTCAAGTTCAGAGTAATGGAGAAGAAACTTGAGGAATCCTGGGGCCTTAAAAAATGTTCACATTTCCTCTACATGTCTTATTGTAATTATTTTAAAGGGGGGGGATTCTGTTAGTAAAGACATGGCATCTTTTGGGAAGCATTTTTCCCTAGGTGAGAGTTTTTCTCATCAGAAAGGACTTCTTTTAACATAGAGCTCAAGGCAAAAATCAAAACCCAAAACAGTTAAAACGAGTATAAACTCTTGCTAGAACTGCAATGTATCTACCCCAGGGGTCATAAGAATGTGCTAACCCCTCACTGCCAGTTCTTCTGCAGCCAAAAAAATCAAGCATCTAAGAACTCCTCTGGGAAAGCAGGGTGGTGAATGGGGACCTATTATAAAATACACACCTTCAAGAAAACAAGAATTACAGGTAACTTCCCTCTTCTCTAAAGCGAGTGGTGGTAATAGAACTCCTCTCTGTGGACACTAAGAAGGCTTGCTTGTTCTGTGGCTTTGGCCATTTATACTTAATTTATGTTTTTAATTTTCTGGAAAGAGCCCAGAGGAGCCCACGGCCTGATGGAGTGCATGATACAGTTTTGGTAAACACAAATTAAAATAAAATAAAAATTCTCTAGTGCCTTTGGACACATTCGAAAACAGAATTAAGAGATTCTAAATCCTAGGGTTAGAATGAGCCTCCCATTCATCTTAAGAGGCAAAGTCTAAGGGAAGAAAAGTGAGTAAAGGAAGAAATGAGAGAGGAATTAACATGACAGGATATAACATTAGGCATGGCTGAACTAGACTTAAATGTTGGCCCTGCCAGCCTTCCTGAAAAAGGAACGTTAAAGCTGTGCAAAATCTGGATTTCACAGTGAGAAGTAATCAAACATAGCACTTCTCACTCTGAATCACTTTACCCAAAAGAGGGTTTTGAATTGAGACCTTCATTACTGCCAATAACTGAGTTTACCTAAGTAATCTCCAGCACTTGGAAATTGGGTAAGGCCACCACTGTTTGGTGCATAAAAAAAAAAGAGCAGGAATGGTGTCCTAGAGAAACCTTTCCTTCCCCCGAACTTTATTTATTTATTTTTTGGTCACCCCCATGGCACGTGGAAGTTCCCGGGGATCCAGCTCCTGCCCGGGCAGCTACCTGAGCAGCAGCAGTGACAGCCCAGATCCTTAACCCACTGAGCCACATGGGAACTCCTCCTTCCCCTGAACTTTAAAAAAACTCTTTCTACTCATGCTTTCAAATTTAGAACAACCCATCATGAAAATTATAGAACATGGACTCTAGGAAACATTGCCATATTAACATGTATTTTTACTCGCATTGCCCACACACGACATGTAGACTTTCAGTCTTGGAAAGGGTAACACACAATACTTAAACCTAGTCTGCTTCAAGTATTGTCCATAGGGACAGCTCAGACCCTCAAGAACATTGCATCTGTATTCAGAGTCAAATTTAAGCAGAGAATTCCATCTGAATGACTCCAAGTGTAGTAAGCAGCTGCTAAGAGAAAAATACTATGCATGATCTATTATGAGACATAATAAAACTGGAATTATTCCTGCAAAGCCCAGTCTCTGTGTATTATATTTAAGTGTGGGCTTCCAAAGTGATACTTTTACTCTAGTTGTTCAGTAGGCTTACACAGTCAGTAGTAAATAATATTCGACAGTCTTTGGGTGCATTTATACAATTCTAATGATTACAATGAAAGCAAACACTTGAACGGTGTCTGCTATGCTCCCGCCTCTGTCTTATATACTTGCATTAACAAACTTAATCCTCACAGTCTCACATGGTCATTATGTCAGTTTCCTAAATGATAACAAACTGGGTGGTTTAAAGCAATAGAAATGCATTCTTTCTGGATAAGCAATGAAGTCCTACTGTATAGCACAGGGAAGTATAGCCAGTCTCTTGGGACAGACCATGATGGAAGATAAAATAAGAAAATGAACACACACACACACACACACACACACAGCTGGGTCACTTTTGCTGAGCAGCAGAAATTGACACACATTGTAAATCAAATACACTTTAATAAAAAATAAATACATATTAAAAAAGAAATGCATCTTTCACATTTGCGAAGGCTGGAAGTCCACAATCAAGGTGTCATCAGTGTTAGTTCCTTCTGGAGTCTCAAAGAGAGAATTCTTTCCTTGCCTCTCTCCTAACTTTGCATGACTGCAAGCAATCCTTGGTGTTCCTTGGCTTGTACCTGCACTGCCACTCCTGCCTCTGTCTTTACATGGCCTTTCCCTTTGTGTGTCTCTATCTCTTTTTCTGTGTCTTAAAAGATACTCATCCTTGGATTTAGGGCCACCCTAATCCAAAATAATCTCATCTGGTGACCTTTAATTACATATGAAGGATGTTAATTCCAAATAAGGTTACATTCTCAAGTTCCAGGTAGATATCTATTTGGGGGGGTATGCTATTCAAACCATTACAATTAATGACTTCTTTCCATAGATAAGAAAATAAAATCTCTTTAGGTCACAGAGGTTACAAAGGAGGTAAGAGTGAAAAATTAAGCCTTGAGGCTGAGTATCAGAAGCCAGAAATGCTGATCTTCAGGACCACAATATCACATCACTCCCTTATACGATAGTTTTTTGCCTCTTTGTGTTTCGACATGGGGGGCAGACCATCCGACATGGGGACCAGTCAAATTCTGCAGATCCGTGCATCATGATGAAATGAACTTAATGTGAGAATGAAACAAACCTGGAGGAGGCAAGGGGTGGACTGTAACAGATACCCCTGGAGCCAGTTTGGTAAATGTGCTCACCTTCAAGGTGCTGTAGGTGCGCCACCAATGGCTCACATCTGCAACATTCTCTGGCTGACTGCCCTTCGGTGATTGAAGCCACTTTGTCCAGAGGAGTTTGGATGTTAAGCCAAGGAGTCTAGAGGTTAAGCCCTTCTTGCCTACCCTGCAATGGACACTGACTGGCTGGCACAGGGGTCCAAAAGCCCCTCTTCTCTTATCTTAAGGCAAGAAGGACTCTGTGGTACAAATTACATCCATCTTCTTCCCTGTTCTGTTGCTCACCCTCCTCTCCAGGTTCGTCCAAAGAGAGCTCCACGGGTAAATCACGGTGTATACAAACCCCAATCAAGTTGTGCTGCTAGGATCAGATGACAGTTTCTCTATGTTACTTCATTTAGTTCTCACAATAACCCCACAGATAACTCTAATTATCTCTACTTTGGATATCAGGAAATTGAAACTCAGAAAAGTTGGGGCATGTGCGCACTGCTGCTCTAGAGATATAAGACATGGCTGGGATTCAAAGCCAGGCTCTCTGCAACCCTCTGCTTTCTACTAGACTTGTCTGTCTGCTTAGCAAAACACTCGGGCTCAAGACACGTGTGCCCTTAGAGATGGGTCTGATCTATTTAAAATGTGGGGGGCTTTGGATGGATCAGACACAATTGGGTAATTAATAAACAGCCACTATTTCTCTATAAAAAAACAGGCATTTTAAACTTTTTGTTATTTTTTGGATTTTTTTTTTTCCTGACCATTTCCTAAGGCCATGAGACAAACTTAGGATAATGTACCTAAGTGCTTGGTACCATGCTTGGCACAAGAGACACTTAGAGAAGTTAGATTTTGTTAGTTTCACTCCCATCCAGTGCTGCAACTCAGGAGGCTGAGACCCGTGATTTGCCAGGGCTGAGCCCCAGAGTCCTGATGGGGTACCTCCCGGTGGCCTTTCAGCCTCCTGTCTGCAAATCCTGTGATGAGGACACTGTGAGGATGTCTCTGTGGATCCCATAGGTGCCAATTCAGAGATGAGAATGCGGAAAGTTTCCACGGGAGAGTGAAACACACCTGAGAAAGGGAGAGAAGTGGCTAAGGCTACAGAGTAAATTTCACTGTGTGTGACACCCTGGCTGAAATTCTATCCCACAGGGCCATCAGGTGAGCAATTAGAAAAAGTGGATGAAATTGCTTCCATGTTTTTTTTTTTTTTCCCTTCTCCTTCTAAAAATACCTACGCTGAGAGTATTGGTCTCTCTGTGTGTATGTGTATAAGTGCATGTGCATATATGTGTATATTTCTATACGTGTGGGTGTGTTTGTGTGTATGTATCTATGTGTATCTATGTATGTATATGTACATATATGTGTGTATCTCTCTGTGCATACATGTGTGTATGTGTATATGCATATCTCTCCGTGCAATATTCGTGTGTGTGTATGTATGCACATGCCCACACTTGTGCCTCCCCATGTGTTAGCATCGGTGCTCTCATTCTAACCTCACGTCACCATGACTTTTCTGGATGCCTTCCCTTCTTACGCTTTTCTTCCTGCAACTCAAAACTCTGTACTCCAGCAAGAATGTCATCCCTCTGCTTATGATACTTTCATGGATTTTCATTGTCTGAACAACCTATCATAGAACACATACTCTCTTTACAATGTACTCATCTCCCTTCTTTTATTTAAAACAAAGGCTCTTTTTGCTCAAAGAGCCTGTTCTGTCATCATCTCCTTCATGCAGGAGTCCTTCCAGCTCTGTCAGGCAGAAAAAGTTATCCCTCCCCATCTCTAACATCTTGTAAAGATATCTATTGTAAAAACTGCTGTCCTCTGCTGCACTGATGCATCTCTAAGTCTATCTCTCACAGAATACACGGTCGGATCGTTTAAGACAGGGACGATGTCATGAATTTCTGGCTGAGCGGTTTTGGAAACATTACCCGGAACATTATAGGTTTTTTTTTTTTTTCCCCACCCTGCAACAAATGGAATTCCCAGGCCGGGGCTCAGATCCAAGCCCCATTTGCACCTATGCCACAACTGCGGCAGTGCTGGGCCCTTCACCCACCATGCCGTGCCGAGGATGGAACCTACATCCCAGTGCTCCAGAGACACCGCCAATCCGGTTGTGTCACAGCAGGAATTCCACAGCACATTATAGCTTTTTTTTTTTTTTAACAAAAGAAAAAAATAAGTACATGGATGAAAAAAAGGAAGTAATCTTAACATCTCTCTATATAGAATTTTATTTCTGTAAAATGGGAATGACTGAGGTAGCCTATTGTGGTAGATTAAACAATTAGCCCCAATTCTTTCACGCTACTTGCTTTGGCCACTCGTATGTGGGTAGAAGGGAGGGGGTGCTAGCTCCAGTCCTGGCATTCCCTTCGGGCACATATCCCTATGGCTCCATAGCCTGGACTGCAGCACGGACACATGTGCAGCAGAAGGGACCCTAGATAAGCAGTAGGAAGGGGAGCTGCCCAGAGAAGCTCAGGCTAGAGCAGCAGAGGCAGCCCAGCCAACTCACTGACCTGGGATGATAAGTAACTATGGTTTTAAGCCACTGAGTTTCGAGATGATTTGTTACCTAGCATTATGGTGGCAATAGCTAACTGATACTTCAACCTCGTTTGGTTTCTGTGAGGATTAAATTGGATAACTCATGTCAAGTGCTTAGCAAAAGCCCCAGAATATGGTAAGCACAGATATTAGCACCCCTGTTATTAATATCCCATCTCTGCTATTTTATAAAGCTAAGCCCTTTATGGAAAAGAACAGTTGGCGGAAAAGGCAAGCAAGACTCTATTTATCAAATTCAATAAGGCTGTCGCAGCTCAATCTGGCAGTTTCTTTTCTATTTGCTAAAAGCCTTTGGTAAAATGGGAAGCAGGATGATGTTCTTTGTCTGGAAGGGCCTGAGAGGATTCACACTTAAGCAGAAAAAAAAGGCAGACTTGGCACAGTGGCTTTCCAGTGTAGAGGCTTATATAACTGTCCCTGTCATCAGCGGGATGATCTGCTGGTTTTCCTACAACGTTTTCATTTTGCAAAGCACTTTGTTTGACAAGCCCTCATGTTAACCATTCCTTGGAGCCAATCTGTTCACAGAAACAGATAGCCGATTCCTAGAAAGTGACAAAGAACTGGATTTAAGAGGCTCAGGCCAAGAGCCTCCTCTTAGTCTGTTGTTGGTCCCACGTTCCCATCTTCAGCCCTTTCTGAATCTCCAGCCTAAGACATCTAACTGCTGCTGGACTTTCCCATCATGAGGGCTCAGACTTATGTTACACTTAAGCTGTGAGACTAGAACGCATCATTTTCTGTCCGTAGCACCCTTTCCCCACCCTTGACCCAAATATGGCTCCAACCATGCCTTATTTCAGTGAATCCATTCAATTTCCTGAACCAGAACTTTGTGGCATCCACCATTCCCCCTTTACTCTGCTTTTTAAAAAAATCTTTTCTCCCAGACATTAAGTTCTTATCAGTTCTCACATTCCTCCATTCACTCCATCATCACTCTTATTACCTCAATCTCTTTCCAGGTTTATAGCAAAAACGTTTTTTTTCGTCTTTTGTTTTTTTTAGGGCCATATCCATGGCATATGGAGGTTCCCAGGCTAGGGATCTAATTGGAGCTACAGCTGCCGGCCTATACCATAGCTATGGCAACGCCAGATGCAAGCTGTGTCTGTGACCTACACCACAGCTCATGGCAACGCCGGATCCTTAACTCACTGAATTAGGCCAGGGATCGAACCCACAACCTCATGGTTTTTAGTCAGATTCGTTTCTGCTGCACCACAATGGGAACTCCCCCCAAAAAACTTTTTATATGTC
Source organism: Catagonus wagneri (assembly GCA_004024745.2). Lineage (NCBI taxonomy): Eukaryota > Metazoa > Chordata > Mammalia > Artiodactyla > Tayassuidae > Catagonus > Catagonus wagneri. The sequence continues at coordinate 1,987,767 of PVHT021183710.1, read as the reverse complement.
TCTGTGCTTCAGCCTCTTCTCTGTTCTTGAAAAGGAACTCTTTCACCATGTAGGTCTGTGTGTGAGTTTTCCTATATGCGCTTCATAACTTCCTTGCCATTAGGAGTCGTGCCTAGAATTTTCTTCATTCTCAAGAAATCTTGGGGGCATCCAATCAAATTAATTCATTCATTCTTATTTGATTGATTTCTAGCCAAGCTATTTAGATAAATGTCTCTGTATCGCCATTCCCATCTACTAAGCAGAACGATTTCAGGGAGAGAGGCAACAGTTGGTCCCACAGCGATATCTGCCTACAAGAAGTCAGGTGACTTCCTAGTTCAAAATAGAAAAGCCTTTTATAAAAAGTTATACAGGGAAGACTTGCAGGCAGTAGTAAGGCTGAAACAGAGAGCAGAAAATACGGTGAAGAAGGATGAGAAGCAAATATTGCAAATCCCCTATATGATACATCATCAGAGGCTCGGAGGTAGGGAGGGGGCCAGCAGGAATTTTAGTGCTAGGATTTATCTGCAAAGGTCTACATCTCATTCCATCACACACTGGATACATTCATTTTCAGCATCTATATAATACAGTTTTGTCACAGGTAATACAACGGTGATACATAAAGTGATTATAAGGATAACCATCTTACAGTTGGGTGATTATAAGAGTATTTGCCTTTATGTATGACTAGGAGAATGTTTGTTTTTAAGAGATATAAAATCTTGTGAGAAATAAATGCAATAAATCTCAGGCATATCAATACACATTTGACAGAGAAGAAAATCTACTCGGAACGGTCTAGCAATTTGTCCAAGTTAATGTTGAAACTAGGTTGCAAATTCAGTCCTTTCTGAGTCTCAAGTTCAAGTATCTTCTACTTTCCTAATATCCTCTCTGTCCAGGGGTGAGGGGGCGGTGAACAGGGGTGGTGGGTAAGGGATTTCCCTACTGTTGCTCGTGACCTTGCTTTTCCCCGAATATCTCCTTCCACCTCTTTTCCTATTTCATTTGACTAGACATTTTTCCTTCTTGAAGAACCAGCCGAAATATTACTTCCATGATTATGTTGCTAAATTAGTTATGCTGCCATATGTGCTCGAACTCAGACCCTGAGTTCATGGTCTTTCTATTCTATGAGATGCTGGTAACTCTTAGAGCGGTGACTCTTGTTGGGTAAGAAGTCAAAACAGCATTTATCCCAAAGCGTTACTACAAAGGATTGATAGTCCCAGGACAAAAATAACCTTCACACATCTTCTGCCACATGATGTTTTTCAGGAGGCTGTTAGGGCTTATGGTGATATTGCACATGGGTGAAAAGATCTCAGGGCTTCTGTCAAAGAACTGAATCTGCTTTGAATTTGAAGGGAAAAGATGAGGACACTTGCCAACAAGTAAGCAGGCAGACTAGTCCAAGAAAGAGAATGGTAGAGTCATAATATCTTTCAAGTATTTGGTGCTTTTCTTCCAGGAAAGAGGAGATGTTCTGTTTATGGCATGGTTTGGGGAGGATTACTTCGGGCAGTCAGAGCACAAAAAAATCCTCTTGAGCTTTATCCCCTCTGTTTTCCACTTTTTGACGGCAGTGGCTGTAACCTCAACTGGTCACCATTCTGATCTTGCACCACGGGACAGAAAAAAATGTGATGAAATTGAGGGCTCAGCAAAGGAGTCTGGCTTTTCACCTCCCAGGTGTGAGGAAGAAAGGGCTGGTGTTGGGGAAGGGGGCCACAGAGAATGCGCCTACACTGTGCAGGTCACTCTAGGGAATCCAGCTTGCAAAGGCCCAGGAGGAGTTACAGACATGGCCTCACATGGCAGGTTTACAGGGCAGCAAGGGGAAGGGACATTTTAATGAACGCAGATGGTCATCATTTTAGTTCTTAGTGGAAGAAGAAAAGGTGCACACAAAATAAGCTGTCCAGACTAACCAGGAGGTGGTTTAATAATGCCTGAACTTGACAGAGAAGGGTCAAAGGATAAACTGATTGGTGGGGTCTTTTTGATGCCTGAATTTTAGTGAAGCTATTAATGCCAATTAGAATGACACCGAAGAAGAGGCTGGAAAGCTGGGGTCCCCAGAAACCTGTCAGGAGGAGGGTTTGATGGCTGAAATGCAAAGAAAGATGGGTGATTAGGAAGCATAATTTGCTCAATTACTTGTGATTTGGCAGAAGTTGGTTTTTAGGACTGTTTTTGTAACCTGAAAATGGGGCCCTTAGAAGCCTTTGAAATGAGGGCAAAGCACATAGAGTGAAATAATGTCAACTCAGGGCAGACTTTAAGAACATAAGAACTGCCACGGCAGATCGGGATTACTATGGCCCAGCCCGCATTTTTTGTCTCTGACAGGGGCAGAAGGAGGTGTGTGTGGACAGGGCTGGACTGTCAAACACAAGAGTTAGGGAAGTACCTGAAGGTTCCTTTAGCATTCTGTCAAGGATCGTCATCAAATTGGGGCAATAAAGCTGTTCTGACACTATCAGTACATTTGCCTTCCCAGTCTTTTGGAGTAAAACGGTCACGTGTTGACCTCCTCACTTATTAGCTGTGTGAACTCTGGTAAGCTGCTTAATATCCACGTTCATGTTTTACTGTGTTGTTGTTGCTGTTTTTTAATGCGTGGAATATGGTAGTTCCTGGACAAGGGATTAAATCTGAGCCGCAGCCTACGCCCCAGCTGCAGCATCACCAGATCCTTTTCCTTTAACCCACTGCCCAGGGCCAGGGATCTGACTTTAGCCTCCTCAGCAACCCCAGCTTCTGCAGTTGGATTTTTTAACCCACTGTACCTCAGTAAGAACTCCTCTGTACACATTTTAAATATAGGTCTACTAGTGAGTGTCCACAGAATGATTTAGAACATGTTTTATAGATGTGTCAAAACTGATTCATTATTCCCTGTAAGAAATATTTGTATTTTTCTCATTTTTCTGATAATGTGAGTAGTGGTACAAAGACTGTCTTTACACATATATCTCATAACTTCAATGGGACATGTTTCTAACAGATTAGCCAATTTAAAGAATAAGTATATTTGTCAAGGCTCTTGATCATGAGTACGGATTGCTCTTCAGAAATTTTCAGCTAGCTTTTACTCCTCTCAGGGAACTAAGTATTTTAGGTCGAATTTCATGCTAGACAGTATGCTACAAGCAGGCGGGCTGCAGAGCTTTTCCACTTTATTCATCCCCCAGAGTAACCTGTGTTATGTCCACTAGATGGACACCCAGTTAATCATCCATGTGTAAAGCTGAACACAAAATTCTGAGACTGGGATACATGGTATTACAACATTTGAAATTTATCTCCACATCTTTGAAAATGCTTTGGTGGGCAGTCAAACATGGAGTGACCCCACAAGTTTGGGACAAACAATAAAGGCCATACTCTTAACACCCAAATTGCTAAGCTGACATGTCCTGAGTTGAGTGGGTGTACGAAAATGACAGAGGACTCACATAGTGGAGTTATTGACATGAAAGGAAGACCAGGAGGGGTCCCATTTCCCTGAACAATTCTATGGTTTGTGTCCTTTAAATGTGCAGAATATTACCATTAGGAAAATATCATTTATGTGGATCATTGGATTTCCTGTTTTTAATCCCTGCAAGCATTCTGGCAATCTTCAGAGCTAGCCCAAACCACAGTCGTGCTGTACAGAAACCCCAGCTTGTACAGGCCACCCAACCCTAGGGGGAAATTTTTTATAATCGGTTCTTTCTGACAACTCTTCCAGGCCCAGGTGAGACAGCTAAGCAGAGGGTTCTGCCCAAGGATGGGGAAACTGAAACTGATCACATCTTGTGTTTTCTCCTCCAGGGTTGAGTCTAATATGGGATGGGAAGTCTGAGCCACACACATTTTTCCAGAGAAAAACTGGAGAGAACTAGCACTTGGCTTCTAAGGCCTTATTTTCTGTGTCTTGTTGGCGGTGTTCCCCAGGCTGCTTTTACCAGAACAGATTGTCTATATTAGACCCTCTGGGCTCTCAATCTCAGCCAGTTATATGCAGCTGGATTTGAAAAATCCTCAAATTGCAACGATGTAAAAGATTGACCTGATGTTTTCAAGATTATCACCCAAATTTTGTGTTTTGAAATATACCAGATACAGACACATGGTCACTGTCTTCAAAGATCTTTATCACTGTTAGCTTTCAATGATACTGGTCACTGGATGAGCACAGACAATAGGTTCTAAAAGGTACGTGACTGGTTTCCAGGTGCAAATGAGTGGGTGTAACCTGGGCACTGTGAAGGGTACACCCCATCCCCACCTCAGAGTCTGCACTCCTAGAAGCATCTTATGTCACTTGCCACTTGTCATAACTTGCCACTGAGAAGGTGACCAAGATGAAAGATGACACTTCTGTCATATATTTACGTAAATGCCATCTTGCTGGTGAGGCACCTCTGACCAGTTAAAATTGCAACCTATATCCCATACCTGGAATTCTCTGCTCACTTTCTTGTCTTTACCACCTTAGTTCTGATCACTATTAACATGCTATATTTATTTACTTATTTACCCTCTTTATGTGTGCCTTCCCCACTAAACTATAAGCTTTGCAAGGGTAGTGTGTGTGTGTGTGTGTGTGTGTGTGAACTGCTTGGACCTCACTGACTAAAACAGTTGACCCAACTTGAAAGCACTGCCCTAGAGCTAAGCTGCTTTCTTGACTCATTTAGGAGCTTCTAAGGGCAGGTACTATGTATAGCACATAGTGAGTGCTTGATATATATTTGGGAATTTAGTCAAATAGTCACCACTCTTGTATCTAGAGGAGAGAAAATGTGCTTTTAAGTGAAGAGGGAGTTACACATGCCAACCTGCCATGTAAATCCCATACTCAGACCTGCCAGCCATTGTTTTATCTTCACAGTGGTCCTGTCAGGTCGATTTTATTACTGTTTCCATCTTACCAGTTAAGAACATGGAAACTGAGGCTGAGAGATGGAAAGTAACACCTCAGAGTCACTTTAATTGCCAAAATTGGCAAGTAACTCAGCTGGGATGTGGACTGAGAGCTCTTTAAGCACCAAACACAAGCGCTTTCCAAGACCTGTGTGAGGCTGGTCTGTAGGATTCTTGAAAATGTGGAACAGGAGTACTTTGCCTTTGTGATCAAGTCTCAAAGGCATAAAAGTACCCTCTAAAAGCACTTTTCTTTTCCTGACAATTTTAATGGAATCAGAACATAAAAACAACATGAAAATTTTATGAGACTTTCATCTCAGAAAACCATAGCACTTAAAACACATTAATTAGTTCTCGAAACTCACTGTGTAGGTAGCAAATTATTTGGATAGAAAATTAACTATAATGAGAAAATAGCAGCACATAAAATGCCAGAGACTTGTATTTAAAAAAACGTAAGAACTCCCATACATTCCCTGAGTTAGAAGGAAGGATACTTACTAAAACCAAGTTGAACAGGAACAAAGTTTGAGAGGTTTTAGGATCACTTGCCACAGATGGATAACTTTTGGGTAGCGGTGATTTTTGTGCTGATTATGGAGGGTGACTGTTAATTCTCTGGTCTTGTCTCCAAAAATGTCTTTTCTTTCTGAAAATATAGCTCAAGAATTACGTACATCATTCAGTTCAACATTTATTTTACATCAGCTATGTAAAACATGTAGGACATAATTTGGCTATTCATTAAACCGTTACGTATTGTCTACTCCCCCATTAGAAAGTACCAAGCCAAGGATCCCTTTGCTTTGATTCTAGGACATCTCTTCTCTTTATGCAATAATAGTGATATTTGTTGAAAGGACAGTTTGTCTTTTCATCTAACTCTGATGTGAAGGCTTGAGAATGACTCCAAACAGACTCTCTAAGTTCTACACATCTGAGGACTACTTAAAATTTGTATGAATCAGTTACTGAACGAAACAAGTAACTTGAAAGGAATGAATAAGGTTTATTAACATGGTTCAGTTTGTTAAGGACGGCCTGGCATGGAAGAGAAGCGAACTCACTGAGTAAAACTGAAGCACATAGAAATAAATGGCTATCAAATTCCACAGCTAAACCTTTAGTAAATGTGGGATTCACACTCGGACTTCCGGGGCAAATCTGGTGATTTTTCTGATTCATCCAACGATGGAGGAAATGATTTGATTTTTCTCTCTTACCAAGGGGCTTATCCAACTCACTTCCCATGTGCAATTACAGCTTCTCTTTGCTTAATGTCTTCCTGAAACCTGGGACATTATTTACCCCATCTTTCAAAGAGGTCTCATGACCAGCGGGGCTTATTTACTGGATGTATGAGCCTGCTAACGGCTGCTGCAGACTGGGTGGTTTAAACAACAGAGAAGTATTGTCTCACAGTTCTGGGGGCTGCAAGTATGAGATCAAGGTGTTGGCAAGGTTGACTTCTTCTGTGGGCTCTCTCCCTGGCTTTCGGATGGCCATCTTCTGCACGTGTCCTCAGAGGCTCTTCCCTCCATGGGTATCGGTTCTAATCTCTTCTTATAAGGACACCAGTCATGTTGTATTAGGGCCCCTGTTAATAACCTCATTTTAACTGCTTCTGAACTGCTTCTTTAAAGAGTCCCATCTCCAAATACAGTCACATTTTGAGGTACCGGGGGTTAGGACTTCAATGCATGAGTTGATGGGGGTTGGGAGCTGGGGCGGGGAGACACTGGATGTGCAGAAACAGTGAGCTTGGTAGCCAGGAGGCAAGATGATGCCTATAAAGTAGGAGATACTTTTATTCGCTTTCCACTACATGCCGGGGTATTTACTATGTTAGCATCCTAGCAGCCTAGCAAATTATGTCTTCGGAGGCCTGTTTTCTAGGTCAAGTAGCTAAGAGAGGTTAAGTAATTTCCCTAAGGTCACATAGCTACTAAGTGGCACAGCCTAGGATTCATATTAACCTCCAAGGCTCCTGCAGGCTGCTCCCCAGCAGTATGCAAGTACTGCAGCACCCTCAAGGGGGCGCTATTGCTGGGGAAGATCACAAAGCTGTTACTTGAAGTCGGTTTGTAACCTACAAGGGTAGAAGCCCCAGTGGTGAGGAGAAACAGCTGAGACCAAAGGCACTGTAATTCCCAGTGGGGCATCAGAAGTCTGTCATGAAAGGCCACTTAGCCAGGCACAAGAAGGCTGAAGGACATTTAAGTACTGCACATTCTAACGTGCCGAAAGCAACAGTCTCCATCAGCCCAGCTTGAAATCAAAAGCCCAACCCCATTGCCTCTCTGAGGGGCAGCCTGTCTCCCAGGAATGTGGCCATGATAAACGAGAAATATGTATAAAGTGTGAGCCCTTGCCCCAAAGGGTGCTGAATAAATGCTGGGTATTATACCATTGTTTATTTGGGCTACCCAAGTGCATTGGACTGAACAAGAGTATTTCTTTCACTGACAACCGCAGTCATTGTGGTGAAAAGATTTATGTTACTGACATATGAATGATGCCTCTGTGTACATGCGTGTGTTTATGTGTGTGGGGTGTGTGTGTGTGTTAATATTTGGTGTGCTGTGTAGGAAGATGGGAGCTGCATTTATCCTGGAAAATGAGCTGGAAATTTCGGGAAAGTTCTGGTTACCCACAATTCCCTTTTGACAGACCTTCCAAAGTTTCCAATTTAATCATGGAGTCTTTAATTCGAAGGGGAGCTCAGGGATCACATTTCTACCTAGTTTCAAATACCTCACTGTAATATTCTGGAGATGTGGTTAACCAAATTCTGCTTGAATACTCCTGCTGATGGGAAACTCACCACCTTTGGAGGGGCATTTGTTCCTTTTGCAGACAGCTTAAGGAAAAGAAAGGAAATAACTTTTCAAGGGCACTTTAGATGTTTTAGGTACTGTGCCCGAAACTTGTTATGCATCATTTTATATACTCCACATCATAATATTTGGAGACAGGTTCTACTGCTGTTGATGCTACCACTCTCAAGGCTTACCGTGGTCCAGGCATTCTTCTACGTACTTTAGACATATTGTCATAGAATCTTTCCAAATACTCTATGAGCATTCTCTTTTATTTCTGTTATTATGCTCAAGGAGGTTAAACAACTTGTTTAAATTCACACACCTACAGAGAGGATTTAAATACAGGCAGTGGGATCCAGAATCTGCACTTTTTACTGCTATGCTTTTCTGCCTCTGATCATCCTGAATTTAATGACAAGACAATCAAGTCCCAGAGAGCTTTAGTGACTGGTGATTTGAACCTGACTGTCTGACTCCAAACCCTTGCTATTTCCATAACTCCACAGGTCCTCCCATGTGGCAAAGTGCCATCATTACCCACTGAGACAAAATCAACCTCCATTCAGTTGTGTACATGCAACGCAGCGCTGCTGTAGAGGCACTTGGCAACTGACTTGTAGATTTGGAAGGAGCTCTGGCTCTCCTTATGCCTAAACAGATGCAGTTCCTTTAGACAGTCTTTGCCCTTCGTAATTTCCACCTGCTCTACTCTCATTTAGACATTTTGTGCTTTTCCGTCCAAAGAAGGGATGTTAAAGTGGGACAGCCACTCCGAGCTCCAGTTGTATGGTGTGGTCTAGATGATCCACAGTGAAGAAAACTCTAACCATCCTTTGCTCGTTTATTCAGCAAGAGTGTGTTCAATGCCCCGTTAAATATCAATAATCAGCTGGTCTGTTACGTGTCCAATTATGCGTATACCTATATACAACATGGGTATATGCATATGCCTGTTACAGGGCTCTGAAATATTGGTCTATTTAACCATTAACTCTTCATAATTTTATAGCTATTATTTATAAAACTATTGATATCTAGATGCTAAGACCCACTACTTAAAAAAGAATCAACTGGTTATCTTTTTTGTTTTTTGGCTATAGCTGTGGCATGCCGAAGTTTTCAGGCCAGGGTTCGAACTCCAGCCACAGCTGTAACCTGAGTCACAGCAGTGACAACACCAAGTTATTAATCTCTAGGCCACCAGGGAATTTCCCATGCTGGTTATCTTGTCTATAAGTTTTCCTATGAATTTTAGGATCAATTTTTAAGTTTTGTTGAAATTTCTGTTGATATTTTCAGGTAGCGACATTCATTTTTTTTTCTTTTTTTATATAATTTATTTTTTATTAAAATAGCTTTGCAAGAGCTGACACTTTCATGATGTTTACTCTTTTAACTTGTGATCCTGTTTTCTCTCTCCATTTAAGTTTTACTATTCTTATTTGCAAATATTTAACAAATATTCTCTAAAGAACTCAGGCACATTTTGTTAGATTTATTCCAATTTGCTTTACATTTTGATGTTGTGAATGCTTATCGAGATTATTCTTTACCATAATTTAAAAACATTTTAATAGCTTTTACTTTACATTTTGAAAGTCCAGATTTTCACAGTATATTCTGTGCGGTCTTGGGAATCTTGGAAGGCACAGAAACTCTGTGGTCCTTGAGTTGGGGTTGATGCTGATGCCGAGGGAGCAGGAACCAGGACCCCTCCTCTCAAGCCACTCCCCCACACGACTTGGACTTTGGAATGTGTGTTTCATCCTCTGAAAACTAGGAAGTCTTTGAAATCTTTTAGTAGATTTTATTGTCTGGCTGCTCAAGGAGAACACGGTGGCCTAGGAGTAAGAGTCAACACAGAGAGACCACTTTGGAGTCTTTTCCAATAACTCTGACAAGCTAAAATTATTTTTTGGGTCTCATGATTTTATGAAGTTCTACTGGAGGCGGGGGAAGGAATTAATACAGGACATGTCTTGTCTATACAATTCACTAGATTTACTGACGGATTAAATATTGGCATTGAGTGGAAAAGAGGGATAAGAAATTATGCCTAGATTTTTGCTTTCAGCATTTTTTTTTGTCTTTTTGCCTTAACTGGGGCTGCCCATCACTATTTTGTTTGTTGTTGTTGTTTTTTGCTTTAAGCATCTTGATGGATAGTGGCGACTTTGGCTAATCAGGGAAAGATTAAGAGAAAGAGGTGTGTGCGCGCGCGTGCATGTGCGCGCGTGTGTGTTACACGTAGGAGGGAAAGAAAGTGAAAACAGGAGCGTAAGTGTTGCATATTAAACTGAGTGTAGGAAGATGTCAGAGGTACAAGGGAAGTTCTAGGAGGCAGACACAAACACACAGGCAAATATTTTAAATTTTTCTGTGTGTTAAGAAACGGGTGCATTTCTTGGATAGTGTTGCATAGATAGCAGAGAGGCCAGGCTGCTGAAGACAAAGCAAATACCTGTTAACATCATTTTAATGGTTTGCTGATCAGGAGGTGCTGTTTCAACAATTGTGCACCTTAACACAACAGTTTATTACTTGTATGTAAACATTTTATTGTGTTTTATAAAAAAAGTTGCGGGTTTGAAACTGACACACAACACCTTATAGCTTTTTTCTTTAAAATAATGAGTAATAGCCTCCTAGTTAGCATTTCTGTTCCTGGTTTCAGGAAGGAGTGTCTAATGTTTAGCGGGAGCTGTCTCTTGATGATATTTAAATCTATGTGACTGATTGCCATTGCCCTGGAAGATTGTGTGGATATAGACAAGGCAGGGGTTAAGCATTTAACCCTGAGAGCTCTCCCGCTTTTTCTTTTTCTTTTTGTCTTTTTAGAGCTGCACCCATGGCATATGGAAGTTCTCAGGCTATGGGGTGAATTGGAACTGCAGCTGCCGGCTTACACCGTAGCTCGTGGCAACACTGGATCCTTTACCCACTGAGTGAGGTGAGTCCAGGGACCCACATCCTCATGTATACTGGTTGGGTTCTAAACCTACTGAGCCACAATGGGAACATCATTTCTCCCACTCTAAAAGGACAATTGATGAGGAGAGTAGCTAGCAAGGAATAAAGGGGAGAAGGTGTGGTCATTTAGGTGGGAGAAGAACCAGGCTAACATGGTAAGATAAGAAGCAAGAGAAAAAATCATTTCCACAAAAAAAAGAGACGTGAAATTGTGGTGAACTTTGGTAGCAGAATATGAGGGTCACTGAAGTTCTTCAGAAGAGTCATTTCTGGGATGACACTGAAGACAGAAGTGACAGCCAACTTTTTGGAATTCTGCTGTGGTGGGGAGTAGACAAATGTAGTCAGAGCTGTAGGGAAATATGGCACCAAGGGAGAGTTACAGTACAGGACAGAGTACAATAGATGGTGCATATTGACTAATGAAGCTTAGTTAGTAAAGAGAGAGAAACGTCTTTAGAAAAGAAAAAGGACATTTTCAAGTACAGAGTCTTTGCATGGGCAATACGGTGGAGGGTGTGGCTTTGCCGAGGAGCAGTTGACCGTAGTAACAGGAGGAATAAAACAGAATATATCAGTAAAGGTTAGGTGGACTTGTAGTCTTAGTGGAGAGTTTGTTGAGTAAATTAATAATATATGTATGCAATATTTACTGGGTTTCTGAACTAAATTATAAAGCATGGACTGTGATTGACTCAGTATGAGTAGAAGCAAATAAAAAGCACATCAGAGAGAAATTAAAAATGAGACAGAGAACTTAAACGGTAATAATGATAACAATACAGTGTCTCTCCCAATTCCCAAAGCATCTGGTTTGTTGATATGTATTGACTACTTGTCCTTATAAACTAATTTATTTTGTTTACATCTGGTTGGACAAAACCATTTTGCCATCTTAGGCTCAATTGTATGTGGCCTTTTGGCTTCAGTCGCCTACATTTTTCTAAGTTTCCTAATTCCAAAATTCCTGAAAACGTACGATGATTGGCTTAGTTCATATTTTCCTTTCCAGCCATAGGATGTTATTCAGCCTTTGGTTAAGCTGAACTTGAGCAAATGCCCGTCCTGATCCAATTGTCTGTGACAGCACAGGCTGTGGGTTAGGGCAATTCACCTTTAAAGAGGTTTATGGACAGGAAACATGAAGGACAGTCACTTGCAAAACATGTCTAATACAATTACGTTCTTTTAAAATTGTGCAGATTACATAAGAAAAATATTTACAAAGTGAGCACTCAATAAATTTTCATTCATTTCTTTTTTCTTTATTTATTCAACAAACACTTATGAAAAATCCAATTTCTTGTAGATACTGGAAATACACAGGTAAAAAAAGACACTGTCCTTAATAGAAGTTACAGCTATCAGAGAAGCATTCTTAAACAGTCCAGAACATTGAGGGTGTAAATAGAAGAAAAATACCTAACTAAATCTGAAGCCAACACTTGATCTCAATGTTTAAATATAAGGAGTTAACGGGACAGATATGGATGAGGGAGGATGGGTATAAAACCTGATGGAATTGTACGGCTTCTGTGTTTCACAATTTTGGGAAGTTCCATTAACATTTTATTCTAAGTGTCTCTGGTTTTGTGCAGTGTACCAATAATGTAGAAAGATTCAATTGATTTTATTGAAGTTTGGTAAGGGCAACGGCTGGAGAAGTAAGCAAAAGCCAAACAGAGAAGGACATTCTGAGGAAACTTAAAGGAACTATTTTTTAAATTACGAACAATGCAGGGGTTTCAGATATGGGTAACATGGAGTAAGCATATCCACACTTGCTATCCTATCGAATGTAGCTATAGATAACCTGACTAGAATGCATGGAGAAGCTTTATTTTGCAGACTCTATACAATAAAATGTTGCAGGAGAATTAAGGAAGAAGACCAGAATTTAAAGTACCACTGAACTAGTAGTGAGTTTTTTGTTCCCTTTCACTCTGGGGTACCCCAGGCTGGTATATGTCACAGACGTGGCTTGGATCCCATGTTGCTGTGGCTGTGGTGCAGGCTGGCAGATACAGCACCAATTTGACTCGTAGCCTGGGAACTTTCACGTGTCACAGGTGCAGCCCCCCGCCCAAAAACAAGCCAAAAAATTAAAATTAAAAAACTCACTTCAAATAACAGTAAGATAAAAATGGAGGGAGAAGACAAGAGGTACCATGCTAACATTAATCAAAAATTAGAGTTAATATCTAGCTGTGTTAATATCAGACAAAATAGGCTTCAGAACGAAGAACACTGCCAGGGATTAAATGAGACATTACAGAATAGAAACAAAGTCAATTCACCAAGAAGACATACAAATATTGAATGTGTAAAAAAAAAAAAAAAAACTCACCACAGCTCTTCAAATTTTAAGAAAAAAAAAACGGACAGATCTAAAAGGAGAAGTATAAAAATCCACAATTGTATTAGGGTATATAATCTCTTCTCTCCATAATTCAACTACACTTTCATTAATTAATAGAATTAGTGGGCACAAAGTCGACAAAAGTATAGAAGAACTGAATAACAGCATAAATCAGTTGGATTCTTTTTTTTTTTTAACGTAAGAGAAGAACACATTATTTTCAAGTGAACCCAAAAGAGTCACTGAGGTGGTGCATATCCTGGGTTACAAAACAGAGGGAAACATTAAAAACGCTTGAAATCAAAGTTTGTTCCAAGATAGATTAAACTAGAAATTAATATTAAAGATTATAGGAGAAAGTCTAAACACTTGAAATTGTGCTTCTAAATAATTCATGGTCAAAGAAGTCCCAATATATTTAACCGAGTAAAAGTGAAAACACAATATATAAAACTGTGTGGGATATAGTTAAAGTAGTTCATAAAGAAAAATTCATAGCATTAACTAATTAAAAATTAGAAAAGAAGGAAGATCTCCAATTAATAATCTAAGTTCCCACCTTAAAAAACTAGAAAAAGAAAAGCAAAATACACCCAAAGAACAGAAAGGATGTAATAAGCGTAAGGGATGATAGCAACGAAATTTTAAATAGAAAAATGATAGATAAAAATCAAACAAAAAGCTAGAGTTTTGGAGTTCTGTTGTGGTGCAGCATGTTAAAGATCCGGTGGTGTTGTTTTCACTGCAACAGCTTAGGTCACTGTAGTGGCACAGGTTGGATCACTGGCTTGGAACTTCCATGTGCTGTGGGCATGGACAAATAAACAAACAAAAAACCGAAGCAGGGGTTTTTAAAGATCAATAAGGTTGATATATTTCTACTGAATCACTAAAATTATTGCAATCTTGTAAATCAGTTCTATTCAATAAAACTTTTAAAAATGAAAAACATAAAGTTGATATATTTCTATCACAACCAAAAAAGGAAAAACAGGAGTTCCCATCATGGCTCAGTGGTTAACGAATCCGACTAGGAACCATGAGGTTGCGGGCTCGATCCCTGGCCTTGCTCAGTGGGTTAAGGATCTGGCATTGCCGTGAGCTGTGGTGTGGGTTGCAAACGTAGTTTGGATCCCGCGTTGCTGTGGCTGTGGCGAAGGCCAGCAGCTACAGCTCCTGTTAGACCCCTAGTCTGGGAACCTCCGCATGCCACGGGTGTGGCCCTAGATAAGGCAAAAAAAAAAGGAAAAACATAACTTACTATTCAAGAATGGAAACATATATAATTACAAAGCTCACAGATATTAAAAGGATAATGAAGGATTCTATTAATTCTACAAACGTAAGTTGTTTAACTTATGTGAAACTGATCAATTATTCCAAAAGCACAAGCACTAAAATGCACCCAAGATGATACAGATAACTCAAATTGTGTCATAATTATTAATAAATTAAATATATAGCTAAAAATTTTCCAAAAAAGAAATCTCCAGGTCCAGATAGGCATATTGGAGAATTCTGTTAAACACATAGGAAGAAATAATATCGTCTAGAAAAGAGAGGAGTGGAGACCTTATTTTATAAGGTTCTGATACCGAAACCAGACCAAGACAATACGAAAAGAAAACTACAAAGCAAACCCCTCATGTATATAGAAACAAAAATCAACAAAATATTAGCAAATCAAATCCAGTAGTACATAAAATAATACATGAAAATCAAATGAGATTTCCCAGGCAGTGTGTGTGTCACTGGGTCACTTGCTGTGCAGCAGAAATTCACAGAATGTTGTAAATCAACTATAATAGAACAAGTAAAAATCTTACCAAAAAAATGCACTGATAATACCAGGGTATGGAGAGGATGCAGAGCAAGCGGAGTTCTCATATATTGCAGGTGGGAATGCAATATGATACAGCTACTCTGGAAAACAGGTAGTTGCTGCTGTGGTGCAATGAATTAATGACCTGGCTTCTCTGTGGAGGCTCCGGTTGGATCCCTGGTGCGGTGGGTTAAGGATCCTGCATTGCTGCAGCTGTGGCGTAGGTTGCCGCTCTGGCTCAGGTCTGATCCCTGACCCAGGAACTTCCATATGCCACGGGGGTGGACATAAAAGAAAAAAAAATTAAACATACACTTATCATAGGACAAAGCAATTCTAATCCTAGGTATTTATCCTAGAGTCATGAAAACTTATATCACACAAAAAGCCTGCATATGAATGTTTATAGGTCTATTAATAATTGCCCCAAACTGAAATCAAGTCAAATATCTTTCAGTGAGCGAACGGCAAACAAACTGTGGTACATCCATGCAACAGAATGGTTTTCAGCAATAACAAATAATGAACCACAGATACTCAAAATAATTTGAATGAATCTCAAAAGCATATGCTGAGTGAAAGGAGACAGTCTCAAAGTTTATATGTTCTATGATTACATTTACATAACAGCTCAATTAAGAAAAAACAAATTATAGTGATGGAGAACAAATCAATGTTTTCCAGAGGTTAGGGAAAAGGATGGGTTATGTCTGTGAGAAATATCACTTTTGTGGAGGTGATGGCATTGTCTTATCTCAATCGTGGTGGTTATTACAAGAAGCCATACTTGTGTTAAAACTCACAGAATCGTATACCAAAATAAAGGCAATGTTTGAAAGAATGTGGAAGATGAATTAGAGGAAGGCAAGACCGGGGCATTTCAACCCTCAAGTCTCCTAGAACTGCCTGCGATGACTTCAAATCTTCCAGCAGAGAGTTGGAAAATCTATAAGGGTTCTTCTTGGAACATGCTTTCCTTCTGTGCAGAAAGACAACCAATCCTTGAGAGGAAATTTCCCTAGCTGTAAACTCCATTAGGAAACGCTTTTCTTTGAACATGATTTCCATCTTTGCAGGAAGCCCTCCCCCACCTCCCCAGGCCCCAGTGTTCTGAGGAATGGTAAGCTAAACCAGCCCAAAGTTCTGTGAATGAAGAGGATGAGGACTTGGCCGCCCAGAGCAATAAATGATACAGACTCCAGGTGTTTTGCAAAGCGGTGACATGTCAGCTCATGAAATGATACAATGCAGTGGGCTTAGGAGCCTGCCCATGAGCACGGTGACATGATTGTGTTTTATGGACTGAAAAACTGCATTACCAACTGGCAGGGGTGTGGGGGAAGAGATTCAGGAAGAGTTAGGCATTTGGTTGGATCAATTCCACAGTCTTAAGAGAGACCAAGAGGACAATGATAGCTTTGGTGGGGTTTTCTTAAACTATGTGAATTATGACATGTGACATGAATACGTTTTCTCTGCAACGGATTTGTTTGCGCCATAAGTAAGACTGTATTTATTGACTCATTTAACATTTAGTGAACCAGTCCTCTGAACTCGGCACGGAGACAGGCATTGGGCTCAGAAAGAGATCAGCCCTTGACACAGCTCTGCTCACCAGGCTGGAAATGGAGCATCTCAGAGATCAGTGAGGCTAATCACCTCTTCTAAATAAGAAGCAAGGTGAGACCACTGCCCCAGAGAGAAGAAGTAGCTGGTTTCATGCTGACCAATAAATGTCATGCCTTCCATGGATAAACAGTACAAATGATGGTCACCGTCACGACCTCGCCGCTCAGCTAATCCCTGTGTGGTTTTGGGCAGGTAACCTAACCTTTCTGTGCCTTAGTTTCCTGATCTAAAGAAGAGGGATACTGATTATTCCTACTCCACAGGATAAGAATGAAGAATAAAGATATTAAAGTCCCAGCGCATGGCAAACATTCCATGGGTTAATATTTGTCAGCATACCCCAGCTCAACCATCTTACATGAAAAAACAACCTCTTTTTTCTTTTCTTTTCTTTTCTTTTTTTTCTTTTTCTTTTTAGGGCCGCCCCCATGGCATATGGAGGTTCTCAGGTTGAGGGTAATGGGAGCTGCAGCTGCCGGCCTACACCACAGTCACAGCAACTCCAGATCCAAGCTGCGTCTGTGACCTACACCACAGCTCATAACAACGCCGGATCCTTAACCCACTGAGCAAGGCCAGGGATCGAACTTGTGTCCTCATGGGTGCTAGTCAGATTTGTTTCCGTAGAGCCTCAACGGGAACTCCAGCAACCTCTTTTGAGTTATTCTCTTGTTTAATTCTCCATTTGCCCAGTTTATATAAATAAGGAAACTGGCTTTAGCACAGACTTTCTCACATCCTTATCCCATGACCTAAGAATGCACCGTTCATCTGTGGGCCTTGGTTTCTTTAGGTATAGAAAGGGAGACTTGACCTAGATGGACACCAAGGTCCCCCTGGGCTGAGGTATTTTACACTCTAAGAAGGCAAGAATTACACAGGCCATGGCTTTGTAAGTCCTCCCCTTTGCCTGAAGCTGTTCCCGGATGGACTGTGTTGAGTAAAAAGAGCAATATTTCCCTCTAGTGGTGAGTGCACTTTAGTGACTTGCCTTTCACGAGAGATGGGTTCAAAGTGCTTTCTATGTGGGGTGCGCAGGTGGACAGCTAAAGTAGGATGATTCCAGGTGGTATGTCAACAAACATTTCTTAATTTTAGGACTGGGGATTTAAATTTAATATATCTTGGAAGAAACTGATGAGACAGCACATCAAATTTAGTGACTAGAGGACGTTTTCGTTTGTTCTTGAAAATAAAGGAGGCTATTGAAAAAGGTGACTAATATATTACGGTTAATAAAGATGGCAAAAGTCTTCGAGAGGAAGTTCAGAAAACTAGCTTTTAATATAGTTTTACTCTTAGTAGTAAATATGTGTACATTTGAAAAGGATCAAGTAGTCATACCAGACTTGTTAAGAAAAATAGTGGTCCTGCCCCACCCTAAATGCTATCTTCTTCCTAGATGCAACTGCTTGTAATTTTTTAATTTTGCTTTCTAGGGCTGCACCCATGGCATATGGAGGTTCCCAGGCTAGGGATCCAATTGGAGTTACAGCTGTTGACCTACGCCACAGCCACAGAAAAGCCAGATCTGAGCCATGTTTTCGAACTACATCACAGCTCACGGCAACGCCAGATCCTTAACCCACTGAAGAAGTCAGGGATCGAACCCGCAACCTCATGGTTCTTAGTCAGATTCGTTTCCACTGAGCCATGACGGGAACTCCAGCTTGTAATTTTTTAAAGCTAATTATTTGTTTCTATATTTTCAAATGGACGATTATATTTTTACAACTTTGTTTTAGACATTGTACATTGGCTTCCCAATATAGGGAAATTTTTCTTTTATCCACCACCCTGATCACCATTTCCCTCCCTTTTTTTGGGGGGGGGGCACACCCAAGGTATGTGGAAGTTCCTGGGCCAGGGATCAAACCTGCACCACAGTTGCAGCCTGCACCACAGCTATGGCAACACCAGATCTTTAACCTACTGTGCCACAGAGGATCTTCCTGTCTCCCTCTTATTTTTCCCTCTTGCTCTTTTGTATATTTCCCATTGCTTTATTTTCCTCACATACTTGTGGAATGATTTGTTTAGTCCAACATTCAGGATTACATTATTATTACTATGCATAAGCTATTCCTAGTTGACCCATGTAACACATTGTGATCGTCTTTATTTTCTTGCAAAGACTTACCCATGAAATTGTTTTTCCTTTTTGTTTCATTTGCTTATCTTCCACGTGCTTATGATTAATCCAGCTCTGAAGTCCTGCCAGTTGTGCAAATCTCCTTTGAATACACGCAAGTACCTTAGGCATTTAAAAAATGTTATCTTCTATGTGGTACATATATATAATGGAATACTACTCAGTCATAAAAAAGATTGAAAAAATGCCATTCACAGCAACATGGATGCAAATAGAGATTGTTATACTAAGTGAAGTAAGTCAGAAAGAGAAAGACAAGTACCACATGACCTCACCTATATGTGGAATCTGAAATATGGCACAAGCGAATCCACCTGCAAAACAGAAACAGACTCATAGACATAGAGAACAGACTTCTGGTTGCCCAGGGGGATGAGGGAGGGAGTGGGTTGGACTGGGAGTTTGGGGTTAGTAGATGCAAATTATTGCATTTGGGATTAGCAGAAAACTTCCTACTGTATAGCACAGGTAACTATTTTTTTTTTTTTGTCTTTTTGCCTTTTCTAGGACTGCACTTGCGGCATATAGAGGTTCCCAGGCTAGGGGTCTAATCGGAGCTGTAGCCGCCAGCCTATGCCACAGCCAAAGCAACGCAGGACCCCAGACACGTCTGCGACCTACACCACGGCTCACGGCAACACCAGATCCTTAACCCACTGAACAAGGCCAGGGATCAAACCTGCAACCTCATGGTTTCTAGTCAGATTCGTTAACCACTGAACCACGACGAAACTCCATTTTTTTGGAGGGAACTATATTTAATCTCCTGAACTATGATGGAAAATACTATAAAACAAGAGAGTGTATATCTACCCACCTACCTATCTATAAGTGTATGTGTGTGTCTGTGTATATGTATATATATATATATATATATATATATATATATATATGGCTGTGTAACAGCAGAAATTGGCACATTGTAAATCAACTATGATAAAAAAAATTAAAGAAGAGAAAAAAGTCATTTTCTTAGAGTATTGTCTTCTTCCACGCCTCTCCCTGGGCTTCTTCCTCTCTGGATGAGCTACACAGACAACCCCATTATCTCCTTTCACTCTGGGGATTGATTTTTCCTCTCTCTTGTGTTGGGGTCACCTGTTTGGATCCCAGACCTCATTGTATCTTCTTTCTTGGTTTATGTCCTTCTTCAGATAAAGCAAATCAAATCTGCCAGGTGATTTCTGAGAAAGAATACATGATTCAGGATTTTTAGACCTTGCCTGTCTGAGCACACCTTTTTGTTGCATCTCCCTATGAAATCAGTAGACTGTCTATGCATGCAAGCCTTAGGAGACAAAACATATTCCCTTAGAATATTTTCATGTGTTTTTCCATTTCCTCCTTGCTTCGTGTGATCCGTTGAGAAGTACAGCCTTATATTGATTCTTGATCCTGTATCTAAAGTTTGTTCCCTGCTCCGGAATACCTGGCCCCTTATCCAGAACCTTGTGAATCATTTTTTTTTTCCTCCAATATTCTGAAACTTCTTGGGGGTATACCTTGGTGTAGGTTTGTTTCTCGGCACTATACAAAGCCTTTTGAAACAGAAACTCATATGCTTCAGACTTGTGAAACTGTTTAATTATTTCTTTGGTTCATTCTTTATCTTCAAATTTTATGCTCTATGACTGGAATTCCTAATATTTGCATATTGAATGTCTTGAATTTGTCCTTTTTTGTTTCGTTCATTTTCCTTTTCTATTAACCTGTTCTACTTTTTATGAGACAATGGGTTTTATGTTCGAAGGCTTCAGTTGTTTTTCTTAATTCCTTCTCTCATATTGTCTCATATTTCTCTATATTCTTTTGTATTTATCATAATTATAAGAGCATTTTTTTTCTGCTCTTTGAGAGTTCCTGTTTCATAGCTTCCTGTTCCTGTTTTGTAGATTTCATATAATCTTTTATAACATTGATAGTATTTTAAGTTCTCTTTTTTCTGTGTGGTTACTCTTTCTTCTAATTTCTTTTTCTCTCTTTCTCTCTCTTTAGTCTCTGACGTTTATACTATATACTTTTTTGATGAGAGCTGACCAGACTGATTTCCAGTTTATAAGGATGGCTGCTGGTACCTGATGAGAAACTGTGTGCATGTCAGTGGGTTGTTTCACCACAGGGAGACCTAGCTGGCTGTTTTCGTTGTTTGGTCCCTGAAGTCAATACTACCAGGTCTTTTCTCTTAAACTAGTCCAGTTCTCTAGAGAGGATTGCTTCCATCTCCAACACGAAAGTCTAGCTGCCAGCACTCTGAAAGCTTAGAGCAGGCACCACAGGGAAGTTTCCATGTCTCAACAGTGAGTAGGGAAATTTTTCCTTGTTTCCTCTGTTTTCACTATGGGTCCTCCATCTTTGTGCTCAGTGGTGCCTGGGGTCTGTCTTTCCAGAGACCTTTTGTTTTACTTTATTTAGAGAATAAGCTGCTCTTTTCAACCTGGATGAGTGGAAAGCTGTTTGAACAAAGGAAGGTGATCTAATCGTCTGATGGCTTTTCAACAGTGTTTCAGTCATTTCTTTTGCATTTTGTCTCAGCTTTTCTCCCACCATCAGAGGTATATAATGCTGTCAGTTTCTGAGCCATTTCAGACTTCCGTGGCATAAATCAAGTTGCTTCTTGGCTTCCTTCACAGCCAGCTTAAGAATCTATTTTTGTGGGTCTGCTAAGTTAGTTACTACAATTCAAGCATCTGCTTTCCAGCTCCCAAAATTGTTATGCTATTCTCTCGGTCCTTACGAATGTAAACCTTTAGAAATAATTTGCCTATCCTTGTAGTGCTCTGTTTTTTGTTTGTTTGTTTGAAGGGTGTGAGTGGGTTAGGAAAAGGGGATGAAAGTAAGAATATAGGTATAGTGTGTGTTTATGGGTGTATGTGTGTGTTCTACTATTCTTTTTATCTGGAGTCTCAAAACAATTATTTTTTAGAACTACTTTTTCATTCCCTGGCGAAGTGTGTTTTTAGCAGAAATCCTTTCTACTATGTAACTGAAAAAAATATTTGAAAAAGGGCATTTGCATGAAATAGCTCTGGGTGTTTTATGAAAAATGGCTGAAAGTTGAGGAGTGAAGTATGATTATCCTTTGATTTCTCAGTGGAGTCAGAGGAGAAGCAAGGATTTTTTTAAGACTCCCCGCTATTTGTCAGGCACTGTGCTCTACTCCTTAGGATGTGTTATCACATTTCCTTTTGATGCAGTAGCAGTTCCATGAACTAGATTTTATTACTTTTGTTTTTACAAAGAAGGGAACAGAGGGTAAACCATAAGCTGAAAATACAAAAACAAAACCAAAAAAAATGTAGCTATTGAATAAAAATGCTTGAAAGTAGACCCCTTAATCTCTCCTCTCAAGCAAACTAAATTCATTGTGTGACTGGAATATAGCAAGGTGACAGAACAGTGCCCTTTTACTTACAATTATCCAAATTCTTCCTTGTCACAAACTCATGCTTGACTTAAAAGAAGGAAAGGGATTGCTGAGAGTGTGGTCTCAGATTGGAAACAAGTCCAACTCAGTCTGTGACCTTGGGCACATTACTTCACGTTCAGGGCCCCAATTTCTCCATCAGTAAAACCAGGTCATCAGAATAAATGGTCTGTTACACTCTGATGATCTATCTTGCAGATGGTGACGTGGAGGTGCTGAGAGCTCCAAGTCAGAGGGGAAGTCAAATACTGAGCCACGCTCTCACTCTCTGTTTATGCTTTTTTGCAAGAAACTTCCCAACCGATAGTTCGACGGTCTTCCAAGTGCCAATGGGCATGAAATATGGTTTTCTCCCAAGTCCCTCTTCAGAACTGAATCTCTCCACATCCCCTTCAGGGACTGCAGGGTCTCCTCTAAGCTCAAGGTAAATAAATACTCCAGAATGTGGAATAGAAATGGAAGTCAAAGGAGAAGTTGGAGAAAGGAGGCAGCGAACCTTGGACCTTTCACCATATGGCCTCAACACTTTTGATTATTTTATGAATGCATGAAGTGACGCGTTTGTTTCTTCAAAGCCATTCTTGTACATGCCTTTCAGGGTTATAATCCTTGCGAATTTAGATGATGAGGTAATTGGGTTTAATGACTGAAGCAGTGATTCAGGAAGTAGATCCCAAATTATTTGTAATAATAATTGTTACTAATACTTGTATGGTATTACTAAAACAATAACAAAATGGTAATAACTTCCATTTGAGAAATGGAAGTGATCATACATATAATTTTGCCCAAGTCACCTGTGCCTGGATCTGGAATCTAAGACTCAGAGAGACAATGGAACTTGAGCGAAAATTTGACCAAAATTATGCTAATTCTTAATTTGATGCTTTTTTTCCCCCGTAAATATTTCCTTGCTCCCTTGCTGGTGGTATGAGTCCATCTCCTACTGCAAATGTCATAGTGCTTATTTGTAACTATGATTGACATCTATGACTGGATATTTATTGGCTTGCTGGTAACTTTAATAATGTTCTAGCAAAATTAAGTGTAGGTTATTAATAGAGAAATTAGATCAAAGGGGCAAGATTGTATAAGCCTGATTTCAACACCACAATCATCTAAATGCAATTGTGATGGTATTAGTAAAATGAAATAAGAACATTTTATGTGATGATATAAATATAAAATTTGTTTTCATTTAAGAATTTTATTCTCTCTGTTGATTCTAGGAAAATTATACATTCGGTGTTGTCCATGTGCTTTAGACAGATTATCTCATTCGACTGTCATGATATTAAATAAAGTAGGTGCAATTAGTATCCCCATTCGTTAGACCTTATACGGACAGGTGAATTTCTCAAGGTCTACACACGGTGTTTGCAGAATTGTAATATAAGTCCAGGCAGATCTATTTTGCATTTTCAGGGTTTTTATTCCTGAGTTACACTTCCAAAATTTTCCCCTAAATTGATCAGTCTCACAGGAAGCACACTAAAGAAAGGTTTCATATATGTCTAAAGCAACGCTCTTATTGCAGTTTTGCCAACTTTATCACCACTATTTAAACCAAACCAAATGTTTCTTTTATCTGGGTGGCTATTTGTTTAGCAGTATCTTTCTCAGCATCTTGATCCTTACTTTTTATCGTTTTGTCAGTGAGAAGTCTACTGACACCAGAGTGATGTGTGATTTCTTAGTAGAATCTTTTATACGTACTTTAAGACATATTATTATTATTTTTTGGTCCAAAACCAACTTATCTCAATGGTAATGCATTGTGATATTTTATTGACATTTCATCCACATCATACTAGTTTATATCTTAAGCTCGGCTTTTCTCATCCTTCAATTTTTTTATAAGAGAGAAAAGATCTAAACTTAATCTTTGAGACTTGTGAAAATAAGTTCTTCAGCCTCTTCATTTTCAGTTTCTTTAGTTCAAAAGTAGATAAAATAAGATAAAATTAGGTAATCATTCTTTCATGCAAAATTATTGATATTAACGTAGCTAATTACAATTAGTGTTCACTGAGTTGGTAAATTAATTACTTAAACTTAAACTGACAGGGATTCAAATGTCGACTTTGCGCTTTTAGTAAAGGTTTTGGGGCATATTTTTTTTTACGGAAAGTAGTACTGTTAACACTTCTGCACAGGGTGGCCGGGTGAAATGAGATTGTATGTGGGGAAGAATAAACAGCTATGCCTGTCATGTAATTAATGTTCAGTAATTGTTTATCATTTATTTGTTCAAACTTATTCACCCCCAAAACTGCTTCTTCCTAGTATAAGGGATTGTTACAGAGCAAGCAAATTGGTTACACAAGGTAAGCACTTTCAACTGTACTGAAATCATTTGCCTGAAATGTTTTTGTTCCCATCCAGCATTGCTTGTTTACACGGTGTCGGATCAAATGAAAGAGAGAACAATGTGATTCACGACCTTCCTCCAAGGAGGCAGCTGCAACGTAAACGGTGTCTCAGGAAATAGCATAATCTGTTTGTGCAGCCACAACTGTGTGATCTCTGACCTGTCTTAATCTTCAGGGGTGGATATATGTGCAGCTTTTGTCCCCAGGTGGAACTGAATATTGAAAAAAAAAAAAAGAGTCCCACCATTAATTTGTGTGTTTCTTTTATGTCATTACAGATAGCTTGAAAACCTTTGGTATATGCTTCAAATCTTCACTTTGTTCACTGAGCTCGTCTCTCCTGCTTTGCAAAGGTAACAAGGGTTTTCATGAAATCTCATCTCTCTTGAGGATTTGGGATGCTTTGGGGTATCTGCTGCAGTAAGAAAACAAGCTGAAGGAATGTGGAAACATGAAGCCATCTGGCCGCTGGTCCACTTTCACACCGGCTCTAGGGGTCACTGAGAGCCCTCCAAGGGCTGTTGAGACCCAGCTCCAACAGGAAACATTTGATCCCAGCCCAGCAGTGTCCCAACATGTGTACTCACCTAGGAGGATTGTCTCCAAACTGGGCGAACGCTCCAAGAAGATCTGAATCGGGCAACTTGAACAAGGGGTTTGGACACTGATTTCAGAACCCTTAGAACTAGCAAAATCCCAAGTCCTAAGCACTTGAAGTGATATCACATTTTATAATATGCCGTTTTTTAGTGAAGTATAGTTGATTTACAGTGTTGTGTTAGTTTCAGATGTATAGCAAAGGGATTTAGCTTTATATCCATAAAGTCCATTTTTCAGATTATTTTCCATTGTAGGTTATTATAAGACGTGAAATATAGCTCTTTTTTATTCAGTGTGTGCCTTTGGAAGTTGAGAGAATTCAGTGTGGGAAGGTCTTTGCTTAATGTTAGAGGTGTGATAATGTTTGGATGATATCTAATCCATGTCTTCCAGGATCCCTGGGGGTAGGCAGGCAAGTCAGTGGGCATTGACAATATGAGGGATAATGTATTATGACAGGTTCAGCAGAGACAGGATAAGACAAGTTATTCCTAGAAGAAAAGGTGGGTACCTTTTTAGCTCAGAAAGATCCAAAATGACTATACATACTAATCATTCAGCAAGTAATGAACACATAACTCTGTGTTGTATTCTGTGAATTAGTCCCAGGTGAGCTGTCTTAAGAAGTAT
This sequence comes from Catagonus wagneri, assembly GCA_004024745.2. NCBI lineage: Eukaryota > Metazoa > Chordata > Mammalia > Artiodactyla > Tayassuidae > Catagonus > Catagonus wagneri. The sequence goes on along the minus strand of PVHT021183710.1, from coordinate 1,962,079 downwards.
ATTAGTCTGTTATGGCTGCATAACAAACACAGCCACTTCAGCTGTGGCTGAAAACAGTAGGAATTTATTTTCTCACATTTCTGCATTTCAATTTCAAGGTGCTAACAAGGTAGGTTCCTTTCTGAGCCTTCTTCTCCAGTATTCTTGGATGGTAGGCCATCTCTCTGTGTGTTTACATGACCCCCTTTTTGGTGCAGATGGAGAAAGAAGGAGAGAATGAGCTTTCCAGAGTCTCTTCTTATAAGGGCACTATTTCTATCAGCTCAGGCAATGGAAGGAAATAGTTTAAACCTTTAAAAACAGGACTGAATTTGCATGAGTACAGACAAGACTTAGTTTACATTGCCATAGATTATCTATACCTTGCAGAGTTGTAAAAGAGTTTGAAGATGAGGACAAGCCAGAATCAGAGTCTGGGAAGCTGTGCTGTAGGTAGATAATGCATCTTGGTTTCCCATTGAGATACACCTTTTTCTTTACACCAGAATCCCTAGGTACCAAAGCAGCATTTGGAAGCAGAAACTCATTACTTTGTGTTTGAGGGACAAATATCAATGTGCATATTCGGGTGTTGGGAAATAAGCCAATCTTACTGCAATCTAATAAACAGGAATCTAAAGGGACAAGGGCGTGCAAGGATCCAAAGGGTTGGAGGAAGGCCAGGAAGAAAGATATCTTCTTTTGGGCCAGTTTGTATTGGAGAATTTATAGAATAAAACATTACTGTACACAAAATTGTTAAGTGACAAAGACCAACTGTACAGCACAGGGAAATCTACTCAACACCCTGTGAAGGCCTATGTGGAAAACAATCTGAAGGGTGGATATAACCGTTTTACATTACTGTATACCTGAAGCTAACACAACATTGTAAGTCAACTATACTCCAATAAAATTAAAAGAGAATAAAAATATTGGACCAGACTTAGAAGGTGTGAATGGCATGCCCAAGGTCAGCCTTCTGATTGTAAGAGACAGGGTCTGACCCATGTCTCTGCTGCTTCCTTCGTCCCTCTTCTCTCCCCAACTCAGAGAGATTGTTCTTAAATGTGTCCTATATGGAGAGGCTGTGTATGAGTCAAGTTAGTAAATAACACAGAGCAGACAAGCAAAGAAACAAAAATAAAACAGATACAGCTCCTGGGTCCTAGAACAATGTTGCCACTCACCCTCTCTCTAAAAGCTGCTTATGAGGTCCAGAGACTTTTTCTCTACAGCATCTGCCAAAGCAGAAGGAGAGAACGGTGTTCTATTTGATGGGCTGGATTACATTACCTGATGTGTTCCCATCACACTATGATGAGACCGATTAAATGGTCTCATTTAACAGATGAGCACACGGATTCTCATATATAACCACAGTAACTAGCTACTATTGGTTAACTGAGCCAGGCACCTCTATCGGCATTTCACCTGGATCAGTACATTTGATCTATGGGAGTAGGTACTATCATTATCCTTGCTTTATAAATGAGGAAACTGACGGATAAAGATGATGTGGTATTTATACACAATGGAATATTACTCAGTCATTAAAAGGAAATAAATAACGGCATTTGCAGCAACCTGGATGGACCTAGAAATTATCATGCTAAGTGAAGTCAGTCAGACAATGAGACACCAACATCAAATGCTATCACTTACATGTGGAATCTAAAGAAGGACACAATGAACTTCTTTGCAGAACAGATACTGACTCACAAACTTTGAAAAACTTATGGTTTCCAAATGAGACAAGATGGAGTATGGAGGAATGCACTGAGGGTTTGGGAAATGCTATAAAATTTGGTTGTGATGATTGTTGTACACCTATAAATGTAATAAAATTTCATTAAGTAAAAAAAAAAAACAAAAGCAAAATAAAATAAAATAAAATTATGGCAGTAATGATGAAAAAAAAGTAAATGAAGAAACTGAAGCAAAGAATGGTTATACCAACTGTCCAAGTTGTCCTAGCTGGAGAATTATGATAACTAAGGTAGGTCGTCTCCCAAACTCATGCTCATAACCACTCTGCAAAGATGCTGAATGGCTTGTTTGGGATGGGGAGATGGATGCAGAGGAAGTGGTAGATATAGGTTTGAGTCAAGGACCTGGCTTCAAAGTCCACATACTTTTAACATCTTACCGCTCTGGGCCACATAAGGATATGAGTTTAGAGTTAAATTTTGATTTATTACTTGCCCCTTGTGTGATGCTAGGCAAATCTCTTCGTGCCTCTCTGCCTCAGTTTCCTCATCTGTTAAAGGAGAAGGATCATGGCCCCTATTTTGTCATGTCTTTTAAGTATTAGATGTGATTGTATGTGTAAAGGTTTGGTAAATTATCTGTTGGGGAGAAAATGATAAATTTTGGTTGCAAATATTTATTTAAGTTTCAATTCATGTTACAACACTGGTGGTGTTTTTTAAGTCATAGTTATTTTTGCTAAAATATGGAGTATACATGTAGTGGAAATAGCAGGGCTGGGTTCATTCCAGGATCTGAGATGCGTATGTGAAAACAAGCCCCACATTTTTTCATCTAAAGAAACTGGAAAGATCAAGAAGGTCTGTTTCTGGAGGAAGGTAAAAGAAAAGCTAGGTAGGTTGTCCAAGGCACTTGCTAAATGGGAGGGAATAGGTAGAGATGGTGTGTCCAGATGCTAGGGGATGGATGCAAGGTTTCCAGGTGTGGTGGGATGCTCGGAGCAGAGGAGAGAGGAGGGAAAGGGAGATGGAGAAATTTCTTTGACTGAAGCAGATAGCCCCAGCTTCTTTGTCTGGGGCAGCTGTGACTGCTGCCATGGGCAGTAAAGGCAACGCTGAAGAAAACTAGCTTGAACAGAAGAGTTTCATGAGATTTCCTAACTTTCCACAAAAAGAAATTGTGTACGCACGTGAGCAAAAATGTTGACAGGGATAACAAATAACCACTGCCTAGCAAGTCCTTTAAGTGTACATTTTTTGAGGTACTCAGAAAAGGTGCTTATATAAATGTTTGTTTTTTACTGATATAATATTCATTACTGTATTGATCAATCCCCAAAATTACACATCTATGACTTGCCAATTGACTCCAGTTGCTTCATTTGCAAAGCAGTAAAGGCAACATTTATTTTGTGGATTGTCAGTTGAGGCAATAGATAGAAAGCAGAGTTTCAGGGCTGTAGTGGGTGTTCAAAAATGGTGGTATCTTTCTTATTAAAATGAGTGTTTCCTAAAAAATAAGCATCCGCAGTGTCTACCCAGTGGTTTGCCACCATGAAACCTGCTGCAGCATGGATAGATGGAGAAGCCAATCAACTCTTGTCAACAAGGACCAGGATGATAAATTAAGATGAAGCCAGTGCGTCTGGTGTGATGGCTTCTTAGGGCTCATCTTGAAGTGCTTCGGTGAGGTCTGTTTTGTTTTGCTCTGTTTGGGATCATTTCTTTTGCCACTCCAGCTATGCAAAGATAATAATCGCACCAATAGAACCGGTGACCTTTCACCCTCTCTCCCTTTGATAAAGTCTCATTTTCTAGCAAAACTATGACAAATGTCTCTTCCTCCACCTTCAGTAAACCAGCAGATAGTCTGTCTATTATGCTTAATATCCTCTTACCCCCACAAGCCATGGGTGTTTGGTTTGGATCCCTCTGAATGGGGTGAACTTTATATCTCTAACCTATGGAAAAGCTTTGCTCCTTTCCAGTGTTGGTGGGGCTAAATTTGTTTTCACAGCTGGTTGTACTTGGAGACGGGTTAGCCGCCGTCTTGAAGGTTCTACCACACCAGTTCATCACTGAGCCTGCTGTGTGGTGGGGACTTTGAGCTGTTAACGGGAGGCGTGGAGGGAAGTCTAAATTAATCATTTATGATTTATTTATTCTTTTTTTCATCATGGAGTAAAATGAGCAGATGCCAACATTTCTAGGGCCAGGGCTGTCTGGATGATGTGATGTTTGATAACTGCCTCCTAAAGTTTATCTGCCAATAATACCAATCCACAGGATTAGTACCAGAACTATATACTTGCAGACCACTTCACAATTTACAGGTAGGTGTTCCTATGATTGGCATCGATTGATTCCTATACAAATACAGTGAGTTAGAGGCTATGTTCTTTTATATAATCATTTCGCAGGTGAGGAAAAAAGAAGTTCAGAGATGATAATGTGTCTTGCCTGAGGTCACACAGCTTGTATAAATCAGGTGAGCATCTTGAATTTCTAAATTCCTAAAATCTGTCCTGTTTCCATGACGACACTGAAAGAGAGACACAATATTGGGGCCTTCTCTGTCACAGAGATCACCTAGGTTCCCTACCCCTTCTCTAGCAAGGTTTCCCATTCTCAACATTCTGCCTTTGATTCAAGTATTTTAACCAGCCTTAATGAGCACCTGTGTTGCTTGGTACTCAGGGTATGGTGGTGAACTAAAAGGCAGATATGGCCTTGAAGGAGCTTTCACTCTAGAGCTGCTCTCTCCAGCATGATAGCCACTAGTGGTTTTTCACACTGAAGTTGAGTGAGATTAATTATTCAGCTACTGCAGTGCACTAATCACATTTCAGGTTCTCATTAGCTACACATGATTGATAGCTGTTATAGTGAACATCACAGAAAGCTATTTGGGACAAAATTGTTTGAAAGTGAAAACAAGTAGGTGGGCTCAAGGAGTGAATATCTATTAAAGGAGACAGACTTGAAAACATAACATTAAGTTTATTATGAAACCTGATATCTTCCCCCATAGCATTGATTTTTCAGTCCCCCACCCGCCCTGTGCTAGTGAATAAGACAATGCAATTATTTATGCAATCAATAAATATTTGAATATTCAATAGGTGCACTGCTCTAGGCACTGGGAATCTTCTGCTGAGTAAGGCAGAAAAGATTCTGGCTAATACCAAGGAGAGGCAAACAATTAGGAAGATGGATAAGAAAATACTGTGCAGTAATAATTAGGGGTAAGTAGGAAATTAAAACATGCTGCTGTTTAAAAGAATGACCAGGTATGATTGAGATGGGGTGATTAGGAAGATGTCTCTGAAAAGATGACATTTAAGCTGAGAAGCAATGGGACAAAGGAGTCAACTGTGAAAAGGTTAGGGGAAAGCAACACAGACATTGGGGACAGCCAGAAGAGCATTCTTGTGTGTTCAAGGGGCTTTCGGAAGGAGAGCTTATCTGGAGCACGGTTTAAAAGTTGGAAAAGACCTTAGATCCATAGCAGCACTTGTCACAAGAGTTAAGACATGGGAACAAGCTAAATATCCATTGAATGAATGGATGAAGAAGATGTAATATCTTCTTTATGGCCACCTCCATAAACATACATGTATATATACACACACAGTGGAAAACTACTCAGCCATAAAATGAATGAAATCATGTCATTTGCAGCAACATAGACAGACCTAGAGATCACCGCGGAAGTAAGTCAGACATATACCATGTGATAACACTTATATATGGAATCTAAAATATGACACAAATGGGGTTCTCGTCATGGCAGAGATGAAACAAATCTGACTAGCATCCATGAAGATGCAGGTTTGAACCCTGGCCTTGTTCAGTGGGTTAAGGATCTGGCATTGCCATGAGCTGTGGTATAGATCACAGACATAGCTAGGACCTGGTGTTGCTGTGGCTGCCGTGTAGGCTGGTGGCTACAGCTGTGATTCGACCCCTGGCCTGGGAACCTCTATATGCTGCAGGTGCGACCTTAAAGAGATAAATAAAATAAAATAAAATAGACACAACTGAACTTATCTAAGAAAGAGAAACAGACTCACAGACAGAGAGAAGAGACGCGTGCTTGCTAAGGGGGAGTAGGGTGAGGAAGGGTTGGAGTGGGAGTTTAGGGTTAGCAGATACACAATTATATATAGAATGGATAAACAAGGTCAAACTGTATAGCACAGGGATCTATATTGAATACCTTGCAATAATAATGGAAAAGGATATGAAAAAAGAATGTGTGTGTGTATAACATATATATCTGAATCAGTCTTCTGTACAGCAGAAATTAATACATTGTAAATCAACTATGCTTCAATAAAGTAATCTTTTTTTAATGTTGGAAAATATATTGTGAAGAAATAAGCAGGGGAATAGACAGAGATAGGAGTCTGGACTTTATCCTAAGGCCGTGGAAAACATTTAAGGTAAAGATTTTGTAGTAGGAATCTGCCCTGATCTAGTTTGTGACATAAGGGATGGCTCTCCCACAGTATCCAGTGAGTTATACTGAGGTGAGGATGGAAACAGGAAATCTAACTGGTCAACCATTAATACAGGTCAGGCGGTAGAGGATCGTACCTTGGACCAGGAAGTAGCCAGGGAAGATAAGCTGTACTTCAGAGGCAGAGTTAATCAAATACACTCATGCATTGGATATAAGAGAAAGAGAGTGTAGATCCTAAACACAGAGCTTAGCAAGGGGGCAGAGGTGGTGCCATCGACCAAGAGTGAGAACATTGGTAGGTGTCCTGAAAGGATGAGCTAAGGAAGAATGAGAGAAAACTGAGTTAAGTTTGAGGTGTGTATCAGGCAGCTGGGTAAAGATACCAAATGATCATCGTTTACATGATTTTGGGAAATGATGCAAGGCTAGAGGGAACATTTTGGATTCTTTGTTATGCCAGTGGTGCTTAAAAGTAAAACACTGGATGAGTGAGAGAGTGAATCCTGAAGGGAGATGAAGTCCCAGAACTGAGCCTAGGGTCACTCCAATATTTAGAGGTCAAAGAGAAGGAAAGGAATCAGCAAAGAAAAGCCTCACTGAGGTGAAAGGGAAAACCATAAGCATATAGGGTCAGTGAAGCCAAGAGAAGAGAGGGTTTTGCAAAGAAGGGAGTCATCATCTGTGTCAAATGCATTAAAAATAGGTCTCAGAGTTCCTGTCGTGTCTCAGTGGTTAACGAATCCGAATAGGAACCATGAGGTTGCGGGTTCGATCCCTGGCATCGCTCGGTGGGTTAAGGATCTGGTGTTGCCATGAGCTGTGGTGTAGGTTGCAGACGTGGTTCAGATCCTGCGTTGCTGTGGTTGTGGCATTGGCTGGCGGCCACAGCTCCGATTAGACCCCTAGCCTGGGAACCTCCACATGCCGTGGGTGAGGCCCTAAAATGACAAAAAGACAAAAAAAAAAAATAGGTCTCAACCACAGAATTTGCAATGTAGAGATCATTTTGTACTTTGGTAACTGAGGTCTTGGTCCTCTCGGGAGGAGAGTGTAAGATAACTGATGACAACAATAGGCAATGCTTTCAAGGTTCTTCTTATAAAAGAGAACAGAGAAAAGAAATGACAACTGATAATATATTTTACTAAAACCCATATATCCAAAATCATTTTCACCCACGATGGATCTTAAAAATTAATGCTAAGATAATTTAGATTTTTAATTGAACCGTCTTCAACATCTGGTGTGTATTTTACAGCACATCTCGATTCAGAACAGCCATATTTCAAGCACTCAATAGTCACATATGGCTAATAGCTATCCTATTGGGCAGCACAGGTATAGGGTGACCCAGAACCCCAGTTTCAATGCTGTGGTGGCCAAGTGGAGAGAAGAGATTCCCCTCAGAAATCTTCTCTTACTGAGAATATATTCTAAATGGGAAGATGCTGTCTCACGGAATTGCTTCAGAACTGTTCTATTATTTAACGTCCTTCTTTAATATAATGCTTTTTCTCTCAGATAGGTCTTCAGAAGCCTCCAAAAAATCAAATTTTAAGAGATCTAAAGTCTGTGAAATTTTAATGCTAACTTTGATTTCAAGTTAAGTGATATCAGAGAACTTGCTTTGTAAGATGGGGGAACAAGATAAATACCAAGAACTGCTTTTTCTGGTGTCCACAAATTTAAAAAAATGTGAATTAGCAGAATATGAAGGTTAATTAGAATTTGGAGAACTCTGGAAAAGTCATTAATATTGTGGTTTTGTATAGTCTTTGTAAAAGTTGACTTTTCTGAGTCCAACTCAAACCAGGATGTTTCTGGTAGATACAAATCTCTATTTCTGAGTCAAGTCTCTGGCCTCTGGGAATTTGAAGAGTCATTGTTAACAGGAAAATGTATTCAGATAGCAGCTACAAGTAGGGGCCTGATGCAGAGAAGATGTGCTATAGAAGTTTATTGAAATGGACTGAGGATGTGTAATAATGAAAAAAAACAATAAACATTCTCTAAAAGAAAAACAGTAAGCCAACAAATTTTAGAACATTCATTCAATGGTTGCATGTGTTCCTTTTGACTAATGGCATTATTTAGTCATTAAATAACTCAGAGATTCTGCAAATATTTACCAAATCCCAGTGTGTCAGGCCCTAGACTAAGCTCTGGGGATATGGAAATGAATGACGGTCCTCATCTTCAAAGAGTTCCAAAGCTAATTGGAGAGACTACAGACAGACATTTTGGTAGAAGATGACAGGTACCTGGACAAAGTAGGCACCTGTTATAATAGCATATAAAATGATGCAGGTGCTAAATATGGAAGGTTTGGGAAAATGTCTCTGGTATAATGTTTAACAGTGTTTCACTGGAGAAGGAAATATTAAGATTTGAACAAATATTTTAAAAATTTGTGAGTGCTTTTATTTTTCTACCCATTAACCTATGTGCCTGCTGTTGTTCACATGGGCTTGTGACGACGTTCCAGCTGATGGGTCAATCGACTTATTTCTGTGGATTTGTGCCAAAGTAGTTCTATAAAACTGATTATGGCACACAGTATAAAAGTTTCTATATGTCAAGTGGTGAGAGAAAAACTCAATCAGGGGCTGAGTAAAAATGCAGCTGGTATGATCAGAACCGAAGCAAGGAAAAGGCCAAGCAAAATGATGGCTAGTACAGTAGGGCCGGGGGAGACCAACAGGAAGCCTATAGTGTAGTCATGACTGAGACAGAAGATGCTGCTATAGTCAAGTTCAAGAACCAGTCTTGTTAGGACATTAGTTATGTAAAAAAGACTTGAGCAAATAAATTAATATAATGAGGGTCGTGGGAGCCATGATTTTCACGATTGGAGAAGAGAGTTAGAAATATGGACAAGGGGGAAACTTAGACCACCCTAAAGTTTAGATTGGAATTGGAGGTGCTAGAGTAAGCATACGATTTTCAAATATATATATATATATATATATATATATGTATACACACACACACACACACACACACACATATATATATACACACACACATATATATATATACACACATATATATATATGAACAAATATAAAAGTAAATGTGCATAGGCCAATATTTAGGTATATGCATACACATTTATTAGCTCTGTCTATTAAGAGGGCTCAGAAGAAATGAGACCAGATGTTTTATGAATATCATTCTCCCTAAAGGAATGAGGATTCCGTGGAAAAATGTATGACTTTGAGTTTGGGTCTACAAAAATATATGCTGAACATGGAACAACTTATTTTGACAGACAATAAAGAAATATTCAAAGAATCATGTTGGCATATCGAAGGAATACAGAAGTCCGTTTGGAGGGGTTCCACTGACCAAAACTTGGACAAACTGAGCATCAATGTAAACTATTTTGGATTTCAATCTACCGAGTAAAGTAGGAATCCGTGGGTTTCTGGATATAATGAATTAAGACAAAGAAGAGAAAATTCTTCCTTGATAGCAGAATGACAAATGATAAACACAGATGGAGTTAATAGAATTATAAAACCACTGTAAGATAACTGTTATAATGTTAACTGATTAAGGTAAGAATCATCAATAGATGCAAAGCTAAAAGAAGTTAAATAAGAAATAGGATATGTTCATAGTCTCAAAGAATTTCCTAATAAAGTACTTACTGCTTACAAAGAAAGACATAATCATTCTGTAGTAGAAAAACCTAGCAGATTCCAGTTTAACCACATGGTCATAGTTTATCTCACCTGTATTGGGACAAATCAACATTGTATACCACCTGTCAGGATTCTGAGAGCACAAAACCAATTCTATGACATTGCTTCTCCAAATGCATAATTAAATGTAATCGAGAGGAATTATTGCATTGATTTGAATTTCCTGATTTTTGTAATTTTTGTTCTTTTTCTTATACGTTTTTTCTTTTTAATGGCCATACTTGTGGGATATGGAAGTTCCTGGGCTAGGTAGGTGTTGAATCAGAGCTGCAGCTGTCAACCTACGCCATAGCCACAACAGTGAGGGAACCACAGCTTGCAGCAGCCAGATCCTTAACTCACTGAGTAAGGCCAGGAATTGAACCAGCGTCCTCATGGGCACTATGTGAGGTTTTTAACCCTCTGAACCACAACAGGAATTCCTGAGCTTCCTGATTTTGAGGGCAGTAATGAGGGTTATGTAAGAGGTTTCTTTTGTTTTTTAGGAAATATATCCTTGAGCATTCAGGATAATTAGGAATCATGTCTACAAATTAATGTCAACTGTTTCATAAAAAATCAGTATGTGTGCATGTGAGATGAAGGAGAGAAAATGAAAATTAAATGTGGTAAATGTTAACAGTTGGAGAATCTGAAGGATCCTTTGTGTTCTAGTTGAAATTATTCTGTTTTGAATTCTTTGTTAAATAAATAAAATTAGGAAAAAAATGTAAATTAAAAAAAGAAAACTTGGCCAGTGCTGGTACCTCCGTAACTCAAAACTAATTTCAACCGTGGTTTTTTTTTTTTTTTTTTTGTATTTTTGCCTTGTCTAGGGCCGCACCTGTGGCATATGGAGGTTCCCAGGCTAGGGGTCTAATCGGAGCTGTAGCCGCCAGCCTTCGCCACAGCCACAGCAACGCGGGATCCGAGCCGCATCTGCAACCCATACCACAGCTCACGGCAATGCCGGATCCTTAAGCCACTGAGCAAAGCCAGGGATCGAACCCGCAACCTCATAGTTCCTAGTCGGTTTCGTTAACCACTGAGCCACGACAGGAACTCCTCAAATTGTGGTTTTGTTCAGATATCAGAAAAGGTAAGCACAACAAACATTTCATACTCCTGACTCATTTATTTTGCAACTGGAATCTTGTATCTCTTAAGCTTCCTCATCTATTTCTCTCCTCTGGCAGCCACCTGTTTGTTTTCTATATCTATTATTCTGTTTATTTTCTGTTATGTTTGCTTTTTGTTTTGTTTTGTTTTTAGATTCCACATATAAATGAAATCATACAGTATTTGTCTTTTTCTCTCTGACTTATTTCACTTGCCTTAATATCCCCCAGCCTCATCCATGTTGCTATGAGTAATTTGAGTCCTGCTTTTACCTGTAAAAATACCCTGGAGGAATGAGCCAGCACTGCAGCCATTGTCTGACAAGGCAGAGAGCTTATGGTATGGTAGTAAAGTGAAGTGCTTACAAGAATCCTCATGCAGATCACTGATATAAAGTCTAGACGCAGTATAAAAAAACAACTAGTAAGGCACTGGAGAGTGTCCAAAATCAGACAGAAGCCAGAAGATAGTTAATCTTCAGAAAAAACTTCAATAGGAAATGGAAATGGTTGAAAGCTTGTGGTTTTGTCTTTGCAGGATACTCATCATGATTTGGCAACAGAAACTCACAGCCTTATTACTCAAGGTGTAAAAAACCCAGAATCTAATTCTAGAAGAGAACGAGGTCCAACATATGACTATATACTATGTGAAATTCCTTGTTTGATTGTGCATGCTAGTGGTTAGACTGAGAGGACTCAATGAAAATGCAAGAAGAGACCTAATAGAACCTATCCTTAAAAGACAGAGCTGTACTTGGTGATATGCATGGATATGCTCTTTTTTTAAATAAATGTATTTTCCAAATATGTAGTTCACATAGCAAAAGACTAAAGCCTTATTAGCTTAAAGGATCAGAGAACAGAGACTGAGACAGATAGAGAATTAGCAGAGGAATTTCCAGAATCAAGCAAACTGAGAGAGGATAAACCCAAAAATACGAGTAGAAGCACTACTTAAATCTGTAATGATTACCAAATTATAAATTAAGGTGATAATCCAAGGAGATCAGGTTGAAATAGCTACAACTGGAAGCTATAAGAAGTATGTAAAAATTTGAAATGCCGCATATCATGGAAGAGGCAAAAAGAATAATCAGAACAATACGCAGATTGCAAAGTAGCTCAGCAATAGTATCTGAACTATTCAGCTTTACATGGAAAATTTGAAGACCTACATAGTGACAGTAAACTGTGATCCATACTCAGGAAAAAAGTGAATAAAACAGACACTAAACATGTCCATATGTTCTATGTGGCAGACCAAGACTTCAAAGTATATATTATGAATACCTTCAAAAATAAAGAAAAAAAATCTCAAGGAATTAAAGGAAAAAAAATGAACTTAATGAATAAATTAGAGAATTTGAACAGAGAAGCTGAATCCGTATAAATAAGTAGATAGAAATTTATGGTCGAAAAACACAAAAACAAAAAGAAAAGTTCACTTGAGAGGTGAAAGAAAAGAAGATTCAGTGACCTTAAAAGATAGATCAATAGAATTTACGCAATCCAAAGAACAGAGAGAAAAAGGACTAAAAAGTTGAATGTGCTTAAGAGTAATAGCTATGATAAGAACGCTAAGTTTTCATAAGAGGGTAAGTTGAAAGGAAGGAACCTGAAAGTGAGATAATGGGAGATGTGCTGTTGAGTTTCCAATTTCTGATGGGTGGGAAAGAACCTAGATTAGCTAAACTGTTGGATACTTTTTATACTACGCACCAAGACTCAGACTATGCAAGTCAGAAAGTTTTAACAAGTACTCTGGGCAATTCAATAACTTAGGAAGAAATAAGGCATTTTATGTGCAAAGATTTGGGAAGTCAGTGGTAGAGATAATACCACTCTGTGTTGTATAATTAGGAGTTTGTAAGATTGTGTTATTGGCGCCAACTTGTCTTATTTCCCTGTATCCATGCTCTTTGCTTTTAAAATTTTCAGTACATCCGTACCAAGGACAATGGGCTGGAGGGATAATTTCTACTCCTGATCTTGTCATGAGACTTGATGTGACCAAGTAGATATTTGCAGAAATGAAGCAAGCAACATTTTGAAAAATGTTTGCATGTTAGGCTTGCTTGCTCCTGTGATTCCACCGTTTTCTTGAGAAGAACATGCCCGCATTAGCTGGCCTGGGTTAATACTGGGGATAAGATGAAGGACATAGGAGTAAAGCTTCATCAGTTAAGTGGCTCAGCCAAGTCTAAGCTTAGAGCAGAGTGCCCCGTCCAACCTTCAGAGGCAAGCATTTGTCTGCAAAGATCAAGAGTCATCCCAGTAAGCCCAGGTCAGCCAACACTGTGATATCCATGGACCTGTAAATTGTAATAATAAATGCCTATTGTTGTAACCCACTAAATTTTAAAGTCATTTATTCCATATAAATATTTAAGTGATAGAATATTTAAAAGTTTCAAGCACTGTGACAAATACTTTATATATATTATCTTGTTTAACACCCAAAACATTTTGATGAGATAGAGACTGTATTATTTTTAAAATTTCACCAGTAAGAAACAAGGACTTCAAATGTTATTTTACTTTTCAAAGTCACAGAGCCATGGAATGAAGCCAGGATTCAAATGTAGGCAGCCCATGTCACATATTATATGTACCTAAGAATTTGTGTCTGTTAGAGATTTTTCTATCTCCAAATTGTCAGGACTGCATGCTGAGAAAGGGAACTAAAAATAAACAATGCAGTAGGAATATAGAACATTTCAAAATATGTAATAACAAGAAATTTCTTTTTAATCTTTTTCCCTACACACCGCTGACATATTCAAACGCTGTAATACAAATGCTTAAAGTAGTGAAATACCAACTTCTGTGCTTGCTTACATTCAGAGTCAGAGTGTGCCAGGAAAAACATATGCTTGCTGCCATGCATGGATATTAGTTCCTGGACTTCCACGAGGCCTCCTACTAATTTATTTTCATCACTGGCAGTTTGAATTGTATTCCTCTCTCCCTCTTTTTCATCATTCAGCACCACTTACAAAAAGTGAGAGAAAAAAATAAAAGCTCTAACTCCTAAAATTTCAGACATATGGTGGAAATTAAACAGGTTCTATGGGGTTGAGAAGCAGGGGACTTGAACTCTTGACTGTTCAACCCCCAAGTGTCCTTAAGTTGTCTGGCAAGCCTTTTTTACATCTTGGAGCCTTGATTTTCTTCCCAGTATAATGGGGTAACTACCAGCTCTGGAAACCTATGAAACCCATTTATTTTTCATTTTCTCAAAACTAGAGTGTGGTCTGCTAGCTATATATCAGGTACAATGCTACTTAATGAGAGATAGAAAAGGAAACAAAATAAAATCCTTGCAAGAGTGCTCAGTCTGGGAAACGGAGGTGGAGCCAATAAGTAAATAGTTACAAAAAATATGATCAGTGCTCAGTGTTCTTTTTGTCATGAAACAATACATTTGCCATAAATTTAAAACAATATGGTACAGAAGTTTCTATTAAATAATATATTTTTAAATATAACCTTCCTATTCTAAGAGACTAGAACCAAAATTTTTTCACTAAAATAAACTTAATACTTTTGACAACATTTTCATTACAATCTATGACTTCTGCTTTTTTCCTCTCTTAAAAAAAAATTCTATATGTTGAAGGCCAAATAATACCTTGGCAATATCTACAACCCGATCAGATACGTGTATATATACAGTATACATGTACATTCTTGTATATGTGTGTGTACACATATGTGTGTGTACATAATGAACATTATAGAAGAAAAGTGACTTAGAAAAAGGCCAAGACCACCTTTGACTCTTGGGAGGAATAGAAAAATAAAATGTCATGACAAGTTTATCATTTATCTGATATCAATAAAATATATGAATACTAAACCTGATGATTTTCCTTTCCTTTCTCTCTCAACATTTTCTTTGTGGAATCCTTGGAGAAGTTGGAAAATCTATGGACTTAGTTTAGTAATACATTGCAAAAACCTACATTTTAGGAGTTCCCGTCATGACTCAGTGGTTAACAGATCTGACTGGCATCCGTGAGGATGCAGGTTTGATCTCTGGCCTTGCTCAGTGGGTTAAGGATCTGGCATTGCCATGAGCTGTGGTGCAGGCTGGCAGTTACAGCTCTGATTCGACCCCTAGGCTGTGAACCTCCATATGCCATGGGTGTGGCCCTAAAAAACAAAAAGTAAAACCTACATTTTATCATAATTGAAATTGATGTCTCTATGATGTTTTAATTAAAAGTAAGTTTAGTGTGACTAATAGAAATAATTAAATAGCAATTTTTTTTAACACAAAAGAACTTTTATTTCTCTCAAAGGGACAAAAAAGTCTGATTTCTTGCATTCACTATGTTCCAGGCACCATTCTGAGTGCTTTCCATTTGCGGATTTATTTGTTACAGAACTCTATGGTGTCTTATAATTCTCATTTTATAAATGAGGAAGCTGAGACAGAGGATTTAACCTTCCCAAGATTTTGCAGCCCGTGAGTAGAGGAGCCAGGACTTGAGCATAGGCTACATGTGGCGTTCCATCCCCAGTGAAGATGGAACTCCACAGATTCTTGCTAGTATCCAGCTCCAGAACTTATATTTCTTCTCATTCTCACTCAACGCCTGGAGGTCAACCATGCCTGGTGAAGATAGAACTCCACAGATTCTTGCTAGAGTGGCCCTTATTTTCATGAAGCACCGCGGTCTCCATGTTCCATAAGCAGTACAGAACAGTAGTGAAAAAGACTATCTGTGCAAGTAGTTGTACTTGTAAAATGATGTACATTTCCCTTGTGATATGTGTCTTTCACACAGCCACGTCCAGCTGCAAGGTGGCTTGGAAATGTAGTCTTCATTCTGGGTTCTGGCCCCAAGGCAACAAATGTCTTGTGCCCATGGAAGGAATAGAAATGGGTATTGGGTGACAATTTATTTTTATTGCCTTTAGTTCAGAAATACTTTTTATAAGGCTTATACATATGTATTAATGACTCCAAATTGTTTTGTACGTGGTCTGTTTGGAAAAATATTGTCTTTCTTATATGCTAAAGGAATCAATCATTTTTTTAAGAACTAGGAAACACTGTTCAATTCTGGTTAGGTGATCTAATTTATATATATGCTATTTTATCTTCTGTTGAGGGAAAATTGAGTTCTGAAAGTCCAAACTCTCATATAATCCTTGCTGTGAACCAAGAACTGAAATGCCAGTGGCAGACAGTGAGTTGACTACCCCAGATCTTCTCTGTGAAAACTATCATAAAGTATTCAAATTGAAAACAAATTATTGAGGTGGGCATCATATAAGATTTCCATGAAAATGACTCTTTTAAGAGTGTCTGTCATCATTTTCATGGGAAATTCTAAATTTACCCTTCATTCCCAACTGCTAGAAGCTTGCAATAAATACATTTGATGTATATCCTCAATAGCTATTTCCACAGACAGTAAACTTTTAGGAGATTATAAATTTTTAAAAAACTAACCCTCTTTGTTTTTTTGCCTTTTCTAAATTTGTTTTGACTTACACAATAGAGTAAACATACAATATCAAGTCATATGAAAATTTTAATATCCATTCAATAAAATGCATTGTATAAATGAATACGAGGGAAGCAAAAATAGAATAAGATAAATTAAGTCACAATAATAAAGATTATTAATCTAAGTTATCCTGTCAGTTGACATTAATTTTTAGGAAGGATTAAAAATAAAATCAAACAATATTTGCTTAGAAATATTGACATGATCAAAGTGGTTTAGAAAGATACTTTGAAAACAAAAGTTCTATTTTCACAAATAAAACAAAAAGAAAATGTGTTAATATTAGAGTCAAAGTTAGAATTAAAAGTATTACTATCATTATTAAATTAAGATGAAAGATATTCAATTATGAAGTTTTCACATCAGTAAATATAAGTTAAATAGTACATAATCTGAATACATGGGTAAACTATTTTAGAGACCTGAGAAGAAATTAGCAGGCATAGAATTTTTTCTAATTTTATTTTATTGAAGTATAATTTATATACAATGTTGTGTTAATTTGTACTGTACAGAAAAGTGATTCAGATATATATATATATATTTTTTTTTTATTTCATATATATATATATATATATATATATATATATATATATTTCCATTATGGTTTATCACAGGATATTGAGTATTGTTCCCTGTGTTATGCAGTAGGATTTTTATCCATCCTATATATAATAGTTTGCATATGCTAATTTCAAACCCTTGGTATTTCCCTCTCAACCACCTTCCCACTTGGCAACCAGAAGTCTATGCTCTATGTCTGTGAGTCTATTTATTTCACAGATACATTTTTGTATGTCGTCTTTTAGGTTCCATACGTTAATAATATCATATGGTATTTGTCTTTCTCTGCCTAACTTCATTTAGTATGATAATTTCTAGGTCCATCCATGTTACTTCAAATATTATTGTGGCATTATTTTCCTTCTTTTTATGGCTGAGTAACATTACAGTGTGTATATGTGTGTGTGTGTGTGTGTGTGTGTGTGTATCTATCTATCTATCTATCACTTTGTCCATTCGTCAATGGACATTTAGGTTGCTGTTCCCTTGTCTTGGCTGTTGTAAATAGTGCTGCTATGAACATGAGGGTGCATGTATATTTTAAAATTATAGTTTTGTCTGGATAGATGCCCAGGAGTGGGATTGTTGGATCATATAGCAACTCTATTTTCAGTTTTTTGAGGAACTTCCATACTGTTTTCCACAGTAGTTGCACCAGTTTACATCCCCACTAAAAGTGTAGGATGGTTCCCTTTTCTGACAGAGATAGACTTGTAAAAGGAGATTTTAACTTTAATGTGACTGGATAAAAATAGCTAATGATATTGAATTTTTGTTCTGTATTCCAGTATTTTTTCCCCAAACCATATATGAGTTAGAGCATACATCTTCTCAATAAACTTGTGAATAGATAGTGGGAGAGGAAATCATACTGTTACTAATATTGAGTTAACAGTTTTCTAGGAATATCTATAGCTCATTAAGAAAAAATGTAGTCACTTTTAAAATACACAGATTGGATTATTTACAAAAATTGACAACAACAAAATCTCTATAGTCAAAGGGTAGAAATGTTATAAGTCACTTTAACTATTGATTAATATGTTTAAACCCCAAACAATGAAAAATTGTCTCAAAAATGAAAGCTGGATAATAGGGGTAATTAAGGGACACAATATAGAAAAAATTAAAAGTAACATGTAGTACGTTATATTTTAAAACCAATATCAGAATAATTGAAGCTTTGTCAGATTAATTGGAGGTGAGTTAGTAAATTTATTTTATTATGAAATAAGGAAAAACATTTTATTATTTAACATAACATTAGAGTAAATTGCACATGGTTGATAAGTATATGAAATGGTGAAACATCTTTGCGAAACAGTTTGGCAGTTCTTTAAAATATGACCCTATGATCCAACAATTCTATACCTAGGTACACTCCCAAGATAATAGAAAATGTCCCCAAACCTTGTGCATGGATTGTTTATAGCAGCTTTTTACGTAATAGTGGAAACAGCCCGAATTTCCATTAAACGATGAGGCAGATGAACAGAATGTGGTGTATTCACACAGTGGAATACCATTAGCTATAAAAAGGAATGGAGCACTTACTGTACGGTACAACATGGATGAGTCTAGAAAATGTGCTGTGTGAAAGAAGCCAGTCACAAAAGACCACATGCAGAATGGTTTCGTTTACATGAATTGTCCAGAACTGGCAAACCCATGAGACAGAAAATAGATTGGTGTTTTCCCTGAGGTGGATGAAGAGTGGAGAGAGAATGGGGAATGACTACTAACAACAGGTACAGGGTTTCTTTGGGGGGGCTAAATGTTCTAAAATTAAATTGTAGTGATGCTTGCACAATTCTGCAAATATGCTAAAGAACATTGAATTATATGCTTTACATGGATTAATTCCATGTTATGTGAATTGTATCCTAATATCATTAAAACAGAAAAAAAGTGAGGAATCTGAAACACAGAAATTTTGTATCTATGATTTCCGTTTTTGTTATAGAACAAAATTGCCAATATAATCCTTCGTTCTAATCCAGTTTACTCTTGGACCCACATCTCTAAAAGGCTTCATTCGAGGCGTTACTCAGAGTGGATGCTTAGTGAGTGCATTGCTGCCATGTATTAATTAATGATGAATTACTTCAAAATTATTTGAGGATGCAAAATTTCACACTGGGAGCATTTTTTGGTAAGCATTTGAAGGCATGGTGATAGGAGTTTGAAATGGAAATTATTCCAGACTCTGATGGCTTAGAGATCTGGCAAGCTTTATTATATTCCTGAATCCATACTTTGTGTTCCAAGACGTTTGGGGATGAAAAAATAGAGTAGGAACTCATGTTTTACAAGGTAAGAATTTTTTTGTGAAATAGATAAAAAAACAGTTTCTTTGGAAAAGACAGTTTTATATAAGCTTTTTATTGTTTTATGTAACACTAAAAGAACTGCTTGATAATATCTTGAAAGGTGCACTAAAAGTGCAAAAGTCTGTTTGTTGTTGTGTCTCAGACGCTCTCGTCTGAGGCCATCGATAACAGATTATGATTAATTGGTTTACGGATTGAAATTTATTTCATATGGAAGTTCAACTCTCCTAGTTTATGGGCATTTTTACCAGTTTCTTAAGTATTTACATAAGTGCAGACATATAGGTACCTATGCATGTGTGTAATGTAAGGATATATATATACTAACTTAATCACCTATAATTGTTATAGGGGATATAGGCAGGGAAGTGATTGATTTAGCTGATAAAGTTGAGATGCAAAGAGGCAAGTTGCTTGCTCAGTCTTTGGGACGAATCTTGGAATTTCTTACTCTTCTCCTGGCCTTTTACTTGGTGTCACACTGACTTCTTGTATCTATGACATACCCATTTTCTCACTCTCCACCCCTCTGCCACCCTTCTTATTCCCCTCTGTATTCACCCACATACATAAGGAAATAAGTACAAATGTTTAGTTTTTTGTTTCCCGTGTCACCCTTCCACTGTACATCCAAGCACACACGGGAAAAACATATTTCAAAAAACTTTAATACTTTTTATGCTGATAAACAAAGTTGAATAAGACAAACTCCCCACCTTCAATTAAGTTGACACCTCCATCTAACAAAGGAGAAAAGACAAGGCCATGGGGGAAAAAAGTCCTTCCTTTTGTATTCTTTATTTTTTGTACATACTTTTATGAAATCATGTTTTACAAAACTTTTAAATTATAGTTGATTTATCATGCTCTATCAACTTCTGCTGCACAGCAAAGTGACCCAGATATACATTTATACACATTCTTTTTTTCACATTATCGTCCATCATGTTCCATCACAAATGATTAGGTATAGTTCCCTGTGCTATACAGCAGGATCTCATTGCTTATCCATTCCAAATGCAATAGCTTGACACTATTATAATGAGAGTGTATCAGTCTACACTGTCTGCTAGGCTAATATTTATCTTTCATATCATTTATCTGCAAAGCACCCAAGTGCCTGACACTTAGTAGCATTTTAGAAACATCGGTCTAATGGCCTTTATAGGTGTCTATTTTATAAATTAATAGATGGATAAAATCATTATTTAACAAAAAGCACCAGTACATTCTATTGCACCCCCTGCATCTCCTAATAGTTAGTTGAGCTTAATTTTAATCTAATCACTTTGGTAGACACATTTAAACATATGGATGGAGAGTGTGGCAAATATTGTAGTGGAGGCAGAAACTCACATAATCTGTGCAATGTATATACACAATGAATATATCTTTATTACTGAATATAGCAACAACATTCAAGTCCAGAATGGCAATGGCCATAAATTTACCAGACCTTTCCTTGCATTAGACAGTTTTATAATTCATGAAAACAATACTGAAGTAACATTAATATTTTCTTGTATACCACACCTGGATGGATGAAATCCTGGCTAAGAAAGAATTCTACATAAAGTAATTCGTGACATCTGGCTCCAAATTCTTGTATGAAATTTTTACATAAGGCCTATTCAGTCCAAGATGTCTTTCCAGTCCATTTCTTTAACTTGGAATTTATGTAAGCAATTACAAAAGGAAGTTTTAAGAATGTACAAAGCTAAAATATGGATAAAGTATTATATATTGTTTATATTTAGCAAGCAAGGATGACATCAGAATCAAATGATGAATGTGACATCATGGGGTTTTATTAAGATTACCAGGAGCTAGTGAAATACAAAGCGGGAGAAACTCTCTAGTTCTAAATTTTTAAAAAATTCAATTTTTCAACCATCTGTTAATACCTTTTTTTTTAAATTCTCACCTCTATTTTTCTAGAAGTCTGCATTGGTATGTCACAATATTGTTTGTAGCAACTGTACAAAATACACACTAAACATCACCTTAAAAGTTCAGTTTGGGGAATTTCCACCGTGGCGCACTGGGTTAGGCATCTAACTGCAAGGACTCAGTTTTCTGTGGAGCCCTGTGTTCAGTCCCCAGCCTGGCGCTGTGGGTTGAAGGCTCCAGCGTTGCCACAGCTGCAGTGAAGGCTGTCACTGCTGCAGCTTGGATTCAATCCCTGGCCGGGAAATTTCCATATGTGGCCCTAAAAAAATAATTTAATTAAAAATTATTTTTCTTTAACTACAAATTGTTTACCACATATCACTTTATGTAAGATAACCGAAACATGACGGATCTAGAGAGATGCATGCTGACAGTTGCAATCCCTAGTGGAGATTGTATGGAGGCGAGAGAGTGCAGAAGAAAAGCAGATAAGCCTATAGTTAGTTACCCATCTGTCTATACATCTGTCTACCTAGTGGGGTAGTATCTATGTATCTATTTATCATCTAGCTATTTATCTGAATTCACATATCTTTTCTATCTTTCTATCTCTGTGTGTGTGTATTATTTACATATATAAACAATCCCAATTTTCCATTTTAATATTTCCTATTGTTTTAAATGTTATAGCAT
This sequence comes from Catagonus wagneri, assembly GCA_004024745.2. Classification (NCBI taxonomy): domain Eukaryota; kingdom Metazoa; phylum Chordata; class Mammalia; order Artiodactyla; family Tayassuidae; genus Catagonus; species Catagonus wagneri. The sequence continues at coordinate 1,940,120 of PVHT021183710.1, read as the reverse complement.
TATAAATAACCCAAAGAAGTGATAAATATCTCATTTTATGATTTTTATGAATTCATTATTTATTTCTAGTGCATTAGATTCATTATTTATCTACCTGTCTACTCTGTTTATTCCTATTTCCTTGTAGCTCTTCAAATAAATAATTTTAAGTTGAATTAGAAGACCTTTAAATTAATCTTTTGTATGACACGAAAGATGGCAATCAATAAAAAGTTTAATTAGGTCATATCATACATGTACACAACGTAGCCTTTTAATTGAAAGAGGGAGAAGTTTAAAAGTTAATACATAGTACTACGTATCAAGTATTTCGCTTGATTTTATATATTTATTATTTTAAATAATCCTCACCAATATTCTTTAAATTAGGGTCATAAGGCCATAAAATTAGTTTTCCAGAGGAAGAAAATAAAAATATATGTGGCTACTCCCAGTCATACCTTGTGATGGATAGGAGATTAGTGCTCTAATTGTCAGCCTTTGACTGAAAATCCTGAGCCACATCGGCATATATTTGTGGACTGGGTGAGGAATGTGCAAACCCCCAGAAATTTGTTTTGTGACTGTGCTTCTTCCTGTAGATAGTCTTGGCTACCGGGCAATGGAAGACCTTTCCTCTGGGGCCTGTATCCCACGGCCTTTCTCGTACCCTGGGGTGCAGGTTACTCATTCATGACTTGGAGGAGAGAGAAAACCTGGCTTATGTTCGTCAAAGTCAGACCTCTCTCTTAGGAGCCCCAAACAAGTCTCCCTGCTCATCTACCCCAAATGGCTTAGGCTTTCTTATCCCTCCGTGAATTATGATGAAGGGGCCTTAGACTGTTCAGCTAGGATGGACAGTAGCACTTTGCTATGGGAGAATTCTTTCTAAAACCTGAAGTCTAGGAGTTAAGGAGACCAACTAGGATCCATGATGACGTGGTTCAATCCCTAGTCTCCCTCAGTGTGTTAAGAATCCGGCCTTGCTGTGAGCTGTGGTGTAGGTCACAGAGGTGGCTCGGATCCAAGTTGCTGTGGCTGTGGCTCTGGCACTGGCTGGTGCCTACAGCTCTGATTCAGCTCCCAGCCTGGGAGCCTCCATATGCCATGTGTGCATCCCTAAAAGACAGAAAAACAAAAAGACCTAAGCAAATAATACCCAGAAACCTGAAGTCTATTTGCTGGATTCTGGTATGCCTGGCTTACCTCCCTGACACAAAAGTACTTGGCCCAGTGGAGTTCCCGCTGTGGCACAGCAGGATTAATGGCATCTTGGGAGTGCTGGGACGCAGGTTGGATCCCCCGCCCGACACGGTTATGGACACAGCGTTGCTGCAGCTGCGGCTTAGGTCACAACTGTGGCTCAGATCTGATCCCTGGCCTGGGAACTCCGTATGCCATGGGGTGGCTAAAAAAAAAAAAAAAAAACCAAAAAACTCAGATGTCCCACCAATTTGTGCAGCTGGACTTATTATCTAATCCATCCCATTATAACTTAAACTCCGTGTCCTAGGGGAGCGGTTGAAAGCCAAAAGTGCACATTTTCCCCCTTATTTGGAAGGAAAATCTGCTTTTGAATATCGAAGCAACTAAATATCACATTGTCATTTAGACTATTGAATACGTTTGCTTCTTTTTTATATCAAATAAACTCATGTTTGCATTTTCTGAGGAAATTTTTTTCTGCAACCTCTACAGTATTTTGAAAAAGACTTATTATATCCCTTTAAGTCATCCTTGAACACACTCTTCCACTGGATACTTTGGTTAACATAGATGATGATGTATTTTCTCAAATTTATTATACACTTGAACATTAGCCCCTTGGGAACCTTAATGGGTTGGGTTCCATTTCAGCAATGTTTAAGTGAGATTTTTTTTGATCCAAAAATTTATTTTCTAAAGTGGGAAAATTTTTGGACATAAAACAATACTCACAAAATATGTGGAAGATTAAAATGCAAATGATTCTGAAAAATAGGGACTGGGTTTTCTTGGAAATTCTCACGGCTTCAAAACAAAGAGACACATTGTACACAATGTACTCGGTGCATTGTTCCTTAGGGTTTTGCATTTTTGAATATAATGCTTCAAAAACGGTTTACCAAATTGTATTAAATTTTCCTTTCTGGATTTGAGCCATTAGTTAAGCAAATAATATGGCTGGCAGTGATTTTATTTGTAAGTCATTGGGAAGTGCAGTCTCCAAAATACAAGTTAATTCTATGTCGATTAAAGCAAAAGTTATTTTGGATGAACATATGAGGCTGTTCTTTATGAAAATTACTTTTTTTTTTTTTGGTGAGAGAGTTAAAAGGAAATGTAGTGCTGTTCTTACATCACACGTAGGAAGATATTCTTGAGCTCTACTCCTAAATAAGATTTAAGGACTTGATGCATCCAATGAACTTAGCGTGTGGAAGTTCTGTCTTGGTATTGTGGCATCTCAGGCTGGTTTGTTTGGGTTTTGGGTGGTTTGCATTTTGTCCACTGTGCTGAGAGAGACTGGGTGTGTAGGTCTGACCACAGCTGATCACTGTGTTCCGAGCATGAGCTGAAGATAAAACCAGTGGATAAGTAGGCGGTCTGTAGGGTCTGAGATGGCTTGTTAAGGATGCTATGTATTAGATGATAAGGAATGAGATCTTCCTCTGGGGTGATCAAAAAGAAGGCTGTCTCCTTGAGCTCAGGTGGTGGTTGTTTACAAAGTTAAACTGTTTCCATCCTCTGTGAAGAATTCCTATATGTGCCAATTTTGCTAAGGTTGAAATCCAAGTTACTGTTACTAGTGGATTGAAATATCTAACCACCAGTGTTTGAATTTATTCATGATGCAAACTTTTTTCACTAAAAGGAATCGGTACACATTTTGGAAAATCTAACACAGTTAATCATTTTCCATTTTGTAAGATTTTTACTTATGTAGGGATAGTTTTAGGTTGCTGATGCATTATAATGTAATAATTATAATATAATATAATATAATATAATGTAATATAATAAAATATAATAAAGTTTAAAAAAAATAAAGCTAGATGACCTCTAAGAATGCCAGGAAGGTCAGGTGGTAAGTTGGAAAATACTAGGTAATAATGCAAGATTTTATTTTTTAAGAACATTTAAAAAATGATTAAATTGAGTGATAGTGGAGGTTTTATTGAATATAATCCCTTACTGCATGGAATTCTTCTATAAAAACCTTTTCCACTTTTAAGTGTATTCAGGTCAGTTTCAGCTTTTCCAAGCCTATTCCAGACCAAGTAATTGTTCACTTCTAGAAGAGAAACCTAGAAAGAACAATGACCAAAGTCATGGCCAGCTGAAACATCATGTGTTATTATGATCTTCTCTCTCACTATTTAGCTAACATATGCAAATGCAAGCACTGAGTATTCTATCCATAAGACATACTCACACATCTTTGCAGTTGTTTATATTTTGCTTCTCATGTCTTCCTTTTCTGTGCTCCTACTTTATCTAATACTTATTGCACTGCACTGATGTTTCTTCATGAGCTCATTTTCTCTAGCAGAGCATAAAATGCCACATGGTAGTTAATGTATTTATGTTCTAGGAATTTAATAGTGCCTAAAACAAAGCTTTTTTTTCTTTGAATAAATAGTTCTGTAGACTGAATGTCTACCCTGCGCAAACCTCAAATTCATATGTGAGAATTCTAACCATCAATATCATGATCTGGGGAGCTGGATCCTCTGAAGTTTATCAGATAGTGTTCTCAAGAATAAAATTAGTGCCCTTATAACAGGGACCACAGAGTGATCCCTTTCTCCTTTGTCCATGTGAAGACACAGTGAAAAGACTGCCATCCATAAATGAGCAAGCTGGCCCTCACCGGACAGCTAATCTGCTGGTGCCTTGACCTTGGATTTCCCAGCCCAGCCTCCATAACTGTGAGAAATAAATTTCCATTGTTTAAGCTAATCAGTCAATGGTATTCTGTTGTGGAAGCCCAAACCTATTGAAATAGAAATTGATACGAAGAAATGGGCTGCTGCTGTAACAAATACCTAAAAACGGGGAAGATGCTTTGGAACTGAGTAATGGATAGAAGTTGGAAGAATCCTGGGGTGCAAGCTAGAAAAAGCATATATTTCTGTCAGTGCATCATTAAGGATGGTTCTGGAAAAGGCCTGAAAAGGAAAGAGGAGAGTTGTAGAGAAAGCCTCAGTCTTTTCCAAAAATACCTAAGTAATCCGGCACACACTGTTGCAAAATAGGAACAACAAAGGTCCTTCTGCTGATGTCTCAGATGGAAGTAAGGAACAGACATTTGGACATGGAGGAAAGGCCATCCTTTTTATAAAGTGGCACAGCACTTGGATGAATTCTGTCCAAGTGCTAGTGTTGAAAGTTGAAATTGTGGTCAATTGAAACTAGATATTGGATGAGGAACTATCCAAGCAAGGTGTGGAAGAAACAACCTGGTTCCTCCTGATTGCTTATAATAAAATGCAGGGAGAGGAAAATGATTTAAGGTTCAAATTGTTCATCAAAAGGAATTAGAACTAGAGATTTGGAACATTCTCATCTTATTCACAGTGAAACAAAGGAGAAGCCTGTTCAGGAGAGACCTCTAAGGACTACTCAAATAGATGATCATTGAAGATGTCCCATAGATGGAATTGATTAAGAAATGCGTCTAAAGTAAAACACGAAGAGGACTGAGGTCAGAACACTGTCCTATGAACAAATAAAGGTAAGTTAGGAGAAATAGAGTTCACAAGGAAACTGAAACAAAATGAGCATAGAGGCAAATGGAGTAAAGTTGTTATCACAGAAGCCAAGGGAAACTGCCATGGTTTGAATGTTTGCGTCACCCCAAATCCATATGTTGAAATCCTAACCTGTGGTGATGATCGATTGGTACGTGGGGCCTTTGGGAGGTGACTGTATCATGAGGATGGAGCCCTCCTGAATGGGATCAGCGCTCTTACAAAAGACCCCACAGAACTCCCTTGCCCCTTCCCCTGTGAGCGTACAAGAAGTCTGTGTCTAGAAACCGGGTCCTAAACATGCTGCTAATCTGGTCTTAAACCCCAAGCCTCTGAAACTGTGAGGGATAAACTTCTGTGGTTTATAAGCTGCCCACCATGAAGTATTTTGTGATCACCACCCAAACAGATTAAGACCAAAAGAGAAATGGGTAGGTTTTACCCCATGCAGCAGGATAAGCTGAAATTTGCAAAGAAAGGATGGAGTTTGGTAATGCATGATTTTTGCGAAATGACTTCCATGCAGAAGGAGAGACAAACTGACTGTAGTAGGATGGAGAGTGAATAGGAATTGAGGACTGGGGACAGCAAGAACAGACCCATACTGAGGAACTGAGCTGTGAGAAAAGGGGAGGTTATTCTTTTCTAGACAGGGACTTGGAGTCCCAGAGGGGCATTCCTAATGTTGATTTCAATATAGGAGACTGAAACATTTCCATGAGCTACAGGGAAGGGGCTGGTAAAATGGGAAATATTAAATCAGGTTCTAGACCTATATCCCAGAGAAAAAGAGGGAGGATCCAAAGGTCAGTCAAAGCAAGAAGAATGAAAAAGGACATACATTTGCACTAGTGCCTACAGTTGCCATAAACTGGGTTTCTTAAAACAACAAAACATTATTCCTTCACAGTTTTGGAGACTAGGAGTCTGAAATCAAGGTGTTGGAAAGATCACACTCTGATGAATTCTCTAGCAAAGAATTCCTCCTTGTCGCTTTCTACCTTCTAGTGGTTGCTATCAATCTTTGGAAATACTTGGCTTATAGTTACATCACTCCAGTTTCTACCACTATCTTCCCATGGTTTTCTTCCTCCTGTGTATTTTTTTGTGTTTCTGTCTTATTTCAGGCTGCTATCACAAAATACCATAGGCTGGGTGCCTTAAACAACAGAAATTATAGTTCTAGAGTCTGGGAATTTCTTTTTTTTTTCAGTACATCGATTTCTTTATTATTAAAAATTAAGGGTAAGGATTTTTTATTAAAGTGTAATTGAGGTACAGTGTTCCAATTTCAAGATCAAGGTTCCAGTGGGGAAGATTTCATTTTGAGGACTCTCTTCTTGGCTTATAGGTAGTCACTATTTGGTTGTGTGCACAGATGATGTCTTTGTGTTTACAGAGAGAAAGAGAGAGATAGCTCTCCGGTGTCTCTTCTTAGAAGGAAATTAATCCCATCCGAGGGCTCCATGATTATGGTCCAAAGGTCCCAGCTCCCAATGCCATCATGTAGGAAATTATGGTTTCAGCATATGAATTTGGAGAGGACAAAGTTCAGTCCGTAGCAGTCTCCAAATCTTCCTCTCCTTATAAGAACACGATTCACTGGGGTTCCCACTGTGCTGCAGTGGGTAAAGGATTTGGCATTGCTGCAGCTGTGGAATAAGTCACAAATCAGGCTTGGACTCAATCCCTGGCCCAGGAACTTCCATATGCCTTGGATATGGCCAAAATAGGGAAAGAAAAAAAAAAAAAAGAGAGGAACAAAAGATTACAAAGAATACCATTCACTAGATGTAGGGCCCCATCCTAACCTAGTATCACCTCATCACAACCTGACTGCATCTGCAAAGTCTCAGTATCCAAGCAAGGTCACGTTCATAGGGACCAGAAGTTAAGATTCCAACGTATCTTTCAGAGGGACACAATTAAACCCATAATAGTGGCAAACACAATGAGTACACCTGTGGAACTGTGTTTGTAGAGATTAAGGTGAGAAACTAGGGGGTTCCAGTCTCATCATCTACATTACCTGAGAAAAGGGGAAGACATGGCCATCTACTGAGAGGCAGAGGGTAAATGCAGGCATATAAATCCCAATACACCTTGAAAAGCCCTATAATACAAGTGTTATTATGGCATGCAATGGGGACATTGAGAAGGGAGTGAAACACTAAGTGTAGGCTGGGAAAAAAAAATGGTCTTCCCTGAGGACAGGACCTGGGAGGTTTTCCCTAGAAAGGTCAGTAAGAATATCCCTGGAGAAAGCATATGTGGTAGGAGAGTATGTCAGGCAGATGGAGCAATGGGCAGAGGAGTATGTTAAGTTTGCTGAAGGAGGAACGCACAAGGCCAAGTCAGTAGAGCAAGAGCGATTTATTATGGCATCCAAAATGAATGGGCTGAGCCCAGGGTGGCATCAGCAGCCATCGTGAGGAGTTCTTTTGCTTATAAAGGGCAGGGACAATGTGCAGGGGAGGGATGTGAACAAGTAGTACACGTCCCTTCTCTGTGTGTCATGTCCACGTCTGGATAAATGTTGTTACCACCCTGCCGAGGCCAGGGACTGATGTAAGCAGGCATGGTAGTCAATCCTTAGGCAATCATGTCTCACAAGTGACTTTCCATTTGTCCTTGTCGGTGTTGCAGAACCCAAACAGTCACATCCACCGTCCTCCTAGGAACTATCAGAGTAGGGCCGCAGAAAGGCCAGAGACCTTCCTCAGCTGCTTACAGTGCCACACCAGCTATGCTTTTATATTGGAGCCCAGTATCATGTGCCCTAAATCCCCTTTTCTCCCCCTCTGCCACCCTGGAGAGGGAAAAAGGGATGCTCAGTCCTTGGTCCAAGAGTGTTTATTTTCTGATTGGCTATCCTCTTACCTGTTGTCCCCTCATCGATCCCCAAAGGCCTTGGGGTTGCCTGAAGCACGCAGGTGAGGGTCGTGATTGATGCCTCTGGGGGCAGGGGCTGCTGGGGGGATGACTGCCTCTCACAGAGATGCCATTGTTCCTCCCCGAGACGCCGTCCCGCCCTCTCACACCCCAACCACGGCTTCCCCAAGCAGAGTGTTTATGTGTTGAGTGCAACACTCCATGGACTTCAGGGCCTAATGGGGTGTGAGAGGGGGCCTGGGGTTTTTCATCTTGTTTTCAGCTGTACAAACAGCACACACTTTCCCCTTCCACTCAGGGTCTAAGTTCAGGTCTTCTTAGATACTGGGGGTGGCGAGTGGAGGCAGGGACTCCACAAGTCGAAAGAGGAGGACCTGGCGCCTTCCACCCTAACACCAAACACATTCAAAGTGTTTGTTTTCTCAGCCTCCACCTAAGCTCTCAGATAAACATCACACTGGTGGTTGATATTTTAGGATTCCTCAGAAGCTTTGTTTAAAAGCAGCAGGATGAGTTCTTTACTGTCCAAAGCCAGTAGAATTTGCTTCCCTAAAAGGCAACTAGAAAAGTGAATGGAGAGATTTTTCTCTCCCAACTAACATGAGCTTTCTTCCTCCCTTCCGTCCTGTCCTCCTTCCTTACTTTCTCCCCTCTTTCCTTTCTTCCTTCCTTCCTCCCTTCCTTCCTTCCTTCCTTTTTCTCCCTTCTATACTCATTGAACCTATACAGTTGATAATCAATATTCTTTGTGGTTATGTTCTTTAAAGTACCACAGTCACCGAATTCCTTTGCTATTGCTCCCAGAGGAAATATAGAATTAGTTTCCTGCAAGCCTCTGGTCTCATTTTCACCAACCAATCAATACATAATCTTGTTTTATGTGCCATTCCATTTAAGGACATCTTATTAGTGTATCTATATCTGTATCTATAGATAGATATAGATATATATACATAGTTGCTTCATTACTGTTGAACTCACAGCCAACTATGCTATAACTCATGCCTGAATGAAGCTTGTCTAAGACACGTGTTTTTTCGGTAAAGTCCATCACAGCCTTCTTGCACTAAGGGACTCTAGACAACATTTCAACACTACACTTAGGGGGACATATAAACAGTGAAATCACCAACAAAACCTTCAAAATTGTGTAATCTGGGGCATCACAATAGCTTTTCCTAAATGTGAAAAGGATATTTATTTATGGTATAAGAGCTGAAACTAGAAGGCAGGTCACCTTGTCTGACCTCAGCTGGGAACTTGTGTGTCAAGCAACTAAAATTTGTTGCCACTTTGTGCATATCGGTGACTGACAAAGTTCCATTGATAATGGTTTGAGGATTATAGATCAATTTTATTGAGTAGGTAAATTTGAAAATACAGAATCTATAAATAACTGGATTAACTATTCTGTGTACCACGTACTCTGAGCAACTGGGGGTTCCAATAGTTAGCAAATAACAAACTGTCTTTTTCTCATCAACTTAATAAGGGAAGCAGTTTTAATTAATAGTCACATAAATATAAACTCTTGTAAGTACAGTATTATATTGCATTCTTTAACTGATTGACTAGTTCATTTATTCAACTAATCATTCACTTATTTAAGAAGATATTATTATATTCTTACTATATACCAAGCACTGTGTTAGGCAGTCAAAATATGTTTTTGCTGCCAATTTACTTGTTGGACCTCCTTCTCCTTGTTGAAGATTGGGAGAGCACACTACACATTTTAACATTCATGCATAGAAAATTATTTAATGGATTTGAGATCAGGAGTCTCTTGAGGTTCTGTGATTTTCTTGGTAAAATAAGGAATTTTGACTAGGCAGTGGACTCCAGGCCCACTGAAGTCTGAGACTATATGAGGATATAGCAATATGTATTTGCTAAATTGATTTATGAGAAATTCTTTCCTGGTAGTTTGAGATAAGAAATGCATTGGCAAAGCTCTCTGATACCTCAAGTAGAAAAGTCATGTATGAGCAGCAATTGAGTCAAATATCTGTCTCTGAAGAGGAAACATCTAGCTTTTCCTGACTTGGGGGCTCCATGACTCCATGTGGATAATAAAGATGCTGTGTAAGCAGAGCAGGCGGTTCTCACAGTGAACACGAAAGCCCGAGAGCCACATTCTAACCCATTATGGGTAGTTTATGGAGCACGTCAATTCATAACGTGAGACAAATTGGCAGTGGGACTTCCAATGGCTGGGATCCAAGGGACCACCAGGAAAGGAAAATGAAGAGAGTGCCAGCAAGAGAAAGTCTAGTCTCTTCTTCTTGGAACCCAAGTTTCTAATTCCTCAAAGTGTTCCTTTAGCAAAGGGTTTAACACATCTTATAGTTTATGACCCTTGAAATAAGAAATGTAGGCATTCATTTGTTCACTCAGGCATTTACTCATTCGGGCAGTTAACAAGCAAAGATTTGAGTCCCTGCAAAATGCCAGGTGATGTGGCAGGCACGGGTGCACAGGAATGAGGGAGATTCTATGTGGTCTTTGCACAAATGGAGTTTAAAGCCTAGTGGGAAAGATACACAGTGGAAGAGAGCATGATGCTATGGGAATCCAACCTGTGGGAACTTTCTCCTAGGGGGGCCTCCTTCATAACACCGGTAGAGTCAAAACTAACATGATGAGCATATGATATTGGGTTGGGGAGGACTGGGTTGTGTACAAAATTCCATAGTCACAGAACACATCTCTGTAAAGAGAATACTTAAAAACCCTATAGAATATTAGAAGACTAGGGTTTGGGAGTTCCCACGGTGGCACAGGGGAAGCAAATCCAACTAGTATCCATGAGGATGTGGGTTTGATCCCTGGCCTCACTCAGTGGATTGTTCAGTGTTGCTGTGAGCTGTGGTGTAGGTTGCAGACACGGCTCAGATCTGGCATTGCTGTGGCTATGGTATAGGCCTGCAGCTATAGCTACGATTCGACCCCTGGCCTGGGAACTTCCGCACGAATGGATATATATATATGTCACATCTTATAACCATATGCATCTTACATCACATATATATCACAGATCTATGTATTTACACACAATATATTATTACTCTGCCATAAAAAAAGAACGAAATATTGCATTTGCCACAGCGTGGATGGGCCTAGAGAATATCACACCAAGTGAGGTAAGTCAGACAGAGAAAGACAAATATTACATGATGTCACTTACATATGGGATCTAAAAAATAATGCAAATGAATCTATATACAAAACAGAAACAGACTCACAGACATAGGAAACAAACTTCTAGTGACCAAAGGGGAAAGTGAAGGGGTGAGGGATAAATTTAGAGTAGGGGATTTACAGATACAAACTACTATACATAAAATGGATAAGTAACAAGCAGTTACTGTATAGCATGAGTTTACTGTATAGCCAATATCTTCTAGTAACCTGTAGTGGAAACTAATCTGGAAAAATTCTTTATATGACTGAACCACCTTGCTATATACCTGAAACTAAAACAATATTGTAAGTTCGTTATAAGTGAATAAAAACATAAAGTAATACAGAAAAATCCCACAGGTAGGTGGTGGTTCATGGATTTAAGTGGTCTTTACTATTAGTCCATATCCTTTCCACTTAATAGCAAAACTGAGAAGCTTCTCAATGACAAATTTATTACAAATTATTTCTGGACTAAGGGTTCTGATGTGCAATGTCAGGTTGATGAGATCCAATACCAGATATTTTATAGATTTCTTAATGCATATGTCAAGATCTCTCCATGTTGTTATTCTGGCTGAATGATGAACTACCTGCCTGCTGGTAGTCTGAATTGATAGATGGCTTTGCCCTTAGCTTGTGCACTGGTCGGACTCAGAAGCAGTTTTATTTTAAATGTCAGTTTCAATGAAAAAAAAACTTAACATGTTTTCAAGTATCCTGTGTCAGCCTGTGCAATGTAATTTTAGAAAATTGGATACTGAATTTGACTAGTTTGTGTTTTAATTCATATGATTAAAAATATTTTAAAATATTAACAATGTGACCTTTATGACCAAAGGGATGAACCTTATGAGCGTCTGTTGGCTCTTTGTTGGGTAAGAAAAACAAATAAAGCATATATTTGAGAAATCAATTTCACATTTGCTACACCTATCTATTGGTTAAGATAAAACTTGAGAAAATGTAGTAACAGTGACAAATACACACATGCATTCATACTAAATACAAAACTGACTAGCTTATAAATATGGAATGGGATGGGGATAAATTTCAATCATCCTCTGAAAGTCGAAAGATAGACCTGTAGAAATTTATATATTCACCTGAGTGTACTGCATGCCATGAATTGTGCTGGGCACTGTGAAAAATCAATTATATAAGACAAGATCCTCTTTCTTCAGAGAGAATATTGTCTAAAAAGAAAATAAGTAAACTTTGGGGTCACATTCCATACTTTAGGTGTACAGAGGCTGGGAGATTTGGGTATGTGGGAAACTTTTCAGGTAGAAGTGATACTTGAATCAGCAAAACAAGGCGAGAGGAAAGTGTATCTCAGATAAATATGCCAGAGCGTGGGAAAATGCAAAAGCACTAAATAGAGGACATGCTGGCAAAGTCATGAATGGCTCAGTATTGTTTGGATGAGAGACAGTAAGGGTTGGAAGTGAGCTCAGGGATTAAGTAGGGACCCCCTGGTTACATAGCACTGATTTTATACCTCTGGTCCTCTGTTTCTGCACTTAATACATGGAGATTGGATAAAATTGTTTCTAATTTACTTTTCAGCCTTTCAAAGGTCTGGTTGTAAGACTTGTGGTTGTCAAGGTGAAGGGGAAGGGAGTAGGATGGACTGGGTGCTTGGGTTGGGAGATGCTAATTATTACACATAAATTGGATAAGCAGTGGGATCCCACTGCACAGCACAGGGAACTGCTCCAATCTCTTGGGATAGAACATGATGGGGGATTATATGAGAAAAGAATACACACACACACACACACACACACACGCACGTCTGACTGAGTCACTTTGCTGTACAGTAGAAATTGGCACAACATTGTAAATCAACTGTAATGTTAAAAAAATGGTCTGCTTCTATATTCACTCATTGAAAAACGTAGCTATTGAAAACATATTCTATATTAAGCATTGCTCTAAGCATTTGGGATCTATCAGTATTTAAAATAAAATGTAAGAAATCCCTTCCTTCATTGGCCTGACATTGTAGTGGGGACTTACTATATTAAATAGATAAATTACCTAATGCATTAAAAGGTAATATATTCAATGTATAAAAGAAAAGATAGAGCAAGAGGGAGGGCAGCGCAGATTTTAATTTGAAAAGGGTGGTCATGAAGAATAAGTTGAACTCACACAACCTGATTTCAAGACATAAAGCTATTATAATCAGGTAAACTGACACAAAGACAGTGGAACAGAGTCCAGAAATAGACCCAGACACAAATGGGCAACTGATTCTTGACATAGATGTAGAAGAACTTTAGGGAAAAAAATATTTATTTGTCATGAAATGGTGCTGAAAAACGATTAGTTATCTATGTACAAAAAGTAAAAAAAAAAAAAATTTAACCCATACTAATACCACATTAAGAAAAATACTCAAATTTGTTCATATACTTCAGTCTAAAACTAAAAATTATAAACCTCTAAAACAAAACAGGAGATGTCTGTTGTAACTTTGACGTCGGTAAAAATTTCTTAGCGATGATACCAAAAGCGCAAGCTCTAGCCTTGGAACTTCCATGTGCCGCAGGTGTGGCCCAAAAAGAAAAGGAATTGAATACAAATGCTTATAGCAATCTTTTTTTCTATGTCATTTAGAAGCTGATATCTGAACGAAATCTTGTTGTAATGAAGACATTAGTTATGTGGCTGTTTGGAGGAAACATTTTAGGCAAAGGGAACAGTCAGGAACATGCCTGGCAAGCTTGAGAACTAGAAAAGAAGCAGTGTGGTTGTGCACAGGAGCAAGAAGGAAGACCAGAGCAACCAAGCCTTTGTCTTCCTGGGGCTCACATTCTTGTGTGGGAAATCAGGCAATAAATATAAGCATGTGCTTGTTTCAAGAGCCCAGGCTGATGGGAGGAAGTGGGGAAAGAAGCAACTCCTCCCTGGCATCACCCTCTTGGTAATGCCAGCTTTTGGAGGACTCTGGGAAGATGACAAACTGAGCGTATTTTCATTTCCTCTGCTCCCAAGCTGATCCACATGCCTGTCCTGAAGTCAAAGAGTCTGGGCACAACTGAAAATGAGAAAATTCTCCCACTTGCTGATGACCTAGTGGGGAGAGCTGGAGCAAAACGTTTTACACATAGGTCAGATAAAACCTGAGGACCAGTAGGAAGCCCTAGAGCAAGGACTGAAATGCTGAAAATCCTGGGGAGAGCCAGCTTTCTGTTTTGATCAGAGTGAGCTTGAAATGATTATTAGTTATCTAAATGGAAATAAAAAGAAGGCAGTATGGCATATAGACATAGAGTTTCCAGAAGAGTTAGGGATAGGGAGTTATTCTATAGATGTTAGTAAATGGCACAGGAATGGTTGAGAACACCCATGGAGCACATAGGACAGAGAAAAGAGAAGCCAACATATAGAATCCCAACAAAGGAAGCTTAAAAGAGCCAAGTGATTTAGTAAAACCAGGAGAGTGAAGTCTCACAAAACCCAGGAGAAGGAAATATTTACGTGAGGATGCAGCTGTCCAATGTGTTAACAGTTGCTGAGTGAACAAGTTCAGTAATAAGAGAAGGCCATTGGATTTGACATTGGGGGTTACCTAGGCAAGACGGTTTGTTCAACTGGTGAAAACAGAAGTGGAGGTTGTGGAAATATTGTGTGTTGTGGTTATGGCAACATCTACCAGAGACTGATGTGCAGAAGTTCTGGGATAAAATTTTTCAGAAACATGGGGTCATAATGGGAGGGGGATGTGTGTTCAAGATAAGAATATTTTTAAACATAGGACATCTAAATTGTGTTTACTTGCTCACAGAGATGACCTGATAGAAATGAAGAAACTTATGATGCAGAAGATAAAGAGAGAATAAGAAGATACAGGAAAGGAGAAGAGATATGGGATCTGGAGGAAAAACGGGTCCATGGGCCTTTGATAGAAGTAGAGACTCCATCTGCAGAAACAGAAGAGATGAGAGAAAAAATGACTTTGCTGGAGGCAAAATGAAGGAGCTCCCTTTATTGGTATCACTAAGGGAGAGGCAGAGTTCCCATCTTGGCTCAGTGGTTAACGAACCTGACTAATATCCATGAAGAAGCAGGTTTGATCCCTGGCCTCGCGCAGTGGGTTAAGGATATGGCATTGCCCTGAGCTGTGGTGTAGGTTGCAGACTTGGCTTCGATCCCCGCTGCTGTGGCTGTGGTGTAGGTGGGCAGCTGTAGCTGTGATTTGGACCCTAGCCTGAGAATCTCCATATGCCACGGGTGTGGCCATAAAAAGATAAAAGACAAAAATAAATAAATAAAACAAGGAAGAGGCAAAATCATCAGGTAAGAAGGAGGATAGGAATGTATGTAGGAGTTCTGAGAAAAGAAAGGAGCTCTGAAATAATTTCTTGGACACTGGGAAAGCAAACGTACTTGGACCATGTTATATTTGTGGGGCAATATTGAGGATTTCAGAATTTTGGTTACTAATGGTATATAAAACCAAACAGCATGTTTTTTCATTTTCTCCAGCAATAGTCCATTACTTAGGTGCATGAAGAAGATAGACTATTATTTTCTTTACCCAGAACTGGAATTTTGCAGAAGGAAAGGAAAAGCAAGAGAGAAAAGCAATAAATAAATAGTAATAGCAATAAATAGTAACAAATAGTAGTAAATAAGTAGTAATTATAAGTAATATAATTATAATTTATTACTTATAATTATAATTTATTACTTATACTTGTAACTTATATACTTTACAGTTATAATTTATAAAATTTATTACTTATAATTATAAAGTATTAAATATCAATAGTAATAATAGCTATAAATAAATAGTAATTATTAGACAGACAGTAGAATCCAGGGGCAAAAAGGAAAGTGAAAGATAGCTGGAGACTGAAGGTGGATCATGGGAAGAGCAAGTCTGGAATGATGACAAGTGGTAGTCATGGGGTAGTAAGCCTGAATTTGATATTTTAGAGGAGGTACAATTATTGCAACCATGAAAATGAGTAGTGGTGGCACAGGGAGAAACTGACGTGGAGTATTCTATATAAATGGAGGAGTCACTAAGAATAGAGTGGGAAAGAAAACAAAGTCAAGTGCTACAATAATCAATGAACATGGAGAAGTTAATGGGGCTCCTTAGAGGGCACCAGTGGTAGAAGGAAGGGATGTTAAAATCTGATGTCACGAGTATCCGAAGATCTTGGTTTTTTTTTAAGAAGTGCGGAAGAGATACAATTTGGAGTGTAAACAGGGAGCGAGGATATCATCTGTGTGTCTTGACATGTTTCCTGGAGTGTTAAGAGAATAACTAGATTTACTGGAACAAGAAGTCTCTGGTGGTAAGAGATATTTCCTTTTCCCCAGGGAATTTCTTCTTGGGGCAGCTAGGAAGACAGAACTTATTATGGCCAGAGTGGTGATGTCAGGGGACACTTAGGTTCAGAGAATGTGTGGGAGATGTTTGAAGATACAGGAGAGTTTTCTGGCCATTGATGATGAGTTCCAATGATGATGAGTTCCAGAGAAAGGGACTAGATCAGACCGAGGGTTCCACAGGGCATCGTGTAGATGAGGGCAGAGATGCTAGAGTAGGTGTCTGCTGTAACCAGGGTGTGAGACGGGTGTTAGTCATACGTTAAGGAAGTTGAGTACACAGTTCTATCTGCATGGTAGGGAGCTTTGCAATTTGTTCTTTCCAGCAGCCCCTGAAAACACGGGGTGGCCAAGAGTGGAGCAAACATGTCTGAAAGAAATCCCTTTATTGGGCAGCTAAGAATATGAACATTTATCTACTATTGCAAAGTTTTGTAATTTTAAAATACATTGAATTATTTTAAGTGCAGTTTCTACCATATTCTTTTGTGTGCATTTGACAGCACTTAGGCCCATGTTGGTCTCCTTACTGATGCTTAATAAACACTTTATTTATTGAATCAAATTGCATATAGTATTTGCAATGTATCAGGCGCAGTTCTAAGTAGTTTAAAATATTTGCCGATTTAATCATATAACAATTTTCAGAGATAGATATTATTATTATGTCAAAGTCACCTGTGAAGTAACTAAAATAGAAGTCATAAACTTTCTCAAAATCATAGCTTTAAGTAAGTGGCAGAGCCAGGATTCAAACCCATTCTGTCTAGCTCTAAAAATCATGCTCTTGAATGCTATCCTGCACTAGTAGATGAGAAAGAGTGAAGGAATAAATAAAAGTGAAAAAAACCTTTGAAATATGTTTTTAGAAGTCCTCATGTTTGGAAGGGATGGGCCACATGTGCCCAGTTTTTCATTCTGGAATCACCAATTAGACAGTCACTTCCTCTTCCTTAAGGTTTAGAGAAGACAGGAGGGTTGTTCTAAGGTAGCTCCTTCCACACGAAGGGAACATCAGAAAGGGAGTCAATCCACCCCAGCTTGACACGGGGAAACAGCAGGGTGTCATGTCCTCAGTGGAGGCTGGCTTCACCAGATAACTGGATCTTCTACATTGTATTGTGCTTTCCGCTGTGGAGTTTAAAAGATCTACTTAACTGAAACAGAGAAGGAACAGATAACAAATGCGGAAGAGGGTGTGGAGGAAAGGTAACCCTCCTGCACTGCTGGTGGGAATATAAATTGCTACAACCACTATGGAAAACAGTATGGAGATACCTCAGAAAACTAAATATAGAACAACCTTATGATCCAGCAGTCCCACTCCTGGCCATATATCCAGACAAAACTTTCCTTGAAAAAGATACATGCATGTTCATTGCAGCATTATTCACAATAGCCAAGACATGGAAACAACATAAATGTCCATTGAAAGATGAGTGAATGAAGAAGATATGGTACATATACACAATGGATTACTACTCAGCCATAAAAATAACAAAATAGTGCCATTTTGCAGCAACATGGATGGAACTAGATACTCTCATACCAAGTGAAGCAAGTCAGAAAGAGAAAAAATAAATACTACATGATATCACTTATGTCTGGAATCTAATATATGGCACAAATGAACCTGTCTATAGAAAAAAAACAAACACAAGGACATGGAGAACAGACTTGTGGTTGCCAAGGGGGAGAGGGAGGAAGAAGGATGTACTGGGAGTTTGGGGTTAGTAGATGCAAACTATTGCATTTGGAGTGGATAAACAATGAGACCCTGCTGTATAGCACAGGGAACTATATTTAATCACCTGTGTTGGAATATGATGGAGGATAATGCTAGAAAAAGGATGTATATGTGTATAACTGGGTCACTTTACTGTAGAGTAGAAATTGACAGAACATTGTAAATTAACTATAATAAAATTTTAAGAAAGAAACGTAAGAAGGAAATGCCAATTTCTTAAAATTAGAGTTGTCATGACCTTTCTCCTTTATTCACTTGGCAAATTGCTGTCCATACTGAGAATTTCTGCATTGCTCCTGCATTTCCTCCAAGAGAACTCTGTTCACGGTGTACTGTCTACCCTGCGCCCTCCATCTTTTCCTGAACCCATCACACTTCATCTCTTCCTGCTCTCAATTACCTCTGAACCAGATGTATGCTCTGTACCCTGCAGGTGCACACATAATTCTGCTTTCTAAATTTTTCTCTTTGACTCTCTGGCTCTGAGACCCATAATGGCATTAATAAGAGATAAGAGCCTACTTGTGTCAATATACCAGGCATCTAGCAGAGTTCCCAGAATATGTCAAGTTCCTACCCTGGGATTCTTGATCAAATAATTGAATTATGAGGATTACATTGAATTCAATGAGACTGCTAGTTCAGTTTCAGAGGAAACACGCAGTTGTTCGATTCTTTCAAACTAAAGGGAGAGACTGGTGATAAATTATAAGCAAATGAATGGAACAATCAGCAACACCTCTTCAAAGAGCAGCTGCATTTCTACTTTAAAGGGGAAAAAAAAGATCATATATATGAAAGGAAATCTTAGATTTCACATCTTCCCATTTGAGAATTCAGTGGTACCAGCTAAGGAGTATAGAGGCTACACTCAAAATAACTGATCAATTTGTTGGAATGTGTAATGTGTTTAGTTATCTGTAAAATGTCAAGAAGTGAGTGACATCTGCAGATTTAAAAGACTTAAACACTGTGTGACTCTTCCCTCCTGTTCTTTCTTCACCCGCATTCACCTTGGGGAAAAACTTCTCTCTTTTTCCAGATGGCAGCATAAATTTTCAGGTCCAGTGATATTAAAAATAGATAATAGCAGGACCTCACGAGTCTCTACAGAAAGACTAAACAGTCACAATGGGGAATATCATTGTTTTGGTTTTCTTTATGAGCTTTTATGTACTCAGCTGCTTCTCAGGCAGACTTTTACTGCAGGGGGACCTGGATCATTCTGAATTCCGGTTACACATCACTTCCCATCTTCTACACTCCGCTCCATGCCACACAAGTCAAGGGAAAAAGCATTACAGCTGCACTCAAGTTCCGAATGTGCTCCCCCACCTCCCCTAAGGAAGGGGCTGGGTTTGGTTCCTGCAGTCAAAATTCTATGTGTTTTTTTTTTTTTTTTTTCCTCTCTCCGTGCTGTTGTTACCAAGTACTCTGCTATCTTAGGGAAACTGGAGTGACAGAAAAAAATGCAAAAGGAAAACCGGATTACTTCAAATCAAGTTTGAAGGTTCAGCTAGTTTTGTTTAAAGACGGTAGTGATTACTGTTGATTCAGATTCATAATTATTCTTGGCTAATGTGCTCAATACACATCTCAAATGTTCCCTTTTTCAGGAAGCTTTTCCAAACTCTCTAACGCTTAAGTGGTCTCTGTTTGCACTTTCCAGAACCCCATCGTTTCATCTGCTTTTAGTTGAAAGTCCATGAAACATTTGCTCAAAAAAGCATTCTACACCTAATTCTTCCTGGTGTCTCTTTCAATGGCTGACTATGAAACTTAGAGACACTCAATCTATGTGGGCTAAATTTTAATGATGTAATCAGTGATATGTTCATAGCTTTGATGCCGTGTATCTAAAAACCTTGAAGTAGTAAGGTTGAATTCAGAGCTACTTTTTCATCATTTTAATTAAGATAACCTCCTTTGGAGTTCCCGTCATGGCTCAGTGGTTAATGAACCTGACTAGTGTCCGTGAGGATGCCAGTTCGATCCCTGGCCTTGCTCAGTGGGTTAAGGATCTGGCGTTGCCATGAGCTATGGTGTAGGTCACAGGTGTGCTGGGATCCAGTGTTGCTGTGGATAGGTTAGCAGCCACAGCTCTGATATGACCCCTAGCCTGCGAACCTCAATATGCCTCCGGTGCAGCCCTAGAAAGACAAAAGACAAAAACAAAAATCAACCCCTTTCCTTTTACTGTCAATATTTGTTTGTTGTCCTTAGAATTATTACTGAAATCGAAGGACTGGCAACACAGATTGAAAATAGAATGCAACTAAAGAATAAGTAAAACATTATCAAAATTTTATAAAAGTCAAAACTGAGAGAGATCCTAGAGATATCTTGAAAAAGATTCTTACTTCATATATAAGAAATATGAGGCTTGTCAAGGGTAAGTGACTTATGCCAGATCATACAGTGAATCAATGGCTGGCTCTAGGCTAAACTGAGGTTTTAAGAGAAGCATTACCTAAAGTAGTCGGACAGGTGTGGGCTTTCTTGAAACTTCATTCCAATTGTGTATCCTTGGGCAAATTACTCAATATCCTAAAGATTAACTGAGATTTGGGGATATTCTTATAGTAAGAAATATATATTTGGTCTTTTGTCCTCCTTTCTGGTGCAGAGCTCCTAAAACCCTTAGAGTTTAAGTAAGGAGAGAATTGAGGTGTCTTTTGTTATGTTAGTGAGATGACTTTTTAGAAAGTGACCAAGGTTGATTGCTGGTTGCCAGGGGACCCATCTACATCATTAGAATATCAGAACTTTCAGTCGCACACCCCTGACCTCTGGGGAGCAAAGAGGGGCTGGAGGTTGAATTGACGGCCAGTGGCCAATGATTTACTCAGTCCTAGGTATTCCTGCCATAAACACCCTGAAAGACAGGGTTCACAGAGCTTCTGCATGAAGATTTGGGGAGATTGGCCAGCTTGCAGAGGAAATGGGAGCTCTGCCCTTTATCTATGCCTTGCCCTATGCATATCCTCCATCACCTTATTCCTGAATTTTACCTTTTACAATAAACCTGTGATCTAGTAAGTAAAATGTTTCCGAGTTCTCTGAGCCACTTTAACAATTACTTGAACCCAAAGAGGGGGTCATTAGAACCTCCAGTCTGTAGCTTATCTGCTAGAAACAGTGGTGGTAACCTGTGCTTGCAACTTGTGTCTGAAGTGTGTTGGTGAGACAGTTTTGTGGGACTGAGCCTTTAATCTGTGTAATCTGACCCTCTCGTTTCAGATAGATAGTGTCAGAATTGAGTTGGATTGCAAGGCACCCAGCTGGTGTCAGAGGGAAACACCCATCCCTTTGTCAGAACTGGTGACCAGAATCCTTGTTAACTTTTTACATTTGTAACTTGTCAATGGTATTAACTCTGCAACATTTGTATGGAGGTGAAATGACACAACGTGTAAGAAAGCTTTTGATTCTCAGTAGCTGGTACTCAATCATTGTTAATTTCTGCTAGAATAATGCCTCATAATTAAGTAGCCTGTCATGTGTATAGGTTCCGAAGCTTAATAAATATTTCACTCTTTAATTCTTTCTCGGTGTTTGATACCTTCTGGTCAAACAGTAGTGTTTTGTCAAGCAAGTGTGGCTCTTTTCCCCTAAGCAGTACATGCAGGCTACTTGTTGCTTGCTAAGTCTAGCACAGAGGGCTTCATCAATAGCTCTCGGGAGGGGCCACCATAAATACACATAAAGCTTATACTGCTGTTGATTGTACCATTGGCTACATTGGCCCAACGTGGCCAGCAGGATTTTCTCAAAAGAATTAAGACGACACTGAGATAATGGGTTGATGAGAACTGTGTACTCCTGAATTAAAACTCACATAGAATTGGATTAAGCATTGGCAATATGACAAGTTAAAGCCTTAGAGAGGATTTTAGGAGGAAAACTGTAAGTGAAACATGAAAGGCAATTGTGGATCAAAGCAGGAGAATAGGGGACTGGAAGGAGAGACGCAGCCCTTGGAAAGTTTTTGAGACTGGCTTTGACTGGTGAGATGAATTAACAGTGCCCTGACAATAAAGCATGCTTCACGGATGATAGCCCAAGCAGACTCCTTTTTGGTGATCAAAATGTCATGCCAAGACCTGTGTGTTAGTGGTACAGATAGCTTGTCAATGGCAAAAGGAGAAAACAGATGACTCATTCCAAATACCAGAAATATGCTGGTACTGCTCACTCGAATGCAGAACTGTATACTTGCCTCTTTCAAATGTGACATCACTTAGCTTCTTTATGTGGTTACAGGGTTTTGGCACAGGAAGCGGCTCTTCCCCCCCTCCCCCACCCCAATTTCAGCCCCTTCTTGTTCCATCTCTGAATTCTTGAATGGTGACCATGTGAGCTGCCACCCAATGTGTGGTCTGAGCTGGCCTTTGAAGGTTGCCATAATGATCTTTGCTGACTTCTGCCCTGTGCTTTTATTTGGAACCCCTGGTTGGCTGTTTGCTTTCCTAAATGTTAGCAGACTCGGAGCTGATGAGTTTTAAGTGCCTGCAGTGATCAACATCAGATCCTTGTGGATCACTGACTTTCAGTTTT
Organism: Catagonus wagneri; assembly: GCA_004024745.2. Lineage (NCBI taxonomy): Eukaryota > Metazoa > Chordata > Mammalia > Artiodactyla > Tayassuidae > Catagonus > Catagonus wagneri. The sequence goes on along the minus strand of PVHT021183710.1, from coordinate 1,917,677 downwards.
TCACTTACTTTCTATATTGAAAACTGAAATGGAAAATGCCAAGACAGCATTTCATCTTACTTCTTCTCTCCCTTCCTTCCTCCTTTCCTTACTTCCTTCTTTCTTCTTTTTCTCAATCACTTTCATTCTACTTCTCCTAATTCTGTCATTTCTCAGTTCCGAACATAGCTGTGCAGTGATGATAAACACCTTTTCTTTATGGTTCACTGTTATATTCATTATAGAAAATAAAAACAAACAAACAAACAAAGGAAATACAAAGCAAAACACCAGAATCCATCATACAGAACAATTAGAATTAACTTTTTTTTCTTCACAGTTTTGTCTCAGATATACAGATAATTTAATAGATAAATGAATAGATACATAGATAGACAGACAGTCTGACTGATAGTTACAGAGAAAGCACTGGTTAACAGTCTGTACATATTTTTTGTTTTCTAAGTTTATCACTTCATATATCTTAAGTATGTTTTTCAGTTAAGTGTTCTTAGAAATCATCTTCAATGGCTGAATATTTTATCATATGGATACACTATAATTTATCTGTAATAATAATTAAAAATTACTTCTATACTTCAGTCAATAATATTGTCTTATTTTTCAGATACATAAAATGTTATATTAAATAGTTTTCATATCTTCATAAACAAAAATTCAATGCATAATTGATGTTTTCTAGGATACAGTAATATAAGAAAATTGTTATGGCTGTATAGTATAAACATTTTAAGAGATCTTGATATACATTTCCACACTATCTTTGAGAAAGCTTATCCTAAGATAAAAGATACCATTTAAAATTTACATAGCTCAAATGTAAGATAATTAAGTGTGATCATTAATTATTAATTTGTCTGATAAATTGTTAATGAGCATTTAAAAATGTGTTCCTCTATAGCTCAACTGAAAAACACCCTCAAGGCATTTATACAAAGATAGTAGAGTCTTGCTGGAAAGAATTTTATTCTTGAAATATAATTTCGAGATACAGAGGTGGTTAATGCTATAAGCTTAATGACCTGTACCACATCATGAAAAATTAAATTTTGTAACAGTTTTGTCAGTGAAAGATGTGGAGCAATGATATTCATACATTTCGGCGGTAATAGTAAGTAAGCATAGACTTGGAAGTCAGAGAGGCAGGAGAAGATCAATATTGTGTGAGGGTAAAGAAAGAATATTGTCTTAAAGTTTGATTTGTAAATTAAGAGAAAAAAAAAAAAAAGAAAGGACGAGGGAGAGAAGCCTGAACACAGCTTATATTGTGAAAACCAGCTCATACCTGGCTTGTTTAAAATTTGAGAAATAGGAAGTTCCCACCGTGGCTCAGTTGTAACAAACCCAACTAGTATCTATGAGGATGTGGGTTTGAT
>PVHT021183710.1:1879636-1916201 GCA_004024745.2 Catagonus wagneri | reverse complement strand
AGAAAGAATATTGTCTTCCAGTCAGCAGTGACAACAGAAGCATATGTCACCTTACTATTCTTACTTTCTTACTTTTCAAAAGCCCTTACTATTTTTTTTTCCTATATTAAACATATAAATAGCCATGTGTACAAATGAGAGCAAAATCTTTATGGACTAAGAGAAAACCCACATGAAAAAACCACATCTGCACGGAGCCTTCAAGAACCCTCAACTCCTTACTTATAGTTTGATCTGAACTGATCACAGGAAAACCAGGTTGAGACAATTGCTAAAAGAGACAGACATGAGTAGAGAGAAAAAATTCCATAGAGGTTGAGCTCTTCACCTAATCAAAACGTTTATGGAATTCCCTTGTGATGCAGTAAGTTAAGGATCCAGCCTTGCCACTGGGGTCACAGCTGCGACACGGATTCAGTCCCTGGCCCTGGAACTTCCACAAGCTCCAAATGCATGGAAAAAACAAAAAGTATAAGAGCACGTTCATCACCACATGTGAGGTAAGAGCATTGTGCAAAATAACTACAGGCAGAATGTTTAAACATTTAGTTTTCCAACTGATAATGGAATTATAGTTGATTTACAAATGTTGTGGCAATTTCTGCTGTACAGCAAAGTGACCCAGCCATACACACATATGCATTCATTTTCTCACATTGTCATCATGTTCTTTCACAAGAGACTGACTATAGTTCCCTGTGTTGTACAGCAGGGTCTCATTGTTTATCCATTCTAAATGCAACAGTTTGCATCTACTCACCCCAAGCTCCCAGTCCATCCCACTCCTTCCCCCTCCCCCTTGGCATCCACAAGTCTGTTCTGACTTTGAGTCTGTTTTTTCTGTTGTGAATAGGTTCCTTTGCGCTATATATTTAAAAAAATTTAAAAAGAACAGATTACATACAATTGAAGAGAGAAGTATTAAAGTGAAATGTGGAGCTCAAGAAATTACCTACAATGTAGCTAAGAGAACAATAAGAGAAAGAGAGGGAGAGAGAGAAGGAGAGGTGAGAGAAAGGGAGAGAGATTATGAAGAGAAGTTAAGAGACAAAGAGGATAACATAAGAAATTTTAACATGGTCTTGTCAGAAGGACATGATAAAGAGAATAGGGAAAAGGAAACATTTAAATTGGTAGAGCCTGCAAGCATTACAAAATTATTTTAAAACACCAGTCTTCAGAAGCTCTCATTGTGACTCAGTGGTTAACGTACCCGACTAGAATCCATGAGGACATGGGTTTGATCCCTGGTCTAGCTCAGTTGGTTAAGGATCCAGTGCTGCTGTGAGCTGTGGTGTAGGTCGAAGATGCGGCTCGGATCCCACGATGCCGTGGCTGTGGTGTAGGCCGGCAGCTGTAGCTCCGATTAGACCCCTGGCTTGGAACCCCTCTATGCTGCGGTGCAGCCCTGAAAAGACAAAAACAAAAAACCAGCAAAACAAACAAACAAAAAAAACCACTTCAGATCCCAAAAGCATAATCAACACCAATCAGGAAAAACTGAATGGGTCTGTCACCTAGAAACCTTTAAACACCATGAAAAGCGAGATCTTAAAAGCAGCCGGGGTAAAGAGACCAAGGTGCGCAAGGTGTTTGGGAGTCCCCACTGTGATTCAGTGGAAACAAACCTGACTAGTATCTATGAGGATGAGAGTTCAATCTCCGGCCTTGCTCAGTGGATTACGGATCCAGAGTTGCCATGAGCTGCAGTGTGGTCGCAGATGTGGCCTTGCTGTGTCTGAGGCACAGGTCAGCAGTGGTAACTCCAATTCGACCCAGGAACTTCTGTATGACACAGGTGTGGCCCTTAAAAGAAAAAAAAAAAAATTGCAAGGTCTCAACTATCTATTTAGGACCAAAACTGAGAGTGTGGATGAAAAATAGAATCCATCTTTATATTATAGGGGAGACATGCAGAATATACAAAAGTAAAAAGGTTTGAATTCAAAATACGAAAAAGAATTTGCCATGAAAATAGTAAATTAAAAAAATTGAAACTATTGTATCAAACAAATGTATTTAGACACAAAGATTAAGAAAGGTAAAAAGCTTAATAATTCTAGACAATGTAAAACTAGATTATTCAGAATATTATTATATAATATAATATCCCACTAAGGAAAAGCAAGAATGAAATTTAGATTAGGGAGCTCCCTGATGGTTCCGCAAGTTAAGGATGCAGCGTGGTTACTGCTGTGGCTCTGGTCACAGATGTGCGACGGCTTCCATCCCTGGCCCAGGAGCTAATACATTAGTTCCAGTGGCAGCAGCAGGGGGAAAATCTAACCAGGAAGGGATGAGGAAAAGACTTCTAGGGTACAGATAATCTATTCTTTAGTCGACACAATGTGTGTCAATGAGAATTTATTAGTTCTACTCAAATTTGTGTTTATATTTTATTCATGTTTATGTGTGTTTAATCATCAAATATTAACTTTTAAAGGATAAGAACGTTTTCTCTAAAATGATGCAAGGAAGCTGTCAGGGATATATTGGTACATTTGGGAAAAAAGCAGCCTTGGAAATGGGACATAATATGCCCAGTGGCGTGTTAAATGCGGGTTAGATGAAAACTGAGAAAGACAAAGTTGATGGTAGAATGAAGTATTGACACTAGAGCTGAATACCTAAATGCAGCAAAGATTTATTCTTTAAATTTCTTTAAAATTTTAATGATTTTTATTTTTTCCATTATAGTCGGTTTACAGTGTTTTGTCAGTTTTCTGCTGTACAGCAAAGTGGCCCAGTCATTCATATATATATATATGCATATTCTTTTTCTTATATTATCTTTCATCATGCTCCATCACAAGTGACTAGATATAGTTCTCAGTGCTATCTAGCAGGATCGCAAAGATTTATAAGAAGATAAACATATTAAAGAGAATTCATGATATACCTTGATAAACTCTTCATACGTCCACTAGATGGCTTTAAAGAGAGAAAACTTTTAAGTCAACACATTGAAAAGTCCCCTCAAGTATGAAAAGAAGTAATTTTTAAAAACACATATTTGGATGCATCATAGTAAATTATAGAACAACAAAAATAAAGGGGGATTCTCGAACATAGCATAGGAGAACAGACCCATAAACTGCCTACAGAAGAGTAAATTCAGATTGACAATAGACTTACCATGAGCAACAATAGTTACCTGAAGACATGGGTTAATACAAACCAAGAAATCAGAATAAATAATTACAGGGCTAAGATTCTAAACTCCTTCAAGAGTGAAGGTAAAATAAAATCATGTTTAGAAGCACAAAGAATAACAAAGAATAACAAAGATCTACCCACAGATCTTTGTTGAAAAAACTGCTGAAAGGATGATCTCTTGCTAGAATAGAGATGGGAGCATTTTATATTTAAGAAGTTAATACATCAGAAAGAGAGAGTTCTAACGTTGTGTGCCAATAACATCGTTTCACAATATGTAAAGTAGAAATTAACAAAACAAAAAGGTGAAATAGACAAGTTATGATCAAGTATGTTAGTTGTGTCAGGCAAATATTCAAAATTCTTATTGGATTTTGACTGTTTTCTCTATCATGTACTAAAACAAATGGATTAAAACCTCCCATCATAAAGGGAATTTTGGTTCCATGTATATAAACCTTTTCATTTCATTGGCACAACCTGTACCCGCCTCCAACTTCAGTTGTCAACAGAAATACTTACATACATAATGTTCATAGCATTTCATAAAGCAGACTTTATAAAGAAAGTCTCTGCACTGCACAGAAACCTAGTGCCTAACCACAGTAGATTGGATGAATTAATTTTGGCATATTCATGTAATGAAATTCTATATACCAGTAAAAATAAATGAAGCTCACACACCTAATGTTGGACAAAAAAGTTAAATAATGTATGATTTCATTTATATTCAAACACAAGCCAAACTAATCTATGGTATTAAAAGTCAGAAAGGGGGTTATATTTTGGAAGGAGGAGTTAATAACTGGCTGAGAGAAAGAAGGGAATCTCGGTGTCAGTAAGAATTTCTTTATCTGGCTGGTGGTTATTTTTTTCGTGGCCCCTTTGTGAAAATTCTTTACATTGTAAAAAGGAGTTTAAGTAATTTTCTAAGTTTGGTATACTCAAAGTAAAATCTTTAATTTAAAAAAATACACGTACATGGTTTAAACAGTCAACTAATTTTGTAAGTTATTTTTTTTTTACAAATTATAGTCTATAGTCCCTACCTCCAGTTTTATGCTCTCAGCCGTTTTGCCTCTGTAATACCTACCTGCCTCTAAATGGCATTAAGTGTGCATATAAGTACATATACGTATATGTAAATCTCCAAAGAAGCGTGAATTTGTTTTTTTTTTTTAATTTTTATCAGAATATACTTGACTTATGTTAGTTTCAGGTATATAGTGAACCAGTTATACATATATCCATTCTTTTCAGATTGTTTTCCCATATAGGTTATTACAGAGTATTGAATAGATTTCCCTGTAACATACTCATCCTTGTTACTTATCTACTTTATATATGTTAATTCTAACCTCCTAATTTATCTCTCCTCCCCCAGCCTTTCCCCTCTGGCAACCATAAATTTGGTTTCTAAATTTTTGTTTCTGTTTCTGTCTTGTAAATAAGTTCTTCCATATCTGAATGACATATCTTTATTGCTATTTCTCATTTTTCAGTATTAAATATTTTATTGCTTCTCAAAAAAAATATTTGTTCATTGAAAGAAATCCAGGCTTTGTTTATGGCTTTCTCTTTCTTGCTTTGTTGTTCGAATTGAAACATGTATGGAAAGACTTTGTAAGCACATTATTACAACATGTGTATTGGTCATGGCATGGCCATTTCAAAGATTTAGCTACATTTTAGGCTATTCACTATTGAAGACATACACATACAACACATGCTCGCATTTGAGGTGTCACTATAACACGTACACATTCCCACACACAGACACTACATGGAACAAACTGCCCTGTGGTTTTATAGGAGGATCTGTATTGGGAATATTTAAATGCAGTTCCCCAAATATTCCTTGAGTAACCCATGCGGCTTAGTGACTGAAGAGGTAACAAAGGGTATCCCAGAGGCCAAGACAAAGCCCTGCCCCTGTGAAATGACAAGAAAGAATGGGACAAGCAACAGACCACCAAGCCATAAACGGGAGTGCAGTGCCTTCGGAAGTGAGGTGATAGAACCCCAGAGAGCCTGCAGAGAGAGTACAGAAGTGGGGCTTCCTAACAGACAGAGGGAGCTGTGCTCTTGTCCCGGAAAGATGAATACAGTATCTGCAGGCTCGATGTCCGTGAATACAGAGAGCTGACTATGCGTGTAAGGAACCTGAGCATCCACAGACTTTGATACCCAAGTGGATTCTGGAAGCACCCTCCCATGCCCCCTACCCCCCGCCCACCGCAGATACCTGGGGAGGCCTGTCATTCGGCAAGGATAAAGATAAGGAAGGAATTTCAGGTTGGTGAAGCCTATGCAGAGAAAGCATTGTGGATGCTTTGAGATCCGTTTGGAGATCCAAGGGAAGAGAGGATGCAAAGAGACCCACCTAGATGAGGGGCAGGGACCACATCTAAAGACCCAAATAGATGAGCGGATGCTTGGAGGGCCCCCCTAGGCTCCCTTTTAGCCCATCTTGCCTCCCCAGTGAGCTGACCTTCCTTGCTCGTTGGGTCTTGTTCCAGGCTGTGCAGAAATAGGCACATAGTTACATTGATAGGCTCTGACCAGCATGCCTGGGTGTTTTGTTCTTCGAGACTGAGGTACTTAGAAGGCAGGTTTAAGTCTGTACAAGGTAAGAAACATAAAACAGAAACAGGAAGGAAAAAGGACTTTTGCACTCTTACTCCGCGGCTTGCAAGACACCAAGACCAACACTCCTGCAAACATTCCATAATCTCATTTCCTCTTCACACAAACCCACAGGTACCCTCAAGTCTCTCCATCGTGCGGACGGGGACACTGAGGCTGACACAAGCTGATCAAGATCACACAGTTAATTAAATGGGGTGACTCCAATGTTTGGGGGTGTCTCGAGCTAAGATAGCTTTGACTTAATTAGTCCTGGGAGTGAAAATCAATCGCTACTGGTAGTGGAGCAAGATTTATTCCTTTCCTGACGCCTATGCACGGGGGATGGCTAAACATTTAAGTCGTCGCCCGCTATTAACTCTCCGGGCAAGGAAACACGCGTCTCCATTTACACCGCGAGCCTTGGCGGTCCTGCCCGGGCGGCTCTGGAGCGTGTGTTTCTCCGTGTCCGTGGCAGGAGGCCACACGCCATGCCTAGGTGCATGTTAACATGACATAAATGTTAACGTCCTGTTCTAAAACCAAAGCCTGCAGGAGAGAGGAAATACCACCCCTGCCGGACCCAGGCAGGGCCCGGTGTTTGGATACTGCAGTCTATATTTTGACTCCAGAGTGTGATGACTACGTAACTTTTCACAAGGATTTCATTTTTTCCCTGTCAAGCCACATTATTTTAAGGGTGACAATAACTTGGCTGCAAATGAGCTGAAACCATCAAGGTGATAAATGAGTTTCTGGGGGGAGGGAGGCATCAGCCCAGCCTCAGCTTTGCAGGACCACACACCTCTGTCCTCTTCCACCTTCTTAGCAGAACAATGTGTCACAGATCGCCCCTCTCTGCCGCCCCCAAGGCTCCCCCGCCCGCCCCAGCCTCCTGCTTCTTAAGGCAATAGACAACCGTGAGCACTTAACTCTGGCAACTAGACCATATTTCCCAGAGTTTGGGAAGGAGGGGGAAAGATTTGATATTTTCCTCCGGCCGTTAGCAAGGTTCTGATGTATAAAACTGCCTTTGAGACGACAGCTCGCCTGGTTTATTTTCTCTGTCGGCCGGGTTCGTCTCTGAAGTGGAGCTGCCCATGGTCAGCTCAGTGGTCAGCCTGCTTTTCTGAGTTGAAACCTAAGAGTTATGTCCGGAAGGGCCTGGTGAGCTGGTGTGCCGGATTTCTTGTTAAGAAAGATGACTTTCATTACGATTATACGAGGGAAAGTAGGGGGTAGGGGACAGGTTATGCCCAAGTTTTATACACATAATATCATTTAAGTTATCCTCGTTTAATTTTTTTGAAATTATAGCCAGATTAAGTGACTTACTAAAGCATCCTGCCTGAACCTTAGCTGCAAGGCTGTTATATTCTGATGCTTCTTTCCCTGCCTATTCTTTCATTTTTAGCTAGTCTCGCATGAGAAATAACACCCAGATCACCAGGAAATACTGCAAAAGTCTCGGCTCAGAGTCTTGCACGTTCATTAGCAAGGAGACACTCCGCAGCAAGGCTCTGGGGTGATAAATGGGGCAAAGCGTTTTAACAGTGCCTGGCTTGGAGATTTAAGCTTTCTGTTTGCTGTTATGATATTGTTCATGTCATGTGAATGGTGGACTTTGGGCGATAATGGCGTGTCACGGTAGGATCATCCGTTGTAAAAAACGTGCCACTCTGGTGGGAGATGTTGAAAGTCCAGAGGCTACGCGTGGGTGCTGGGGGGAGGGAACATATAGGGAACTCTCAGCGTTGCCTACTCAATTTTGCCATGCACCTATAGCTGTTCTGAAACATACAGGCTAACCAAAAAAGAATGAAAGAAGGCCATCTGCAGCCGTATGGATGGACCTAGAGATTATCATACTAGGTGAAGTCAGCTGGAGAAAGACAAACATCATATGACATCACTTATATCTGGAATCTCAAAATTAGTACAAATGAACCTGTTTACACAACAGAAATATGCTCACAGGAATAGACTTCTAGTTACCAAAGGGGAAGCGGGGGGTAGAGATAAATTAGGAGAGGGGATTAACAGACGCTCATTACCACATGCAAAACAGATAAAAACAAGGATTTACTCTATAGCACAGGGAACTATATTCAATATTTTGTCATAAATTATAATGGAAAAGAATTTTTGAAAGAATACAGACAGATGCATATAGATAACGAAATCACCTGAAACTAGCACAGCATTGTAAATCAGGTATACGTCAATAAAAAATAAAGCCTCTTACTAGTTTAGATAGCGTTCAAAAGGGATATTTAACACTATTGCACAGAGGTAATGTACATATATAAATCCATGAATACATAAATTCAACAAGCATTTGCTGATTCCCTTGTATGTTTTATTCTTCTGTTTTATGTTTGCAATTGCATACACGAGGGAGATTCAATCTGAGATATACTAAATTTTAGTGACAATGGCAGATAAGTAAATTATAGAAGTTATAAGGCAGACTGATAAGTATTATGAGAAAAGTAAGCATTTTCTCCTCTTTTAACCTTTGTATTTCTGGCTTTCTATAAATTCCCATTATAAAGGCTTAGAAGACAAAAGCCGACCTGTTAGTTATTTGTTTTGCTTTCTCTTCAGTGCTGCACCTGTGACCTTAAAGCTCTAGATGCCTAACTTTGGCCACTGGGGAAGCTGAACTGACTTGCCCTGACCTTTTATGACCTACCTTGTGGCTAAATCCAAGCCTGGGGGAACAGACACTGGTGTGGACAGAGCCCTTGTTCAGCTGTGTTTATCAAGAGAGGATCACGGGCATGTCTTTCTGCCACGCAGCCTTCTTTCTGTATAATTCATTTTTCAAAATGCTCGGAGCCATTGGTGCGTTTATAGCTTTTACTGTAATCCATCACTAAAAACAGCACATGTGTTAGTGCCCAAAGGTAGGAAATGGCTCTAATAATTTTCTTACTGTAAAGGAGAGTGCGAAAGAGAACATAAATTTACCAGACTCACTCAGCGAGGGCCGCAGCAGGCTGGATCAAAGTGGACAGGGTGCCCGGTCTGATCCCAGGTTTTGGGAGGTGGAAGGAGCAGAAGATTCTGAAATCTACGTTCCGATGCACCATTCACTCCTTGGCCACAGTTTACAATTACTATTGATCTGTCTGTGGTGCTTGGTATTGCCTTGGCTATGCCATTTTCTTTTGCAAATCCTTCTGTTCTTGATTGTAAAATGACAATATTAGCCTATATCAATGGCCTTCAACTTTAGTTCCTATTAGAATCCCCTGAAGAGCTTTTAAGAATGATGATCCCCAGGCCCCATCTCAGATTCATCCAATTCAAACATCCGTCGTGGGTATTGATGATTTTTGACCTGCTCCAGGAAACTAGTATGTGGCCACATGGAGAAGAGGTTAGAAGGAGCAGCCTAAAGGCCCGTTTATCTCCCAGGATCTTTGAATCCATGAGGTTTTTCAAAGGTTAACACCACTCATGAGAATGATGTTTCCCTTGAGCAAATTTAAACAATTCAATTTATTTGGAACCTCCTTATCTGCATAAACAGGTACAGAGTGAGGTTGCATTGTGTGTTAGGCCCTGTGACAGTTATGGGAGGAAAGACGCTAATTCCCCAGGCTGACTACAGAGCTTCTGAATCAGAATCTTAAATCTGAGGGCACTGAAGCTGGAACAACTACACAATCTGTAGTGCAACATGGACGAGGGGACCCCTGGTTGAAATTATTAAGAAGTTTGAGATGGTGACAACAGAACATCAAGTCCAATGCTGGGCCCTTCTGAGCATGTGTTCTTTGTGAGACCGCATGGAGTACACCAGGCCCGTGAAGGGGGTGCTACAGAGGAGCTTGTTATTGAAAAAATTCCTCAAGTCATTTTGATAGGTCTTCTGCTTTGGAAACCTGTGTGGCAAGGAGATAAAAGATACATAATTGGTAGTAAGTCCTAATGCAGTGGGGAGAACAGGCCAACACAAGTCAATGGGCTAATCAGATACCTTTGCAGTTAAGGCTCAGAGACTCAAGATTTCTTAAATTTTGTTTTATTGAAAATGTTTAAAAGGAAATTGGAGAAAGGATATGTGAATATGTATAGTTGAATCACTTTGCTGTACAGCAGAAATTAACACACCATTGTAAATCAACTATATTTTAATGAAATTTTAAAAAATGACGACACGAAGAGGAAACAGAGACTCTTAGAGGGACAAGAAAACTCTAGTGCAGAAAGTGCTCTGTTTCCTAAAACTGGGAAGCCATTTGGGATCCAAAGAGCTCTACAAATGGCTGCACTGGTTGGAACCCTGCTGCTTACAAGGGACAGAAAACACAACCCACATACCTATAAAGAACACGGCCTTGACTCACAGAAGCGCGAAGCCTGTGCAGAGGGCTGATTCTAGGCACTCTCGGAATAGGACCGACTTGGTTCTCACCTTTCTTGACTGGGCACTGGACTTCTTTTATCAGCTTCTTTCTGAGACAGATTCTCTCCCTGGTGTTAAAATGCTGTTTGCTGCCACTGGAGATTTTATGGATGCTGGCAAGGAGTGCAGCTTCCTTCCCAAGAGCCAAACTGCCTTTTCCTAGTTAGCACTGACCCATATCATTCTCCTTGCTAGTTCCTCACCCAGTTAAGCTGCACTGAGGATGGGATGTATTCATTAGTATAGGCCAATAAAAGTCTGTTAAGGGGAGGCTATTCTCCCCTTTTTATAGATGAGGAAATTGAAGTAGAGAGGCTTAAGGTTGGCCCAGGTCATAAAGCTGGTATGAGTGAGGGCTGGAGTTTAAACCTAGGCATCCGGCTTTGAGAGCCACATTATTATCCGCTTAGCCATCTTAAAAGTTCTGATTAAACAGCCTTTTTCCCATGGTTTCTTCTTATCCATAAGTTTAGTGATTTCATAATTTTCACATAACATTCTCCACCCTCTGATATTTTGTAGAAATACCACTGATGTCAACTCTGTAATTTATTGTTTTTCCTATCTCATATTCCTGATTGAAATGATACAATTGACCTGGTTTGACCTTGTTGGGATATATATATATATATATCCCACATTCATGGTACATTGAAATTCCTGAGCCAGAGATTAAACCCAGACCACAGAAGCAACCTGAGCCATTGCTGTGACAGTGCCAGATCCTTAATTTACTGTGCCACAAGGGAACTCCAGAGCAGAGCTTTACGTGCTAGATCTCTTCATCAGCCACTGGCCAGCTTATTATGGTTTAATTTCCTTTGCCAGATAAAGCTCGCCATGATGATGTAATACATAGACTGTGTCTCCTTCCTTTCCTCCTTGCCTGCCATTTCTCCACACCAAGGAGGAGCTCAGGCATGGCTAGTTCCCTTAGAAGTAGATACTGGGATTGACCTATTATGTATCTACATGTGCTACACCACAGAGTAAAAAGCATGACCTAAAGTTGGCCAGAAAACAACATTGTATAGATTAAAGAAAGAAGAGATCTCATTTACAACATTCTTGGGAATTATGGCCATAGGGCAGGTCTTGAAAATGAGTAGGGAAGGTGAATTGGATAAAAGAGGACTTCAGGAAAAGGCCTGGAGCTGAAAACTTTGCTGTAGACATTGGGATCTGTCACTTCTTCACTCAAGAGATATACTGAACAACAACTGTATAGTCAAGGCTATAGATGATAGATAGGTAGATAGGTAGGTAGACAGATACATACATAGATACATACATACTTAGATACATAGATATATAGATACATACATACATACACACATAGATATATAGATACATACATAGATACATAGATATATAGATACATAGACAGACAGATGACCTCAGATTTCTAGAAGATGACAGTCTAGTTAGGAAAGAAGGGAGAGTTATTTGTACAGATTGTTTATTGCTAGGGTACAGAATGAGGTTTACTTTAGCTATGAGGTTCTACAATTGAAGCTCAAGCACAGCCCGTAACAATTTCTTTGTCTTTCCCCAAGAACATGTGGCCAACCTCGCTATGTGTCAGTTCAGGTCCTCTGAGAAGCAGATACCATGTTGGAATTCAATGTGCAAGGTATTATTGGAGGGACTGCCAATGAGGAGTTTGGGGAGAAGAAGAAAGCTGAGGATCTTAAGATCGTGGTGCAGGCCTGATACTTATGAAAGGAGAGAGAAGAGTGAATTGTGAAGGAAGAGCTTCAGGCTGAGGGGGATTCTGGGGTAGATACTGCCCAGCAGAGCAATCCTGCAGTCGGCATAAATTCCTGGTCCAGAGCAGTCTGAAGAGAGTGTCACCTTGCTCTGAACATCCTGCCTGATCCTGGAATTGTAGCAGCTGGAGGCAGTCAGCAAACTCTACTTCTCGTGGCAGCCCCTCTCTTAAAAAGCAGTTTAGTGGCCCATCCCCATGGCTATCCCACACCTCCAAAACAGTAACTAATATCTTATACAGTATGCTATATTATTTTCATTATTAATTCATTTTGTCCTTTTTGCATGCTTGCCTAATGACACTTTACATCTTTCACCTCCCTAAATTTAGCTCCGTGAGTACTAACACCATATATTATTATTTACTTCTGATATCACAATATCTAGCAAAAATGCAGTAGTTATTTGGTACATATTAAGAAGTGAATGAATGAGTGATCCAGTCAATTAGTCAAGGAAAGACTTTTGAGTGAAGAAGCTGAATGGTTGGGCTCAGTCTTTTGAAAAGTTATTGTACCGTTGCCATAGTTTTAGTGGTGCATGGAAAGGCCATGGACTTTTATGTTCACATGTATAAAATGAAAATAGCACTTACTTCATAGTTTTTGTGGCGATTTTAAAAGAGATGACGCCCATAAATGGCTGGTACAGATCCTGACATCCAGAAGAAGCTCTATCAGTGTTGCTGGCTTTACTTCCTTTCTTTCTAGGGCAGAGTCACTCAGTTAATACAATGAATGCATTGGCTTGCTCTTCCTTACTCAGAGGAGAAAGGCAGCAAGGGTTAATCCCAACAGTGACTTCTATTGTCCATTTGGCATAATAATAACCAAATGGAGTGTTTACTGGGTATATTGTTTTTTAATCCTCTTAACAGCCTCCGAATAATTAAGGTTGCATAGTATGAGTGATGCTATTCCCATTTTAGGGGGACGGGGGCAGGGAGAGAAACTGAAGTTTAAAAGGTTAAATTGCCTTAGGTCACATTTCAGTAAGTAGAAGTTTCAGGATTCTAATCCAACTCTGCATTAAGTGTGAACTCCTTACCAGCGCGCTGGCTCTCGACTGAGGAGCAGGCAGCTGAAAGATCCTGAGGACGACCCTGCTCTGGAGTCTCTAAGAGTGTTCCCGAGAGCCTAAGATGCTGCTGGAGGGTGTTCTAATCCTGATAGCCAGAATCAGGCAACACCTTCCAAAGGAGGATTAGGCTGCAGGACTTGTTCCCCTTTTGTTAGGGTGCTCTGCCCTCTGCTGGTTGCTTTTCATGATTTTATACACTTGGGTCATTTAAAATGCCAAGTAATCAATCACCTTTTTATTTAGGGCCCCTGGGTGGTAACCAAATTATTCCAAATAAGAATACTTCATAAGATATGCAAATGTACATATGCAACTACCTGCAAAGATATGAGTGTGCTCACCGCCAAAACCATAAATGATGCCTTTCCCACAGTAGATAATAAGGAAATACCACATGAATGCATGACTGAAAACTCAGATGCCGGAAAAATACAGAAAAAATGATAAAGCTGGCTTAAGTGTAGAGTTAAGGTGATTAAAAAAAAAAAAAACAATGGCATAGCTACAAAGTAAACTTAACCATGTGGTTCAGTGAAAACTAAGTACTATTAATAACACCATCCTGCAACTAAAGGAACAGAGGTCACGGAGAGGTTGCGTACCTTGACCAAAGTCTAAGCCAAATGAGTGGCCAGCAAGTAATCCAGCTCAGCTATCTGAATTCAGCTTGTTTGCTAGTAAATCAACACAGCCATGCCCTCAGGCTCTAGGCTGGTAAAAACCTTGACACCAACACCTAAAAGGAGTAGTGGGGTTGTAGATGATCTAGAAAGTGTGAAAGGGAAGTAAAGAGTATATTCTCTCAAGAGTAGCATGTGAGTGCTGGAGAGGGTGTGGAGAAAAGGGAACCCTCCTATGCTGTTGGTGTGAATGTAAATTAGTTCAACCATTATGGAAAACAGTATGGGGGTTCCTCAGAAAATGGAAAGTAGAACTACCATATGATCCAGCCGCCCCACTCCTGGGCATATATCCAGACAACAGTATAATTCAAAAAGATACATGTACCCCAATGGTCATAGCAGCACTATTCACAATAGACAACCTAAATGTCCACCAACAGATGAGTGCATTAAGAAGTTGTGGTACATGTACACAATAGAATACTATTCAACCATAAAAAACTAATGCCATTTGCAGCAACATGGATACAACTAGAGATCCTCATACTAAGTGAAGTCAGAAAGAGAAAGACATACCATATGATATCACTTATACATGGAATCTAAAATATGGCACAAATGAACCTATCTGGAAAACAGAAACGGACTCACAGACATGGAGAACAGACTTGTGGTTGCCAAAGGGGAGGGGGGAGGGAGTGGGATGGGGAGGGAGTGGGATGGACGGGGAGTCTGGGGTTGGTAGATGCAAGCATGACATTTAGAATGGATAAGCAGTGAGGTCCTGTTGTACAGCACAGGGTAGGATAGCCAACCTCCTGGGATAGAGCATAATGGAAAAGCGTATTAAATAATTATGTATATGTATGTGTATACATATATTATATATTTGAGTCATTTTACTGTACAGCAGAAATTGGTGCAACACTGTAAATCAACTACACTTTAATAAAAAAAAAGAGTGAGGTGCAGATGTGGCTGGGTATGAGGAGCTACAGGAACGAGAGGTACTGGAAGTTACCTCCTTAGTCTGATGCAGTTACTTTGTTTTATGTAACCTCAGAAATACCAGAAGGGGTAGAGTTTTCTGCAGCATTTTCAGATGAAGAAACTGAGGCTCAAAAGGTGCTCAGACTTCAAACTTGACTGTCCCCTTTGCCCCAGGACCTGAGGAGCAGTGGCCCTCGTGTGCCAGGCATGGGAGCCAATAACAGAAACATTTGAAAAAAAACAAAAACAAAAAAAAAGCAGGAACCACAACTTAGAGACGGCAAGCTTGCTGGATTCCAGGACCTGATTGAACTCGGTGTTTCTCAGAGTGTGATGTGCGTACAAAAACCTGGGCACTTTGCTAAAATGTAGGCTTGGATGCACTGGGTCTGGAGTAGGGCTTGTGATTGTGCTGGTCTAACAAACTCTCAGGTGACACCGATTCTGCTGGTTCATGAACCACTTTAGTAGCAAGACTCAAGTACTCCATGTGGCATCTGGCCAAAAGTTGGTACTCCCCGTTTCTTGAAAGAATGAATTAATCAATCAGCTAATGTTGACTTCCCTGCAATTATGGTAGAATCATGAGCCACAAGCTGTGTCTTCTTTGGAGCCTAAAATCTCTTTATAGTTAGCAAACCATTGCTTTCTCTTATTTTGCTCTCTGGATAGTCGTACTGAGATCTTCCATCTGATTTTTTGTTAATAAAAGTCACTGGTGAAATTCCCTCAGTGGGTTAAGGGTCCGGTGTTGCTGCTGTGGCTCTGGTTCCAGCTGTGGCTGTGGTTCCATCCCTGGTCCTGGAACTTACGCATGCCTTGGTGTGGCCAAAAATAAATAACTCAATTAAAAGTCATTGGCATGGTGACAGGAAGCCCTGTTCCCAGGCTGGGATATGTTAGAGACAATACTTTTGCTTAAGGATGTCTTGAAATATTGCTGAAAAATTCTGACCCTTGGGCTTTAGGAATTTTCTCATTCATTTCTCTCCTCTCCTGCCTTCCCCTCCACTTCCCTTTCTAACAAAAAAACTGAGTGTGAAGCACTTGGATTTTCACGATTTCTATTTTCTTCTGTTTCTGATGTCCAGAGGGCAGGATGGAGAGTATCAACTAACCTCCTATTTTTGGGTGATGCAGAGCCATCACCCAAATCAGCAAAACTGGGAGGCCATCCGTAGGTACAGGGGCTTAATGAGCATTTTATTACCTTCGACATGGTGCTTCCTGGCCTGCCCGGTTAGCATTCTGCTGAGCACTGCTTGCAACTAGAAGATCATCTCAAAGCTCAGCTAACTGGCTTTGCTCTCCAGTTGCTCTAGGGAAAGCAGAGAAGTGCTAGAGGAAGACGAAGGAGGGCACTGTCAGGCAGATAGTAGCTGCTTTTCTGAATTTTCCCATTTGGGTCATATTTTTTGGATTCTAAATAAAAGGCATTGGAGAAGCTCAGAAAATGTCTTAATGCCATAGTGAGGATGCTTTTTTCCCCCTAAATTCAAATCTTAAAAAAATAGGCATATATATGTGTGTATGTATATATGTGTATATATGTGTATGTATATATGTGTATATACATGTATATGTATACATAATGTCAATTATATAATGACCTAAATAAAACCTATCTTCTGAATGAATGCTTTGAATCACTGACAATATCAGCTGACAATATCAGCCACATTGTCAGCCTCTCCATACTTCCAGTCAGCCACAGAGGGGAAGTGGGGGCTTCCTATTATAATATCAACAATAATACTTTTTATATCTTATATGTTAATATAAAACAGTGTAGGGTTATATATTAATATTTATTAATGCTAATGATGATATTATTCTAAAAGTTATGCTAAAGGTTATAAAGCTTGTAAAGGTTTTTACAGTAATTCTGAGAAGAAAAGTAAAAAGAAAAACCATCCCCACTCCCACCGTTTTAACACAGTCATGGTGAGTGTTAAATTTTACTTTCTTCCTACCGTTTCATTATATGACTCCTATTTCGCAGGTATGTGCATAGTAACCTTATAATTTTGTGTGATTTTTTTCCCACTTACCATTACATGCATATTTACATACTATGACCCCATATTTACGTGAATGATAATTAATTTTAACAGCTTTGTGATAATTTATCAAGTAAATATGAAATTTGCTAGCACATCTACGCTGATATCTCCCATTAATGATCAAACATTTCTGAAAGTAGAGACAGATGCTCTGAAATGGTGCCTAGACTTCCACACCAAGATTTAAGGGTCAGTGTTCTCTTGTACATATTTGAAAACCACAGGAAAGCAGGCAGGAAAAAGAGGGTGTCAGTTGACTTGGACTGTTTGATTGGCTCAACCAGTCAGTCATACGCTTTCAACACCCTGCTTAATGTTAGTCTTCAGAGTCTATGAAATCAGACTCAGTGACACCTATTTCTCGTACTTTAAAGTGCTGTGTAGAGAACTTCATATGGGGAGACACATTGAGATCCTGAAAGCAAGCGTGCAACATGTTGCAATGTCATTTGGTTGTCACCTGATGCTATTTCTATAAGGCTCTTGCAATGCCCTTCATCTTGGAAAGGCAGGGAAGCTTAGGCAGCTACTGAAAATACATTTATCAACACCAAAATTCAAAAACAAGAGAACAACTTGGCTAGCTGGGGCCCAGCATAAGCCACAGTGGGCTTTTCTTTCAACTTTTGGGGTGACCTTCTCTTTGGCCCTCAGAATCCAAGAGCACCCTCTGCCCTCTCCATCTTTCCCTCTCGCTCGCGTTGTCACTTGGGCTCCCTGAACCTTTTCTAGCCGGCGTCCCATCTCCCGTTATTGCAGGCTTGACTGCCATTTAATTTCATCTGTTTTTCTTCTGGTTTAGGCTAGAGAGGATTTCAGAGTCACAAGGGCTGTTTAGAAAGTGAAGACAAGCCAAGCTCCATGCTTTAGAAGCAATCACTTGTAAAATTAAAGAATTGGAATTTTTACACTGCTAATAAATTCTGAGACATGATGCTGCACAAAGTATCTCGCTGTCTGTCTCTGATTCTCAGCCAGTATGAGAGAGCAGGAAATAAAACCTCTCTTGCCACTTTCACAGAACCACAGACCTCTAGACTCAATTAAATGTGACATACTGGTGAATACTCTTGTAACAAGAGCCACAAAGGGATAAAGCCTAGTTAAGAAACCACTGATGAAAGGCATACACATGACTGTTTGATCTCAAAATCAACAGCAAGGTGGCTACTGTCTAATGGCACACTGTGCTACATCTTTCTTCTGCTAATGGGCACAGCACAATCTGGAACGTCAAAGGAAGAATTAATGCAAATGGAAAACTGCCACTCACAACTGATTTTTTCCCTGTAAGACATTATTTTTTTTTTCCAATTAGGTGATTTTCAAAATTACTTTGCCAATGTCTTCAGGGAAATATTTTTTCGCACAAATGCCTTCCAGTAAGTTGAGTTTCTTTTCTCTCTTGTTCCCATTCATACAAATTCATAGACCAACTGTCATTTTGTTGCTTTTGGCCGGGTGTGAAGGTACTTAATCTCCCAGCATTTCTATGTGCTCCTCTTATTCCTAGCCTGCCTTGCAGTTCGGTTGAACCATGTGGCCATTTTTGGCCAATGAACTGAGAGCAAAATTACTGTTAAACCTGGCATACCTCCTCCTTCCTTCTGCTGCAGCAACTTGGGGTGGGGTGGGGAGTCCTGCTTTCCTGTTGGAGATTCCAGATGGAAAGAGGTATAAGAGGCAGCTGTTGAACCCACATCCAGTTGTGATACAAATGAAAAATAATTTTGTTTTTGTCTTTTTAGGGCTTCACCTGTGACATATGGAAGTTCCCAGGCTAGGGTCGAGTTAGAGCTGCAGCTGTCAGTCTACACCACACCACAGCAACATGGGATCCAAGAGGTGTCTGCAAACTACACCACAGCTTATGGCTACGCAAGGCCAGGTATCGAACCCGCATCCTCATGGATACTAGTCAGGTTTGTTACCACTGAGCCACAATGGGAACTCTGAAAAATAAACTTAATGTGTTAAGCCACTGAGAGTTCAAGGCTTCTCTGTTGCACAAATTAGTATTAATTAACTTGACTAATACAGCTTTGCAACAAAGCAGATTCAAATGCCCAAACGGTAAGGGACATGGCTGCATATCTTGCCAGTATTTCACACATCTAATTAGAGAACCGTGTCTGATGCATAGATAATTTAAATTCACTGCTCAATTATTTCCAAGAGATTGTTTTTATAAGATGAATTTTCCTCTGTGGCCACAATTACCTCTTTGCTTCTTCTTAGGATATTTGAGTTCTGAATGTGGTCATCTCTGTCTATTGCCATACCACCCTGAACCTGCCCAAACTCGTCTGAATGTGGTCATTTCTTTAGTAGACTGTTAGATGCTGAATAACTGAAACTATGTGATTAGTTTCTAACGCCAAGGTGACATGACCTATTAAAGTGTCCTAGGAGCGTGCGGTTGATGACAAATGTATGGCTAATGAAAGAATGAATGAGTACATCCATTTCTAATATCTATCTTACTTTCAGAAATGGAAATTCGATAGCTTGCCTCTGTAAGACATAACACAGTCGGGTATTACTGAGGCTATGGGGTACAACTGGAAGACAAAAGGCTGCGGTATCGATAATAAGTTCTGAGTCTAAATCTCTCCTCCACAGGACCAGCTGCAAGACTTTTTACAAGATTTCTGTCCTCTCTCAGCTGTTCCCCTTACCCCTTAAAATAGAAAACAAGGGGATATTTTACTGTGCAAATTAAATGTGTGACAGTAAGGAAAACACCTGAGATTTCATCGAACACACAGTAAAGGAATTTCTCAATAAATTCTGGTTATTCTCAATAAATCTTCTACAGAATCACAGCCTTGCCTGAGATTAAAAAAAAAAAAAAAAAAACCCTCTAGTTGGGATGATTTATGGAATATGAGCACCAGATGGCACCATTGAGTCAACACCAAAGATTTTACTGGTATAAAGGGGAGAAAATGTCAATTCCAAAAATCCAAAAACGTATATTTATCCAGTGTGATCACAACAATCAGAAAAAAGTTGCTAAGTATTATGAGATCTGTGCTATATCTTTTTCATTTTTAATGCTTTCTAATATTTAGGAAATAATTTAGCTTAGGCAGATTGTTATTATTATTATTATTACTATTATTATTATTATTATTATTATTATTATCATTATCACCATCATTACTATGAAGCAATGGAAACGACATTTTTTAAGAAATTTCCTAGCCCAGAGATGTTTATCAGAGAATTATCAGGCTTTCACAAAGAGAAGAAAGTTTCAAATTGCTTTTCTGAAAGACACTTAAATTTTGCCAGTGCAGTAAAAAAGGGCTTCTCATAAAGACAGACCCCTGGATGATAGGAAGGGGGTGCTTCTTGCTCATCTGGGCAGCTGGGCAATAGAAAATGAACAGATATTTTCCTAAGTCATAGCTGTCATTTGTCCTCAAATCTGGGTCTTCCCAAGAGTTAGAAGCTTCTCTTCGTCCCCTGGAAACTGTCTCCCCAGCAGCCCCCTCCTGTGAACTGCACCATCTCACAGACCCTGTTTCCTTCCTCTGTCTCCTTGCCCTTTGAACCGGGTTGACACTCATTCAGTTCTCACTGCCTCTCAGCTGTGAGTTAGTGAGGTCTCCAGAAGCCTTTGGGCTGAGGAGGAAACCAAAGAGAGCTTCACTTCATTAAACAAAAATGGAGATGTTTTCAACATTTAGAAAAGTGTGGAACACAACAACACCTGTGTACTCACGACTTCCATCTAATGCGTGTTATCATTCCATCACATTGATTGCAGGTCTTTAAAAAAAATACAGACAGTTGAAATCTCCACCTGTAATCATATTTTCTTCTTTCTGTCTCCAGAGAGAACTCTTTCTGGGAGAAATGGTACCTTGTGAGGCACGCATTGATTCTTTGGCAACTTCTTTGTATAATGGCTAAGAAGGTAATTCTGAGCTGTGCACTTACTTTTTCTGCTTTGGAAATGTAGAGAATGAGACTGGCAGAGATAAAATCATTCAGTGATTGACTGATGACTTACTTTTCCTTCCTTCCTCCTTTGCACTCAGAGACCTGTGCTGTGTCTGTCTAACCCTTTTCATGTCATTTCTCAGGATGCTGACTATAAATGTACGTGCTATTTAACCTCCAAGGCCATCAGTTTAATCCCAGTTTCTGCTACAAATGCCCTAGAAGAACTTGGGCAAATAATGTCATTTCTCTGAGCGGCGTCTGGTTATCACCGTAAAATGTCTGAAATAATACTGTTTTTATGTGGATCATTAATTTAATACTTAAAAAAAACAAGAGTTCCCATTGTGAGAACCCAGCAGCTTGAGGACATCATATAGCGTTTGTGAAGATGCGGGTTTCTTCCAGGAGCTCTGACCAGCTGGCCTGCGCTCACACCCTCTGGGTGATTTTTGGCTTCTGGTCTCTCTTAAGGCTATCCCCTAGTGTTGGAAACATCCTCTCTCCACCTGTTCTCTTCTATTAACACCTAGATGCACCTTCATCAGGTTCAGATGCCTTCCTGAGAGCTCGCTCCCCCATTGCCAGCACAGGTTGCTGCGTTTCTCCAAACACTGACCACAACTGTGCCCCACCTCACCACATCACTTTACAACTACCTGCTGTGTCTCTGTTTCCTCCCAAAAGGCGACATCCCCTGCGGAGAAGACCTATGTTTGTTTGTTTGTTACTTCCGTGTCCAGCAGTCCTAGCCTAACATGTCTAGGTTCAATGAATCGGAATTAACTACATGAACACATTCTATTTAGTGAAAACCTTCATGGGAATAGAAAATCACCTCCATCTTTGCACTGGTTGCTGACAGAAGACATAAGTATTTGTTGAGAACAAAGTATGGAATATCTATTGCACTTAGGACACTATCCTGCTATTTTGATCTAATTTAAAACTAGATTCTGGGGTTCCTGCCAAGGTGCGGTGGGTTAAAAATGTGACTGCAGCAGCTCAGGTCATTGCAAACTTCGGGCTTGACTCCCAGCCCAGTGCAGGTGCTTACAGGATACTGTGTTCCTGCAACTGTGGCTCAGATTCAACTTCTGGCCTGGGAACTTCCGTATGCCATGGGTGCAGTCATAAAATGAAAAAAAATATATATCAAACTATATTATTTTTTGAAGAACTTTAGCTGGCTTTCAGAGACAATATTAAATCATGAAATATTCTGGTTTTGTATAGCCAGGTGCCTTTGGATGTAGAAAGGGAGTGCTTTTTGGCCTGTTGTTTGTCCCTATAAGAACCTGACTGTTCAGCCTTCTGAGAAGCAGGCCTCCTGTTTCTATTGATGAAGAGATTGCCTGAGAAGCACCTTCTAGAATTCTGACTGCTCAGCTTTTGGACTCTCGCCTGGTGCTTGATAACTCTTTTTAATTAGCCCCCGGTGACCTTCCCTCTCCCCAAAGTTCCATTTTGTGGTGAGGAGACAAGAACAATCTCTCGTCCCCCAGAGAAAACCCTGGATTCTCACTGCAGCATCAGAGACAGCTGCCGTGGATTTCAGAGTCTCTTGTTATTGAAACACACGTTTTTGTTCATCACTGTTGATCTCTGCTTAGCGACCGCCGTTCACTGTCTGGTAATATGTTTGGATCACAGGTTCTTTATTTTGAATCAGGCTATTTTTGCACTTATTTCGATCGTCAGTGAATCCCTTGTTCCTGTTCCTTTCCAGGCGATTTGTTTCCTCTGCTGGACGAGATGCTACCCAAACCTGGGGATTTAGCAAATGTCGATTGGACTTTAGCTTTCACTTATAGCACCCAAACTACCTCCTTCAGAAATAATTCCTCCTCCTGGAAAGAGGGAAGAGGACTTCATTTCTGTCTCTATGAAAAGAAACAGAGATTAAACTAGAACTCATCTTGGTGTATCAATTTCTGTCCGGTGAGAAACTTGCTCAGACAGCCTTACCTTTGCGTCATCTGTTCTCTCACCAGGGGGCTGTTTAAATATTTGTTAAGATGAGGAGTTCCTGTCGTGGTGCATGGGAAATGAATCTGACTGGGAACCATGAGGTTGCAGGTTCGATCCCTGGCCTTGCTCAGTGGGTTAAGGATCCGGTGTTCCCGTGAGCTGTGGTGTAGGTCACAGAAGCAGCTCGGATCTGGCATTGCTGTGGCTCTGGCGTAGGCCGGCAACTACAGCTCTGATTAGACCCCTAGCCTGGGAAACTCCATATGCCGCAGGTGTGAACCTAAAACAACAAAAAGCCAAAAAAAATTTTGTTAAGGTGAATAAAAACAGAGTGGCTGGTCTTTTTGTTTCCAGGTCTTCCCATCTTTGGCAGAGGGACCTTCATAAAACAAAGATCTGAGCCATCTCCACAGCCTGCTGCTGGAAGTGTCCTGGGATAGGACACTGTGTGCTGTTCCTCTTTCATCTCTTCTTGCTCCGTACTTGGTATATGAACCCCTTGGAGCCCACAAGGGGCTGCTTGAGCCCCACCTTCAAGCCTATCATGCCCACATTCTAACTCTGCTCTCTGTTCTAAACAGGACAAGTGTTAGGACCATTTGTCAGTAAGACCTTCGAGGGGTGGAGGACCTGGATTCTCTTCTTGAAAATCGTATTCTGGATGCCTGGTATAGTGTGCAGCACTGAGTAGGTGCTGACCCAGCCAAGTATCTACGAACTGCATGAGGAATGAATGAAGATGCCCACGCTCTTCTTACAAAGCCATCTCCTTCCTCTTACCTGCCCCCCTCTTTCATCTGCCAACTCAAACTCATGCTCTGTTATTCAGCTCAGATGCATGTTATGATGGTAGCCTCTCAGATCAATCCCCTGAAACTTGCATGAGATCTTCCTGCTCTGTGACCCCAGAATGCCTCGACAGGCATTTCTCACTGCACTTATCACACAGCATTGCAATCCTTCCTTTCTTGATCTCTCTCCCTATTGTACAAGATTGAGGGTATCTAGAGGTGGAGATTTTAACAGAACCACCCTCATTTTCCTAACTTTCAGGGCTCTACTACAGGAGGCACTGAGTGTATATTGATAGATGACCAAGAAAATATGTAATGTTTTGCAGCAATCGTATGCCCTGTGGAAGTGGGAAGTCGGCCCAAATGGCAAGAATCAATTGGAATACCACTATGGGTCTGGTGAGGAAAAACTTGGAAGGAAAAAGATGACGGAAACAAAGGAACAGAGCATAGATTCGCTGGTCCTTGGGGTCTAGAAAATGCTTTTGCAAGTCCTCCATTCTCTATTGATTCCAAGAGACCTGCTGGGGACACAGGTGATAATCAACAATGTGCAGACAAAGACAACGAGGGAAATGAAGCAGCTTTAATTATGTTCAAAGCCGAATGTTTCCAGTGGGGATATTGGCAAGTATTTCCCCAGAAGAGATACCAGCCACTGCTAAAGGATGCTGGGACGAGGAGGTTAACAAAAGAGTATCTTTTGGTAAAAGGAACCTGCACAATCTCTGATAATAAACTATTGTTTTTGAAAAATATGGACATCTATAAAACCTCATTATTTTGGTGGTCCGGAGACCAACTTCAATGTGTGCATCTGTGTGTGTGTTGTGTGGGTGTATTCGCGCACCAACAACAATCAATTCTCCGGACACCAGCTGGTGTCCAATGAGTCAACTCAGTTCTGACACTATCTATCTGAAAACAGCCTCAGATTCCACAGGTTAAGAGCTCAGTCCTACAAGACTGTCCCATGCCCCCTTCCCACTTCAGATGCTAGTTACTAGCCCAGGTGGTTACCTGTGCTTCTGACCCACTGGCTATAAATCAGGGATTCCCACAACCTCCTCAGGTTTGACTAATTTTCTAGCAAGGCTCATAGGATTCAAATAAATATTTTATTTAATAGATCACTGATTTATTATAAAATATATAACCCAGGAACATCCAGTTGGAGGGGATGCATAGAGCAAGGTATGGGGCAAGGTCATGGAGCCCCCACGGCCTGAGCAGGCTCACCACTCTTCTAGCATCTCTGCAGGTTCACCAGCCTGGACACTCTCTGAATCCCATCCTTTTGTGGTTTAATTGGATATTCCTTACATTGTCGTGATTGATTGCCTCATTGGCCATTAACAATCAATTCAGCCTCCATCTTCTCTTCCTTCCCTGGAGATTAGGGAGGGAGCTACTACAATTTCTCACCCTCTAATCATGTGTGTTTAGTTCTCCCAGAGAACAATCCCCATTCTTAACTTACCTACAGGCTTTCCAAGTCATCTCATTAATGTGACAAAAGATATATTTATGGCTCTTCTAGAAAATTCCAGGCATGTTAGGAGCTTTGTGGGAGGCACGGCATCATAGACCAAACATAGATTTATTATAAATCACACTATCACACATACTATGGACATTTATAATATGAGAGCTTTGAAATATGTCCCTTTATCACTGTTTCATGGATGAGGAAAATGTGCTTCAATGTCTGAAACTGTTAATTTTATCCATTTTGCTCCAGAAACATGGAATCCATGGCAAAACAAGGTAGTGGATAAGAGTGTGCACTTGAAGTCAGGTTAACCTCAGTTGCAATCAGTTTTCTTCCTACAATTGACTGTGTCGCTTTATTAAAATTATTTCACCTTTCTAATTCATCTATCTATCTATCTATCTATACACACATTTTTTTTTTCTGCAAAACAAGGTGAGGTACGGTACCTTCCTCATGGAGTTAAGAGAAGGGAAATGAGCCAATGTAAATAAAACCCAATAGGATTAGTTGTTATTTAGATGAAGACAAATGGTAGATAATAGCTCTTCAAACTTGTTTTGGAGGAGCAAATGGGAACTCTTAAAACTCTTATTGGAGTATTTGATCACATAGTTTGCCTATGCGGGAGTGTGTATGCCTGTCACCTGTGCCAGCCTGATGGCAAGAGTTTATGGTTTTTCTGCTTTCACAATCCTAACCCATCTGATGCCTGGTCGTCTGACTTCCAGCCCACACTTAACATTCACACTATCCCAGAGCAATCATATTTGCATATTTGTCCTTCTCCCAGGTATTTGGGAGAAGGACAGGAAAAGAGCTTGTATTCCATATTTTTCCTTATAACACTTTTACAAAGTGGCCAGGGCAAAAAAAAATCTCAATTCTTGGTTTTCTTCAGCCATTCCCCTAGCTTTGTGCTATTGTCGTAACACCTTCCAAACACACAATTCATATGCTGTTAAGCTTTGCACAGTGTTCACTGAAATAAAGCCTTGCTTTAGTATCTGTAACTTGATTAAGTTTACCTGGATAAAAAAATGTTAGACTTAGGGTTCATCTGGGAATGTCACTATATGTCTCAGTTTATAAAATTAGTTAATTAATTCTAAATCAGTTGAAAGACACCTGCCATATGCCAGACAGTTTCCAAGTGGCTTAGGGATAGGATGTCTCACTGATCTGAAGCAGTTACAGTCCAGTAAGTCATATCAAAGGAGTTATAAATAACCAAACATACAGGTTTAGCTCTACTTACAAACAGGTCAAGTTACAGGAAGCTTACATTTTGAAGTTTTAAAAACAAAGTTCTCAGTTCATAAATTCAAGAGTAACCCTTATATGAGTTCACAAAATACTAGTGTTGGTGAAGTGGTGTTGGCAAACTTCAATTCTGTTGTCTGCAGACCCCAAACAGGAAGAGGCAGACCTTGAATTTCCAACAAGGAGAAGGAAAAATGGATAAACTTTTGGATAGTTGGAAATGGCAATGTCCATTCTGGGGAAACTTTGTTTTTGATAATTCAACCTTAAGGGCCACCCTTAAAAAGAGAGGCTTTCTAAAGCTGCAGAGATATTGAAATGCATTCTTTGGTGTGCAAAAACTTCTAAGATAAACTGACTCCAATAGATAGATTTAAAATAATTCTTATAGCAGAATAACAACAAAAAAAGTTTAAGCCCTCTCAACAGGTAGCAAGTAACCTTAATTTATTCCAACTCCTTATACACGATTTGGACCCAACCATTCTTTTATAATTGGTGGTTTTCGCATTATTGTACTTATCTCATGGCTAAAAGATCTCTGTTTCCATATATCAATATCTGTGCATATGTTTAGACACATGTATATTATAGATAGGAAATATTTTCCACCTCTGGATGACATTGCCGAAATTAATTTATAAGGAGCTCTATTTAGCTGATTTTAAAGCAAGTACTTAAAGACTGGTTATTCTAAAACGCTCAGAAATATAGAAACTAACTCAAAAGTTTTTCAGGTTCACATGATCTACTATAATCTTTGGGAAATAAAAACTAGTTGAAATTGTTGGTTTAATTAAACTAGGCAAAGCTTCAGAATTATTGGTATTGAATATAATCTAGATAAACAATTTTTAATCTACCTGGGTTTATTAGTCAAATGAGTTCATGTTATCTCTTACAGAATTTGCCAGCACGGCCTCTTCTTAACTCTTAAAAGTATTGCAGAATCTGCTGCCAAAGCAATAGCTACCCAAGAAATTTCTTAGACTCTCTGGACAAGGTTGGTTTTATAATTGTATAGCCCTTGCTGAACAAGGAGAAAATGATACCTGTTGCCCGTGGATAAACTCCTTTAATGGAGTAGAAACCCAACTTCATAAAATGAGGGAACAAGTACATTGGCTGTAAGAAATTTCACTGAATGATTCATCTTTTAATCTCTTTACCTGGTTACCTTCGGTTTTGGGCTCCTAATTTTGGAAACATCATAAAATTTGGAATTGTCGTGCTACTTTTAGTTCTACTTTGTATGATTATTTTTAAGTTTTTAACCTGCTTGTTCAATTTTTAAAACAAAAACACAATGTACCCATAAAGTGATGCTGGCTTAAACTGTAAAGATGAGTGCCCGTGACTAAGACCTTTCTAAGACATAGCCATTAGATGGGAAGTACTAGAGAATTTCCCCTCTGACATATCCTTATTACTCCAGTGTCACAACAGTAGTTTCCCAGTGTGTGCACTTTCCCTGTGATGTGGACATGACACCAGGTCCTTGTTGTCAGGGAGGAACCAAAGCCACCGAATGCTAAAATAATCTGACTTTGGATCAGTGATGTTTGCAAGAAAAGATCTTGATCAAAGAAGAATTTTAAAAATAAATAAAGGGGAATCTCATTTATATTGGCACTGGAAAGTAAGAAGGAAGTATACTCAAGCACTACCACTTACTACTGTCTTCAGACTCCAAACAGGAAGAGATGTACCTTGCGTCTCTAACAGGAAGAAGGTTACTACTTTACCACCTGGGCAAGTGGAAGGAAGGTTTCCTCATTGCCTGGCAACGACCAAGCCAATGAGAGACTGTCACAACTCAGCCACTGAAAAGTCAGCGCACTCCAAATCCCCAGTTTCCCCCAAAGGATTCTTTTTTTATAACACCCAACCCAACTTTCCTTTTTCCTCTATAAATGAAATTTCCTCTCCATTTTCTCTCCAGACTTGCCTGTATTTTTTTGCTATAAAATACTTATCCTGAATTGAAATTCTCTACTATTTCTGAATCAATGCATTTGCTGCAAAAACAACTGGTTGCTTTATTTGTAAGGTCGACAAAGTTCACAAGTAAAAAGACCATAACTAGTGAATTTACAAGCCAGGAGATTCCTGTATTTAATCTCATACTTAAACAGAATGGTAGGAATCTGAAATCCTAGCTTCATATTTCCTGTCTCACAAAGCACACACCTACATACTCCTGGTCCTTGTGCCCTAAATCAAAACAATTACTTTAAATCAACAGTTATCCATAACTGAGGGAAGTGAGTCATAGATTTTTAGAGCTGTGAGGTAGTACTGATGATGAGGATGAAATTAATCATCATAGAAGCTAATAATTATTGAGTGTATTCTAAATCGAGACACCAGGCTACAGTATGTACATATATCATTTCATTTAATTCTTACAAAAATCCGTATAGCATCCTGGGTTTTAAATGTGGAAGGTTAACTTTCCAACCTTTGAAAAATATCAAGCAGCAGAGCTGGGACCTGACACCTGTTGCATTTGAGTTCAAGGCCAGACCCCCCCAATAGCACACATTCTCAGCTTCATTTACTAAATCACTTCACAGTTGTTGTAATTAAAAACTAAGAGTTTATATATTATGCCTGAGGTCAGTCAGTGAACGACAAAAGAACAGGAACATAAATGTTTCAAGTCTCAGGTTCTATTTTGGGGGACATTTTTAGCAGTTTACAAACACAATTTCAGCGCAATTATTTTTTTTAACAATATGAGATTTAATTTTTTATTTTTTAATGGTTCTTATTTTTTCCACTGTAGTTGGTTTGTCAGTGTATAGTGTTCTGTCAATTTTCTACTGCACAGCAAAGTGATCCAGTCCCCCCCGCCATGCACACATTCTTTTCCAGCGTAATTCTCAGTCAAAATATTTTCCCTCTTACCATCATTAAGTTAGTAAAACTATGTCATGGCTCATTTTCATTCTTCAAGTCCCAGTCGAAGAGTGAGAGCATTTATCTTCCAAGGGAGATGGCAGACTAGGTTATGCTGTGGTTCTATGATCAAGGAATCTTGGTGGCTTAAAGAAACAAAGCCTTAGTTCTTGCTCATATTGCATGCCTATTAAAGGGGTGCTCAAGGCTGTGCTCTGAGTACCCTTGATCCAAGACCCAGGCTGATAAAACACCTGTGATCTTGGAGGTGTTTGATCCCTACACATCTCTGTGCACCTGGAACCAGCATTCAATCCTGTTACGGGAGGTCCCTCAACTGTGTCCATACATAACCCTTTAGCTGGAAATAATGGCATAGTCCCAGTGAACCACAAGGGGGCTGGGAAGAGGGGCCTCGCTACGTTCCTGGAATGCAGAGAGCCAGCAGCCCTCTCTGAGTTACCCTTGAGGACCTGCACATCGACTTCCTCACAGCCCCTTCTCCTTATCCTCAGCACTGGCTGCATTTCTCCACGTAAGACCACAGATTCTTGATGATACTTTTGTCAGGCTCTGGCAATATTTATTCCTTTCCTTACTGTCGCTTGTCCTTGGGTGCTTCCTTCTCCTGTGCTGGTTTCCTTAACCCCGTCAACATCCTTGTAGATCATCCCTTCCTTAGGCTCTCTTTGCTTACCACTATGTGTGAGTTCTCTTTCTTCCTGGATCCTGAGTGTTCCCAAACCAGTAAGCTCAGGTCTAAACCTAGACCCATCCTACTATTCCTTCCCCGAAGGAAATGATCCCCGTGGTGAAACCTCCACTTTCTCCTTGACACGCGGCAACAGGTTTTCTGCCTATTCTGTTTGCTCAGGTTGGCTCTTGCTGAGGTTCCAAGTACTTTTTAAATGACAAAGTAAATAGATGATGTAATTCCCTCATCTCATTCTAGTTCTCTGTTTGAAGAAGTAGAAGCAGAGCAGATCAACACGGCTACAGGCTGAAAGCCGATGTCCACCTAACCACGTAGATAATAGGCTTCCCCTGGTTTTGGGGCCACTTGGATTAGGGTAGGGATTGGACCTGGCATCTTGGAGGGAGCACAGGGGACACCATAATCTCAAAACTGCCACTTACTCTTTTTCATTCCTTGGGCACCTTCTTATATAGCTGAGAATATAAGAAGCTCTATGATAACTGAGGTGCTGGCTTTTCACTTCCTGGAAGAAAGTTTCTCTCCCAGATGTTTATAGCTGTTCTTAGAATCTGTAGGCACTTTACACATCTTTGTCCTCAGACTTGGCTCCACATCCAAACCTGGGGACAATAAAATAGGCTTTTTTAGTATAGTGCCATATATTTTTTCAATTATCTATCGCCATGTAAAAATGACTCAAAATTTAGTGCCTTAAAATGACAAACATTTTATTATACCTTATGATGTTGTGGTTCAGGAATTTAAACACAGCCCAGCTAGGAGATTCTTCTATGATGTGCTGGAGCTGGCTTGCATCAGTTCACTAGAGCCAGTTGCTAAATATTCAGGAATTTTTGAACTCTGTTGCTAAAACTTTAATAGTTTGGAAACAGTCATGGTAGAGGTATTTACATCACAAGAATCAGAAAACACCAGAATCATTTTAATTTTTTCCCCAGAAGGCCAGTTTACCCACACATCATTGCTTCTCTTAGACACCCTTGACAGTAGTCAATATTCAGTTGGTGATGAGCTGGTCTGGAGGATCTAAGAAGGCTGGCATATGTCTGGCACCTTAGTGGATATGGCTAGAAATTTAAGCTGGGACTGTTAATCGGGCACCTACCTGTGGCTGCTCCAACGTGGTGATCTCAGGGTTTTTAGACATTTTATATGGCCACTCAAACCTCTTGAAGCCAGAGTTGCAAGAGGTCAGACAAAAGCTACGAAGATTTTTATGACTTAGCTTCATTTGCCACATTAATTTGTCAATCAGGTCACTATGTCCAGTCCAAATCCAAAGGAATAAGACTTCATCTTTCAATGGAGGGAGTAGTAATGAGTTAGTGATGATCTCAGACATCTTTCCAGATGGTAAACACACAACACACGCACACACACACACACACACAATTGCCTTATTCATCTCTCAGCCTCAATGTTGCATGGGTATCTCTAATTCATTTTAAAAACTGAATTCATAATATTTCTTCTTATATTAGCCAGAATAAGTCCTGCTAGCTGCTATAACATACAAATCCTGGAAAGTCAATTGCTCATTCTGAGCAACACGGTTATTAGCCGGCCAGTTCTCCATGGAGGGACCCAGGCCCTTTTAATGTTATGACTCTGCTGTCTTTCATGGTGGCTTCAGGTCTTCCAGTTTCCTCTTTAATTCATGTTGGCTGCAGGAAAGAAAGGAGAATGGAGATCACTTGGGAGTTTTCATGGCCCCGAAATTTTCCTCTCATGCTTAGGACCAATTTTATCTTCCTGTGTGGAGCATTTAGACATTACATCCTGTTCAAAGTCTGGGTCTATGGGTAATGTGTTATCCTCTCCATCGGACTAGGTAGGTC
This sequence comes from Catagonus wagneri, assembly GCA_004024745.2. Taxonomy (NCBI): domain Eukaryota; kingdom Metazoa; phylum Chordata; class Mammalia; order Artiodactyla; family Tayassuidae; genus Catagonus; species Catagonus wagneri. Next base: position 1,884,549 of record PVHT021183710.1, on the reverse strand, counting down.
TGATACAGTAAAAATGCAATAAAACTCCCATTTGGGCAAGGGACAGGGAGCTCCGGGACTGTGGTAATCCAGGTCCATTTCTTGCTGAATATAGATTTTGGGATTTTTCTACCTTCAGGGAGGGGAGAAGTTCTGACGTGAGCCTCTATCTTGTCCTTATACTCTAAGATCATGGGTTCCACTGTTAAGCGTTTTCCTTCACGTGTACAATCTCCTTTGGCCACTTCTGAAAACAGAAGGGGAACATTTCCTTCCTTCCCTCATTTTCAGCCTCATTACTGCTCATGAAAGACCAGTGACTGTAGGGCTGTTTTGAGTGTTGAACGTTGTCTCCCCCCTCCCCCCTACTGTTATCATTTTTTTTCCATTTTTATATTTTCTTTGGAAAAGTACTTTCCTTACAGATTTTGCAGGCTTCTGATTTACTTCATGTTAGTCAGTCTCATGTGGTCATTGCCCTATCCAGAGTCCTTTCAAAAGCCACGATTCTCAAGTCTGACTTACTGCTTTGCTGTGAGGGTCCCTTCTCTCTCTAGACACAGGAAACTCCTATTTTGAAGTATTCTGAAACAATATCCAGGAAGGCTGCAGCTTTATCCTAGTCTTTGCCCCAGGGTTGAGTCCTTTTATTCAAATGAGAAGTTGTATGGTGTCTTTCACACAAAGAAAAAAAATTACATCTCTGGAAGTTCCTGTAGTGTCTCAGCAGGTTACAAACCAGACTACTATCCCTGAGGATGTGGTTTCAATCCCTGGTCCAGATCAGTGGTTAAGGATCTGGCATTACGGTGGCTATGGTGTAGGCAGGCAGCTGCAGCTCCAATTCGACCGCTAGCCTGGGAACTTTCATATGGAACTTTTTAGATGCTGCCCTAAAAAGCAAATAAAATAAAATAAAATTACATCTTTTACACTTAGGACCTTAGAAGAGTTAGCTTTTCCAACCTGAACAGTTCTGAATTTCTGGTCTTTGGATTTCTATTTATATTCTGCTTGCCAACCAGAAAATTCTTTCCTGAGCTATTTTTCCCTTTTATTTAATCCTTGCCAAATGCACCCAATGGCAACTAATATACACTAGTAAAATCTGTTTACAGCCTTTATCAGCTCATGAGGAACATGATCAGCTGTCCAATTTATCACAAGAATTTCACCAAGGGACTTGCTACTGTATAGCCTGGACCTCTAGCCACCCAGTGACTACCTGTCACTTGCCAATCAAGTGCTTCCTTATAACTTGCCCATCAACTAAGGAAATGACTCCCAAGTTAAGTTTATTTTATTTTGTTTCATTTATATTGTTTGTTTGGTTTGGTTTTTGCGGCAACTCTGTACTTTGAGGCACTGATTTCTTATTTAGTCTGGGGAGGTAACCTTGGTGAGAAACAACACCAGGTTTCATTGGGTTAATGTCACAGAGGACTATTCCTCTCCCACAGGATGGTCTAATGTGTGAACGGTGGCTTTTCTTCCAGCAACACCTCTCAAGCCCAGGCTGCTTCCAGTCTGTGGCTTCAGAATCATCCTGGAGACCCCACTTTGGAAGCCAGAGGAAAAGAACATGGAGATCGATGTGGGAAATTTTAGGGACTGGCAGTGAGTGCCAGATTTCTTTCACGCCCATATTTCATTGACTAGAACTCAACCACATCAGTCTAGAAAACAATCCTCCTGGGGGACTTGAGAAGAAAAGTAAAGAGTGTTGCCTCATCCACAGTCCTCAAATAGCTCTCTTTCTACATTGTGTATCTAACTGAATAATAACATCATCTACTTGGCTCCAAGACAAAGTTCAAGGAATAATACTTCCAGATGTATTCTTTCAGTAGCTCTTTTCCCCCTGATATCTCTCTCCATTGTGTCCTTTTTTCTACTGAGACAACAACTGTCTTAGTGTAGGCATTTATTTTTTGTCCTCTAGGAATTGTTTTCAGTCACAGGTCTGCCTTCATGCCATCAAGACTTTTCCAGTATAAGGTCCACTCTGATGTTAGACTTTTTCCCTTTTTTTTCCCTTTTCTTTTTAGGGCCATACTTGTGGCATATGGAAACTCCTAGGCTAGGGGTTGAATTGGAGCTGCAGCTGCAGACCTATGCTGCAGCCACGGCAACATTGGATCCAATCTGCATCTGCGACCGATGCCACAGGTTTCAGCAAGGCCTGATCCTTGACCCACTGAGAAAGGCCAGGGATTGAACTTGCATTCTCACGGACACAATGTCAGGTTTTTAACACGCTGAGCCACAACAGAAACTCCTAGATGTTTTTTAATGAAGCAAAAAAAAAATCTGACCATCTTTCTCCAGGGTTTTAAATTGTTCAATCAACCCTAGTGTCTTTTAGGATAAGAATTACATTTCTTAGCATTACAAAGTCATTTTAATTCTCCCCTTCTGTTTGCCCATTTAATTTTCTTTTTATCTTTTGATTCTTTCCTTACTCTTTGCTCCAGCCAACACCAGCTGCTTTTTAATTAAAACTTTTATTTTGAGATAATTGTGTATTCACATGCCATTGCCAGAAATATACCCTAATCGCTTTTCACTCAGGAAATCTATCATGCCTCTATCTCCCCCACAATCCTTCAGAGAAATTTTTCTGACAATTAAATTCTTGTTTCAGCTCTTAACTTCAAGAGGAATTCTTATCCTTTCACACTTCATTTTTGCCCTCCTAACTAACATGTACATATCCTCAGCTTTGTACACAGCTTGCAGAGTTTGCTTGCTGGACATTCCACTTACCATTAGCAGGAGCTATTTCTTTTTCAACTTCATAACCCTTAGTTACACTTTGGGTATTGAGCCACAGAAAGTACTCAGCCACAGAAGGTACTGTGGATTATTGCTTGGCAAAATTTATAATGGCTCAGCATTCAGACTCTGAATTCTTTTAATTGGTATTTGCACATTGATGAGTTAACTCAGCATCTTAGTTGTTCCAGCTCTCCACATTCCAAAGAAAAGACTGGCCCTTAACAAGTTTCTTTAAGATAACTTCTAAGCCCTTGGAAAACCTTGCCTTATCAGAATGTTTTCTTATTCCTGGGGTCTTGGGCTATTCCAGATAGCTTATGAGAACAAGATTATTCAAGGTGGGGGCTTTGGGCCAAGTTGTATCAGTTTCCTATCTGGAGGAAGTGGAGATTAAGAAACTAAGGTCAGTCAAATGGGTGTCCATGCCTTCATGACTGACCACTAAAGAAACCCTGGACACCGAGGCTCAGCTGAGTCTCCCTGGTTAACAATACTCTACACATGTTGTCATATGCAGTTTCAGGGAGAATTAAACACTGTAGAAGATTGGATTAAGATGGTGGAATACAAGGACTGGAGTTCAACTTCTCCCCCGAAAAACAGCAAAACTACAACCAAATGCAGAGCAGCCTTCAACCAAATGGACTGTAAACTCCCAAAAAAGGTATTTCCCTCCAGAAGACAAAGAGGAGACCACATCAAGAGGTAGACGGGGTGATTACGCGATAGAAGCAACCCCATACTTCCCGGGTGGGAAGCCCCACAGACTGGAAAGTAACTGCATCACAGAGACTCAGCTACAGGACTGAGAGTTCTGAGCCCCACGTCAAAACCCCACATTTGGGGATCGGGCACAGGGAGAAAGAGCCCCCGGAGCATCTGGCCTTGAAGGCCAGCGGGGCTTGTGTGCAGGAGCTCCACAGGACTGGGGGAAACAGAGACCCCATCCTTGAAAGGCACACACAGACTTTCACATGCACTGGATCTCAGGGCAAAGCAGTCTCCATCGGAATCCGGGTGGAACCTGACTACAATTCTTGGAGGATCTCCTGGAAAATAAGGGTGACTGTGGTTTGTTGTGGGGGAAGGACATTGGAGGCGAAGCTCTTGGGAACATTCATCAGCCTGCATTTCTCTGGAGGGGGCCATTTCTGGGAAAATCTGGTCCCTCCCATCAGTGCTGAGAAGCCCTAGGCCAAACAATAATCCAGGTGGGATCACAGCCCCACCCATCACTAAACAGGCTGCCTAAAGACCCCTCAGGCACACAGCCAGCCTCTAATCTCATCCAGAGACAAAGCCCCACCCATCAGAGGGAGAGGAATCAACCCCACCTACCAGTGAGCAGGCATCAGTCCCTTCCATCAGGAAGCCTACAGCAAGCCCCGCCCACACCAACTCTAGTCACAGGGGAGGCAAAGGCCAGAACTAAGAGAGGCTACAACTCTACTGTTGGCAAAAAATTCACCACACAAAAAACCTATAAAAATGAAAAGACAGAAAACTATAACACAGATAAGAGAGAAAGAGAAAGGCCCAGAAAAACAGCTCAGTGATGAGGAGATTATCAGCCTCTCAGAAAGAGACTTTAGACTGTTGATGCTGAAGATGATGCAACAATTTGGAAATAAACTGGAGGCAAAGATTGATAATTAACAGGAAACACTGAGCAGAGAAATACAAGCTGTAAAAATTAAACAAGAAGAGATGCAAAATACAATAACTGAAATAAAAAATTCATTAGAAGCAGCCAACAATAGAATACAGGAGGCAGAAGAACGAATCAGCGAGGTGGAGGACAGATTACTGGAAATCACCAATGCGGAAGAGAAAAGAGATAAAAGATTGAAAGGAAATGAGCTGAGTCTCAGAGAATTCTGGGATACTGTTAAACGCACCAATATCCGTATTATAGGGGTGCCAGAGGGAGAAGAGAGAGAGAAGGGGACCGAAAAACTATTTGAAGAGATAATAGCCAAAAACTTCCCTAATATGGGAAAGGAACCACTCACTCAAATCCAGGAAGCGCAACGAGTACCATATAAAATAAACCCAAGGAGGAACACCCCCAGACACATATTAATCAAAATGACCAAAATTAAAGACAAAGAGAAAATTTTGAAAGCAGCTAGGGAAAAGAAACAAATGACATACAA
>PVHT021183710.1:1858754-1878636 GCA_004024745.2 Catagonus wagneri | reverse complement strand
GACTAGCTGAATGGATACAAAAACAAGAAAACAACCAATGGATCACTGAAGAAATCAAAGAGGAAATTAAAAAATACCTAGAAGCAAATGACAACAAAGACACGACACTCCAAAACCTCTGGGATTCAGCAAAAGCAGTTCTAAGAGGAAAGTATATAGCAATACAAGCCTACCTCAGGACACAAGAAAAAGCTCAAATGAACAACTTAACTTTACATCTAAAGCAGCTAGAGAGGGAAGAAGCCAGGTCATGGAAACAACCTAAATACACATCAACAGAGGAATGGATAGGGAAGATATGGTACATACACACAATGGACTATTACTCAGACATTAAAAGGAACGGAATAACAATATTTATAGCAACATGGATGGACCTAGAAATTATCATATGAAGTGAAACCAGTCAGACAATTAGACAGCAACACCCAATGCTACCGCTTACATGTGGAAACTAAAGAGACACAATGAACTTCTCTGAAGAACAGGCAATGACTCACAGATTTTGGAAAACCTTGGTTTTTCAAATAAGACAATCTGGGGGGTGGGGGGATGCACTGTGGGTTTGGGACGCAAAATCTATTGAATTGACTTATGATCTTTGTACACCTGTAACTGAAATAAAATTCATTGTTAATAAAAAAAATAAACACTGTAGAGGATGAGTGGAAGATTGATTATGCCTGGCATCACCTGAATTTTGCTCTTTTTGCCTTCAATGACGTTAATCTCTATCTTTTTGCTGTCATAAATTATCACTGTGATTATAACAGCTTTTTGGAACTCTGTGAGTCCTTCTAGCAAATCACTGACCTAAGAGAGGCTTTGGGAACTTGGCATGGCACAGAATCTGGTTTCAGAAATAATTAGCTGTGTGCATGGACAGATAACTCAAACCTTAAAGACTTTAGTGTTATGATGTAGTAGGTGCGTTAACAATAATAGTGCTTACCTCACTAGGACCTTGTGAGCATGCAATATTGCATGCAAAGCACTGGGATTTTAATTAATGCTTGATAAATATTAGCTGTTCTCAGCGTCATTATTATAATACCTTGAGAGTTTACATGTTATTATAAAGTTTATAGTTTTTGTAAATATATATCCTAAATATCTCTATACTCTTCCATTGAAGGTCACATCACATGGTTTATTTAGTGTCTTTTTATTGTTGAGCACCTAAGTGTTTTCTAACTTTTTATCACTGGGTCTACACATTGTGATTTCTACATTAAGGATTATTTCCTCAAGACATATTCCAGAGATGAAATTCCTGACTCCAAAGATTTAGCATATTAACATTTCTTGATGCACACTGACAGACAGCTTTCAAAATATTTGTACCATTTGGTACTTTTTAGAGCAAAGAATGTGCCCATTTTCTTAGACTGATGAAGGCATAGGAAAGAAATGATTTTTTTTGGATCAAGCACCTCAGAGAAACCAATCATCCTAATATGACCGTAAATTTCCTGAAAATAAACTGAAAAAAATAATCTTTGCTCTTTCTGGTTCTGAAAATGGAAGGTGCATATTTGCACAGACTGCAATTAAGTATATTCGCTATTCATTCCTCTATGCATAAGGTGAGAATCCACCTAATAAATGCATCATAATGTAGGAAAAAAATAACTTCTGTTAGCAACTCTGCATCTATTAGAGAGGATTAAGAAGGAAGAAAAACATTTTTACCTTTACTTTCACAGAAGGAATTAATTCATTAGGCAGAGTTATGCTAATCGTATTCATGCGTAATGTGATAGTCTTGTCATTAATGTTTCCACAAATTTAAAGCAGGAAACGAATATTTTCCCAGAGGTGAATTTTAATTTTGGCTTCTCCAAGTGTGTCATTGCCATTATTGCATTTTCACCTTTCTTACACACCTCTTATAATAAAATGAGGGTGACAGGCCAAATAAAATTTGTAGCAGCAAACTAAACTTTTATCTTTGTGTCTTTATTTTGGAACTTTCTTACTGATTCAGCTCTCTCTGATTACTGGCATGTAAGAATATAACACAGACATTTTGGGAACTCCAAATGGAAGGAGAAACCCAGTGTTTTTTCTGAAGGCCTTGAGATCATAAAAATGAAACCCTGGCCACCTATGGATGATCATAAAGAATGAAGACTTAGCAAGTTCATTCTGACCTCCCTCGGAACACGTAGCAGCAGAGGAGAACCTGTTGCAAGCATACTGAGGATCTCTCTAAGGTCAGGGCTTCTAGGGGTGCTGTACAGTGGCTGTGGCCACCAAATGGATGCAAAAACTCATGGATTCCTCCTGTCTACCTCACCAAACTTACCACTTACTGATCCTTTAACCTACCCCATCTCCTGAACATGCATTAAATACTGCCCACGTTAGGACTGCTCCTGATTCCCGTGATCCTCTTCCCATCTCTGTACAACCGCGTCCTAAGCATCCCTGCCAACTCAGCTGAAATGGGTTTGCTCTCAGTTCTTTCCCTCTCTCCCTTCTGGAATGTTCCATTGGCTCAGCACATCCAGGCTTGTGTCACAGTAACTTCTGTACTTGTCCACTCTCTTCTATTGACTATCAGACTCTCAAGGAAAGGAACGTTATCTGATTTCCCTTTATATTTCCAACAGAGACTTGCATATAGCAGTTGTTAAAGGGAATGTGCTGAATGAATAAATGAGAAACGACAGATACAAGGAAATACTATTGCGAAAATGTGTACCATGTCAAGAAAAAAATATTTTTTAGGGATATTCATTCCATATATATAGAGAGAGTACTATTTTGCATTTTTCAAAGTAAAAAATTGTCCATCTTCTTAAACCTATGAAGGCACAGGACAGAAATTATTCCTTTGGATCATTCACCTCAGAGAAATCAATCATTCTGTTATGACAAATTCCCTTAAGATGATATATATATATATACACACACACACATACACGTATGTGGTATTACTCAAATCCTGGCTCTTCTAATGAGGTTTGTGATTTTATTTTTTTATTTTCTTTTTTTTCTTTTTTTTTTTTTTTTTTTTTTTTTTTTTTTTTTTTTTTTTTTTTTTTTTTTTTTTTTTTTTTTTTTTTTTTTTTTTTTTTAAAAAAGTGGCCGCACCTGCGGCATATGGAGGTTCCCGAGCTAGGGGTCGAGCCACAGCCACTGAAGAAGCAACGCCGAGTAGTTATGTTGTGAGCCACACGGGAAGTCCATAATGAGGTTTGTGATTTTAGATGAAACACTTGAACTTTCTGATTCTATTCTCAGTTTCCTCATTGATGAAGTGCAGATAATAGTCTTCAACTTGCAAGGTTTTGTGAACACTGAGTGTGAAAAATTACATAAAGCTCTCAGCATAGTGTTTGCTTAATAATTTACATGAGCTCTCTTCCTTACCCTTTTCTCTGATGAGAAATACAAATCAGTCAAAAAACACCATTCCTTTCCTGGTTAAGCACCATGCAGTTTCCCACGTTTCACATGACAACAACAACCACATCAAAACATACCAGAAGTAAGGAACTTATTTCTCAGCAATGGTCTCATCTTAATTTCAGAATGTGTAACTCTAATGCTAACATATGGATCACTATATCCTTGTAGCTCTATGATGTGACATGTCCCAACAATCCTGTAAGTTGGAAGGAGGGTAATCCTATTTTTTCCAATATGGAACCAGGCTCTGAGGAGTCAAGTGACCTTCTCACAGTTGCACAGGCAAGAGGCACTGCAGGGGGAAGGTCACCCCCTCTCCCAGCCCCCATAGAACACTTTCCATCTCAGAAACCTCTGACCATCAGAGCTACCACTGCCTGAACACGCGTGTCCACAGAAACTTCTCTTCAGAAGAGTCTGTCAGTTCCCCCAGTGGGTTCCATTTCTAGCAGGTCTCTCTTTTTTGAGCTCCCAGGCTCCTGTCCTGGAATCCTGCAAGCCAGGCTTGGTAAATATGTCATCAAGGCAGTGTGTCATAAATCCATCAGCCTTCCCCAGCTCTGTTCTGACGCTGAAAGAACCCTGCAAACACAACCCAGGTAGATGCTGGTGAGCCGTAATGGGAAAACAAACGAGTCTGCTTTTAATGAGCTGGAACCTTCTGCCTGAGTTAATGTTTCAGTGGGTTTGTTTGCTTCCTGCAGCTGGCTAAGCAGTTTTGGTGGCTATGACAACAGTTTCCACAGATTTGTTATTACCCCTCATCAGGCTTGACATGCAACCATCCTGTTCTACGGGTCTCACGTTGCAAGTGCTTTGTTATGTGTTTTAAACAGTGTGCCCTGATTATGACTGTGAGAATGAGCTGAGGACACCTGAAATAGCTGCAAAGAGAAACTCCACAGAGCACTTACCCTTTTTCAAAAAGGGGCAGCACAATAACCTAGGCTGACACGTTTTCAAAGGAGAAAGTACATTGAAAGGACTCTGGCTTGGAAGACAGGAGACCTGTGAGCTTCAGTTCTCCTTCTGATAGTATGTTACTAGGTAACCACAGATAATTCACTTAAGCTACCACATATTTGCTTGACCGTTAGAATTGGAACAACAATTTCTTGTGAAAAAAAATAGTTTCTTGAGCTTATCCTCAGATTATTGCATCAGAACTTCCAAAGGATAAGCCCATGGTCCTATATATTTAACAAGTGTTTCAAGTGGTGCCTTTAGGGAGTGGGAATACATCTTTCTAAGAATTCTATGTCACCTAGTATCTCATATTTAATATATATGGCCTGTATTTTGTCCATGTTCCACCTGCTTCAGTTTACCTGGGGATTTTGAAAAATTCAAATTCCCAGGCTCTGTTGAGATCCTTTAGAGTATGACTCATGTAATTTTATAATTAGTTCTCTAAGTGATTTTATCCACACCAAAATTTGGAAACCGTTACTAAAATTTGTTCATACAGTTGATTATATTTTGAGATATTATCAACATCCTAACACAGTTGTGAGGACTGCAGGAGGTAAACTAGTTAGCATCATTTCTGTCATTGATAAGTCCTTCGTAAATGCTAGCTACACATGGTTAGTGCTTCTCATCGGCAGGGATTTCACCTGCTTTTGATTTCCACAGCATACTAGGAGGGAACATGGTGGCTAGCCAATAGATTCTTATTGATCTAAGCTGCTTTAGTATTTCAAAAGTCTGTGCTTTCTATTCTCTACTTGCTTTCCCTTCTCATGTCTATTTTTGTACTGGAAGTCTCGGAGGAGTGAGAACTGCACCTTGACCAGAGCTATTCTGGTCACCGTAAAACATTACATTTAGAAGCCTCCTATGGGGCTGCTTATGCAGCATCTTTAGAGATAAGTAGGGTGGCACCATCAGTCTCATTTTCTTTTACGAAAAAGAAAAAAGAAAAAGAAAAAGTGACCTTGTACAAGGTTGGTTAAGAAGCTGAAACTAGAGCTTAGAACTATAGGCCCTTCACGAACACCAGCTCTGTTTCCTAAAATGTCATTTCTTCTGCCCTTGTCTTCATTCTTCACACTCACCACTCTCCCCTTTTGTGATCCCAACTTTCCATATTGGCCTTATATCCAAGTAATGTGTAAGAAATAAATTGTGGTGCCAGGCACAGAGGAAGTTGGTTCCTTTGGTAGTGATTGCTTTTGACAAAAGAGCAATATACCCAGGAGGGAGCTGACCCCAGTCTGTAACATAACGGTGGAAATTCAAACACCATGGCACTGAACAGGTGGAAGAGCTTTAGGTGAGATGTGCTTCCTGTGTTCCCTCAAATCTTAATTCTGAAGACAGCTTCCTCCTCTGTCCATGTCTAAGAATGATGCTGACCACAGGATTACAGCACTATCTTTTTTTTTTTTTTTGTAATAAGAGACTCTCAAACTCTAAGGTCTTAATATTATTTAGAGAAAAGCACAGGTTCCATGTATCATTGACTATCCCAGGATTCATTTGAAACACATACTCCTTTCCAAGTACCAATGTGCAAATGATGTCCAGAGCAGACCCTGGACTCTACCGGGATAGAGGTCACAGGTGGAGAGCAAAACCAGCTTAGAGACCAATATTTTGAGATCAGACATGATAATTTGACTAGATTTCTGCTTGGTGGCTGAACTGATAAAGCTTTATCCAATGTCTCATGAACGTTCACACAGGATTTTATTGAAACTGCCTGTAAAATATGGATCAGCTTAAAGTGGTTTTGCTCTTTACATAAGACAGTTTGTTGATTAATCAAACTGAGTTATTTCCTGGAGCCTGCACTGTACACCTTCAGGACAGGAACCCGTGTCTCAAGGATGACCCCAGAACCAAGACTGTTCAATCTACAGAAGTTAAAGAATAAAAAATGTTGCCGCTGGGGCCCTTAACAAAGCTAGGGAGTCCTTCAGTAAGGAAAACCCAGCTTCCAGAAGTTGATCACCATAGTATGTACTGATTGAAGTCTAGCCAATCAGCTTACTCCTCTAACCCCTTAAATTTTGCACCAATCCTGGATCAGGGAGACAGATTTGAGACCCTGGCCTCCTTTTCTCCTTGTTGTTTAACCTCAAAATAAAGCTCTTTCTTTTCTTAAAAGCTAGTACCATAATATTGACTTCTATGTGTATCTGGTCGTAAAGCCCTGACTTGGTCGCATTATTTCTACTTGGACTTTATTTAACTTATCCTTTGCGTTTACTTATATAAATGAAATGCCATTCAGCTGCACTCAGCAGATTAATTAAAATATATTTCTTCATTGCATTGTATAAACTACTCTCAATTTGTTTCCCACTGCTATTAATAATCCCTGGGGGTAATACTTCTCTCTTCTAAGGTACATTCTGACTTTATTATTTTTGTTCCATTTGTTTTCTGGAAGTCATCGTCTCAGTTGAACAGAGTGATGTATTAAAAAAAAGCAGACACTAAATATAGGTATTCAATTATTTTTAACATATAAGAATATGGAGACAGCAGACGGCCAGTGGTTCCTGATTTAGTCTCTTCATCTCCCAAACTTATGTATTTCTATGTACTCCATGCTGTGCTATCTGAGGCAACTAAAATTATTTTACCTCCCACACTCTGCTCTTTGATATCTCCCACTCTACATGCAGACAAAGGCTACCATTAGCAGGTAAATCATGCCTTTTTTAAAAAAATTAAAAACCCAAAGTAAGCAATAGTTACACCAGCCTTGACTGCTGTTCTCAAGATGTAGTCCGAGCCTGCATATGCTGAAGGAAGGTTCCAAGAATGCCCTAGTGCTCTCTCTTCATTCTGTGCTGGAGGACACTGCAATTCAGATAGACAAGGTTTGGAAGGTCAGTGAGGTTTACCCAAGTAGCCTCCAGGGAACGAAGCTATTTAGGAGATGCGATAATCCAGGTGCAAAAGCTGTCTCTGGAGACAGATCAGTGTCAGATAAGAGATTATGTCACATGTAGAAAAATTATGCTGGCCATCCTGATGGCTTTGGCACTTATTGGTTATTGGCACATGCTGGCTCTTGTAACTCTCATTAATAAATTCCTCCAAAAAATCCAACAGTATTTTTTAAACACATATTGAAAGAGAAAAGGAAGCTATTATTATACTCATGATGCAGGAGAAGTACAATTTTAAAAAGACTATACATGAAACAAACAACAAAATAAAGCATCTACTTATGTTCTGAATAAAGAGCAAGACAATAGCAACTTTGAAACAAGACTTTAAAATGCAGGAGTAAAAACACTGAGATGAAGAAAAAGGTGGCTGATAAGCAGGCTGATTAGAAAAGAGAGCTGAGTAAGCAAAGGGAAACTTGAACTTAAACACTGAGTGGTTAAATTTGAATTGGCATTGGGAACAAGGAGGATAAGAACTGATGCTGCAGAAGACAAAACAATCATTTTTGGATGACAGAGTTGGCTAGAGGAAAATGGATAAACAGATGAAAATCATGACTTAGAAGCTGATAGATGCAGGAGACAGTAATCAAGGTGCAATCCACAAATAATCCAAGAGACAACCAGAACACATGGATGAGAGTAAAAATCAACATATAAGTAAAATTTCCTATGTGCATAATGCTTGCATTCATTTATCAAAACCTTTGATGAATATAAGAAAAAAAATGAGCAAACACTTAAAAAACTTATGGAACTTTTCCAAAAATTTCTAACATAAAAAACTGATCAGACATTACAATGGACACAAAATGTCATATTGACTCTACCACTAGAATTTTACTGTATTTATCACATATCTATGTATTTATCTCCCTATTCATCCATCCATTAATCTATCTTATTTTTGATACATTTTGAAATAAATTATAAAAGTCTGTGCACTTCCCCTAAATATTTCAGAATGCATATTTTTAATTGATGTTTGATACTTACTGAGAATGTTTTTATCTTAAGATGTATGATTTATCTTCAAAAAGTGAACAGAAGTTACTACACATTCACTGCTTTTTGACGAGAGACATTGTCATTTTATTTTATTTTAGTTTTTGCATGTGGATATTCAGGTGCTCCAGTACTATTTGTTAAAAAGTTTTACTTTTCCCCATTTGATTGCCTTACTACCTTTCCAGAAATCAGAATGATTCATATATGTTGGTCTATTCCTGGGCTTCCTATAATGTAACATTGCTACATTTGTCAATTTATATGCCGACATTACATTGTTATTGAGATAGAATTGACATATAACATTATATTAGTTTCAAATGTACCACGTAATGATTCAATATTTGTATATATTACAAAATGGTCATCACGATAAATTATTAACCATCAACACGCATAGTTACAACTTTTTCTTGTGATAAGAACTTTTCAAATGTATTCGCTTAGCAACTTTCAAATACACAAATACAGTATCTAACTATAGCAACTTGTACACTAAATTTGTAGATTTATTTATCCTATGTAACTGCAACTTTGTAACCATTGATCAGACCTATTTCTCCTTATTTGCCCCACCCTCACCCCCACCCCCTGGTAACCACTGTTTTACTTTCAGCTTTTATAAGTTCAACTTCTCATTTTTATATAGGTTTCATGTACAAGTGAAATCATACGTACTTGGCTGTCTTTGGCTTATTTCACTTAGAATATTGTCCTCCACTTTCATCTATGCTGTCACAAATGGCAGGATATCTTTCCTTCTCATGAGTGAATAATATACACCACATCTGCTTTATTTATTCATCTATCAATGACATTTGGCTGTTTCCATATCTTGGCTATTGTGAATAATCTGCAGTGGGGGTGCAGGTGTGTCTTCAAGGTAATGATTTCATTTCCTTTGAATGTATACACAGAAATGAGATTGCTGAATCATTTGGTAGTTCTCGTTTCAACTTTTTAAAGAGCTTCCATACTATTTTCCATAATGGTTGTGTCAATTTACATTCCCACCAACAGTTTACAAGGATTTCCTTTTCACCACACCCTAGCTAACACTTATCTGTTTTTTGTTTGCTGGTTTTGAAAAAGCTATTAGGTCAGGTGTGAAGTGTTACCTCATTGCAGTTTTGATTTGGTCTTCTTTGAGCATCTTTCCATGTACCTGTTGGCCATTTGTATGTCATCTTTTGTGAAATGTCTGTTCACGTCCTTTGCCCATTTGTAATCAGATTATTTGTTGATTTGCTGTTGAGTTGTTTGAGTTCCTTGTATATTTTCGATATTAACTCCTTGTGAGGTGTATGGCTTGTAAATACTCTCTGTCCAGATTATTTTTCACTCTCCAGATTATTTCCTTTGAAGTGAAGAAGCTTTTTATTTTAACACAATTTTACTTTTCTATTTTTGTTTTTGTTGCATGTGCTTTTGGGGTCCTATCAAATAGATGTATATTCAATTAACCAACAAGACATGTTAGGCTAAATCACCTGTCTCATTCCATATTTTCTTACCCCATCTCAATGATTTCTGAAATATTTTGACTAAAGTTAACATAATAATAACTCCACCTGCTGATCACAGGTGAAGATGACTAATTATCCTGAAGCCCTGCTGTAAGTGAGGTGGAGAAGTTTATCTGTGGAAGAAGACTGTGAAATTCTCCAGCTGACTGAGTCATGTCAGGTGCTCTTCTTCCTTAACTAAGGGCCTAAGTAGCTCACATTCCTGCACAAGACCATGGAGAAAATAAGACAGTTGCAAGGGACCTCCAATCTTCAGACCCCCAGGCTTCTCCTTTTTCCATTACCATGTATTACTCTCTAGGAGTTTCCTGTTGGCCCAGTGAGGACTGGGAAAACTACGATATTCACACAGTAAATAGTGTGTCAGATGAAGGAGTGAAGTTAGGTAACAAGAAGACAGCATCCAGAGACTAATGCAGGGGGAGCAAAGAGCAGTGTGAGATTGGGTGTGAGGGTGCGAGGCAAACAAGCACAGCCAGTGAGTAATTAATTGGCAAAGTTCAAAGCAGGCAGATGCTCAGTGCTTGAGATACTGGATGGAGTTGTTGGGATGCTATCCTGATCTGTGGGTAGGGGAGAAAACCATTCACGAGGACAAATGGCCAGAACAACACAGGGTCTCTGACTTAGAGAAAATATGACGCTGGTTACACTGTGAGGACAGAGACTAGGACATGGGGAAGTAAGGCACTGATGGAGTTAACAGGACTAAGAAACAAGCATGGTTCATTGCTAATTATTAAGACCCTAATTTAATGTAAATCATTGCATTCCCAGGAGTTAAACTGGTAGTCCTTTTCCACATTTGTTGTCCTCAAGAAATCTAAGCCAGTGCTGCCCAGTCAAATTTTCTGTGATAACGGAAACTGTTCTATTTTTTTTTTCAATATGGCAGCCACTGGCCATGTGTGACAAATGAAATGTAAGTGAATTAAATTGAATAAAATGTAGAATTATCTTTCTCTAACTCTATTAGGAATGTTTTACCTCATCCATAGCCACTATAGCTAGTGGCTGCCATAGTAGAATCTACAGAATTCCATGCCCATGGCGTCTCCCAATACTGAGAATCTTAAAATTTACTTCTGAGGACCCAGTCCCTGTATTCATTCCTGGATATTAAATTGCCTACCAGGAAATTTTTTCCTGGAGTTCACGGGACCCTCATTCTTACTTTTCAAAATATAACTCATTTCATTATCTCATTTTTATCTTTCCCTTGCCTTGGTAAAAGTTGCCCTTGACAAGCCACTTGTTTAAGCCAGGTATTAAACTGAGATGACTCTCCTTCTAATTTCCTAGAATGAGCAATTAATCAAAACCCATTTATTTTCTCTACTGACTCCTTTCCTGTCTTGTCTCTGTTACACATTCTTGCTGACACTGCCCTGACATGTATTTCCGCAAAATATCTTGTCCATAATTCCTTGAAAAAAGTCTCCTAAAATAAGTCTTTCTTCACAGTTTCGCTCCTATTCAGGCAATCTTCTCTCATGGTCAATCATTCCATCATGGCACCTATTCTGAAATGCAGATGCTTCTTTCTTGCAATAATCTTTTTGAATAAAGTTCCTCTTTACACGAGTCTAGGTTTATCTGTATTGGACATCAGGCAAAGGTAATTTGATATTCAGTAAGAGGAGCCACAGCTATGAGACCCTTTTCATCCTGATAACTAAGAGCAGTTATGAGATTCTGAGACAGGAAGTCTCTAAGGTCCCAAAATATGGTGGAAACCCGAGTGGAGAGTAGGGAGCAAGTCAGGTGAATGCATGGCAATTTAATTTGTAATTGTGATTCTCAAAAACCTTTGGGGAGGGGCTTTAATCAATGACCCTGCTCCTGATTTCTGAATCCAAATCTTCAGGATGAGGGCCAGGAATCTGCATTATTAAAGAATTTCCCAAATGATTTATATTCACAGTCAGTTGAAGGAAACTTTAAAACTTTGACTCCTTCATTTGCATCCTCTTTATTGAATCTGCCAGTGCTTCAAATTATGCATTTCAATATTAACAGTATTGAGCTGTGCAATTTAAATTTTTAATCCCTAAACATTTAAAACCAGGAATTAATTTCCATCTCATGTCCCCCCCTTCTTTGAACATGACCTTTATTTTAATAGTAATGAAATTTATGAAGCACGATTCATTTTCCTGATTTACTATAACATAGCTAAATTCATGCCAGAAATGATTAGACTGTGGTTCCATATTAAATCATTAATAAACACACACAAGTGAAATTACTGGTTTTTCTTAAGCCAACCATTTAAAAAAAATCCTAAATAATAGAAATAAAATTTATCATTAAATTTCTCCTTATTATTACTCAATGGAGTTTGTTATCACCATACAAAATCCAGGAACAGATAAGGGGAAGGTGATTAAAAAACAAAAAACAAAATAGAAGCTGTGTCATCATGGAATCAGGTTAATTGTTTGATACCTGAAGGCAAATGAGGAGCCTGAAGGATTTTCTTTCTGAGTAGATTGGTTGTGTTGGCACATTGTAGATGCAGCCTCAGGATACCTAGAATGAGTGATGGCTTCCAGTATATGCTTTGGCTCACGATTTATTTTTTCATTATTCCATATCACTTGCCAACACGGTAGGCAGTGAAATACAGTGGAGAAAATATGAAGCCAAATAACACAACAAAATACTGGAATATCTCTTGGGGTCACTTTTGAATCCATAAAGTAGCTATTAATATTTTCCAATATATACTCCAAAACATGCTAGTGATTGCTATGGTATTTCTGAGTCACCTCTAGAGTAGATAAAGATAAAAGTTAAAAAAAATAGATGTTTGTGGAGATATATTTTCTTATAGAAAGATGAAGTCCGGAAATGCAATCCTGAACATTTATACAGGGGAGACAGGACATGTGAATGGTGGAGCATGGTCTATACACCAGACATTTTATATCACTCTTTTAACTTTAATTCTCCTAAAATCCTGCAAAAAAGCTGTCATGCCTTTTATTTTACAGATGAGGAGACTGAGGTTTAGAGACCTTAAAAAATGCACCCATAACTACAGATTTAGGTGGTAGGGATCAGATGCCCAGCTAGGATCCTAAGTATCTAAAGTTCAGTCATTACATTCAATTCCAATATTTCCTAAAATAAAATGGTGCATTTTTGAGTGTGTTTTTTCCTTATTTACACCTGATCACAATCTTGTGGAGATGGTAAGCATAATTATTGTATCCCCTTAATAGAAAGAAAGGGGAATAATAACAGTCTTTCAGTCTTCCCTGCTGCTTATCCAAAAAGGAAATTTTAAACTGAATTTATTCCTATTACCCCTGAGCTTACTCATTCCAGCTATATAGTGCATCCATCCTATCATCTTCTCACTGTGAAGCAGGCTGCCTCAAAAGAGAGCAGAATTTGAAATTAAAAGACCTGAATGTGAACCTCAGTCCTGTCTCTTGCTATGATGTCTATCCCGGCTGTTTCTCTCTAAGATTCTTGAGTACTTTTCACAGTTCACATTTCCCGGCATGGGTGCCTCTGGAGTGCACATCTTAAACTACCGAAAGGGGCATTGGTCAGGACAATGGTCAACCTGGCCTGGGCCCAGTGATGAGTCCTGGAGCTGCAGGGTGGACTCAGTTCTAAGCCTGGTTTGGGAACTAGGCAAGAAGAACCTCCATTTAGCCAAGGGTGTGTTAGAAGCTGTGTCCTAGCTAGGGCTGTCTCTTCTGAATTGTTTTTACTGAGGCAATGTTTTTCTTTGACATGCCTTTGGACCTAGCGTGATACCTTCTTCACTCCTGGCCGCACTATCCATCACTTCTTTACTCCTTCTTCACTCCTGGCCGCACTATCCATCACTTCTGTTGACAGAGGCGCACTGGCTTCTTCTGACAGGAAGAGTTTGGCACGGCTTTCACCTTCATACCTGGCTGGGGCGCTTGGCTTTGGAGACCTTTCCAAGCTTTTCTCCTCTTTTTTTTGTTTTGAATAACTTTCAGTAAAATATCTTCCATAACCAAGGCCATATTTTGAACCAAATATTCAATGTAAATACATGTTACTTCTTTTTTTTTTCCTTTTTCTTTTTTCTAAAATATTTAGGGCCACACCCATCCCAAATGGAAGTTTCCAGGCTAGGGATTGAATTGGAGTGGCAGCTCTCAGGCTATGCCACAGCTACACTAGATCTGAGCCACATCTGTGACCTACACCGCACCTCATGGCAACGTCAAATCCTTAACCCACTGAGTGGGGCCAAGGATTGAACCTGCCTTCTCATGGATACTAGTCAGGGTCATTACTACTGAGCCACAATGGGAACTCCTATGTTACTTCTTTAAGTGTTTAATTTGAGAAGAATTTTATCCAGAGCATTTCAAGCAAGACATCTTACCTAGTTACTTATTATATGAACAGTATTTTAAAATTTACTTTCATGCTACATTATAAACATCAATATATAAATGAAAATAACAGACACGCATTAGGAGCCTGCAGTCTGCAGGGTACTGGGCCTAAATATTAGGATTCCCATTGTGGTTCAGCAGGTTAAGGACTTGACCGTTGTCTCTGTAAGGATGTGGGTAGATCCCTGGCCTCCCTCAGTGGGTTACAGATCCTGCTTTTCACATACTGTGGCATAGACTGCAGATGCACTCAGATCCAGTGTTGCCAGGTCTGCTGTGGCTGTGGCTGTGGCATAACCCTCAGCTGTAGCTTTGGTTTGACCCCTGGCCCTGGAACTTCTATGTGCTGCAAGTAGTTTCCTAGAGTTTCCACAACAAAGATCCACAGACTGGGTGGCTTGAACAACACACATGTATTTTCTCACAATTCTGGAGGCTAGACGTTATAGATGAAAATGTTGTCAGGGTTGGGTTTTTCTGAGTGCTCTCTCCTTGGATTGTTGATGGCCCTCTTCTCCCCATATCGTCCCTTTGAATATGTCTGAGTCCTAATCTCCTTTTAGAACCATACTAATCAGACTGGGTTAGAGCCCATCCTAATGACCTAGTTCTAACTTAATTACCTCCTTAAAGACCTTACAAATACAGACATATTTAGAAGTCCTGGGGGGTTAGGAATTCAACATATGAATTTTGGAGGAACACAATCCAACCCATAAAACTCATTTATATAAATTATTTTATTTAATTAATTATAATTTTTGCAAAAAAAAAAAAAAGAAAAGAAAGAAAGGAGTTTCTGGCATGGCTCAGCACTAACAAACCTGACTAGTATCCATGAGGATGTGGGTTTGATCCTTGGCCTTGCTCGGGGGGTTAAGGATATTGCAGTGAACTGAGGTGTAGGTCACAGATGTGGCTCAAATCCCAGTTGCTGTGGCTGTGGTGTAGACTGGCAGCTACAGCTCTGATTCAAACCCTAGCCTGGGAACTTCCACATGCTGTGGGTGTGGCCCTAAGAAAAAAAACATTAATTAATTAATTTATTTTGCAGAATTAGTCACACTTTGAAATGAGATCAAAGATGTTGAGCATCCTTCCTAAGGTCAAAGAGCTGACAGATGACCAAGCTAGAATTTAAATAGAGGTCTGGAAACTTCAAAGCTCTTAATAACTAGTCCAATGTCTTTTCACCCTCTGCCATATCTTCTCTGTCCTCTTTGTAATATATTAATATCCATCTATCTCTGAGCATAAGCACTAGCTGACTCATTGCAATTTTTGCTACAGACCAGTAGCATCTTGCCCAAGTGATGTTAAATTTTGCCTGAACGGTGGACATTTCCCTGCAGGCTCTATGTATCAGCTGTCTTGACAAGTTTGATAGGATTTGGTGCTGATGGAGGTTGGAGTGTGTTTTGTTCAATTCACAGAATTTTAAATAGTTTAGTGTGAGATACCAGTTTCCTCTTTAAATGCTGTGGAGATGTGGGTTGGCTCATATCTTAGTTACCTCTGGTTGCTATAACAATACCATGGGCTGGATGTCTTAAACAACAGCCATTTGTTTCTTACAGTTCTGGAGGCTGAAGTCCAAGATGAAGATGCTGGCTGATCTGATAGCTGGTGGGGGTGCTCTTCCTGGTTTGCAGATGGTCATCTCATCTTTGTAGCCACACATGGCCTAAGAGAGAGGAAGCAAGTTTTCTCAACGTCTCTTTTATAAGGGCACCCAACCCATCATGAGAGCTGTACCCTCATGGCTAATTACCTCCAAAAGGCTGCACCTTCACATATTATCACACTGGGATGAGAGTTTCAACTATGACTTTTGTGTGGACACAAACATTCAGTCCATAGAACTCATGAAGAAGGAATGGCTTTCACAGACGTGTAGGCTCACACTTTCACATGGGTTGTCTTATCTGATCTCATCACAAAAGCTTCCTTCAGCAGAAAATGTGGGGGTCTGTATGACTGAGTCAATTTGCACTGTCTCCCCTTCTAAGCTTGCAATGCAGTAGTCAGACCAGGCTTGCAAGTAATTATAGGACAAATGAGAAAGTGATCAAATCAAGACTTAAAAACTCGCAGTTATGAGCCAAGTTAATAGAAGGGGGCAGGGAGAAAGATGTAAAGAACAGCAGAAAAGAAGGTGGAAGGATTGATTACCGAATTTAAGGAAGGAGAACTTTCAAAAGTATTTTTTGGCCACATCTCATTTGTGTAGAATTCTGTTGGCTTCCATCAAGACTAATTATAAAGGTATGAATTACAACCTCAGAGAGAATTCTATCAGGGAAGATAAGGTAAAGGTGCACATGGCTTTA
This sequence comes from Catagonus wagneri, assembly GCA_004024745.2. Taxonomy (NCBI): domain Eukaryota; kingdom Metazoa; phylum Chordata; class Mammalia; order Artiodactyla; family Tayassuidae; genus Catagonus; species Catagonus wagneri. Next base: position 1,862,053 of record PVHT021183710.1, on the reverse strand, counting down.
CCATGTGCACCTTTAAAACAGGTAAGCACACAATTAATTATAATGAGTGTTTACATTGTCTTCTGCAGAAATGTTTTAGTAGACTTCGACTTCTCTATCAAAGAAGGGTCAATTTTATCTAAAACGATTAGTTATGAAAAAGTGAGATTTGACCGAAACCTGAAAGATATTAAAAGAAAGTTATGAATTAAGAGTGAGAACAAAATAGGAGGATTATTAGCTGACTGGTGGACATAATGTGCATATGAAAATAGAAAATCATAGAGAAAGAAGAAAGATAAAGCAGTGACTACATAGTGATAGGAGAACAGGTTACAGGTATGATTTTGTCCCAGATTATGATGAAATACGAGAGGGGGCTTCCTTGACAGATTAAGGGATTAGGGCTTCACTCACAAGGCAGTGGGGATTGTTTATTTGTCTCTCACAAGACAAAACATCTCCGTTCTGGAAAATCACAACTGATTTTGGAATAAAGCCACTGTTATCCATTGTCATGATTTGGTCCCAAAGTGAAAGGACCAAAATTTTTATTTTAAAAAGAAAAACTTTTTCTTATGATCACTCTCAAAGATTTAAAAAATTGTCCTTATTTAACTATTTAAAGGGACTTCTAAGGAATCAAGCTGAAATGAGAGCCAAAATGCAGACAAAGATGTTCATAACATATTATGTTAGTTATACTCGAAAAAAAAATAGAAGCAACCTTGGTGTTTCTTTTCAGAAGAATGACTAAATAAATTATGACATATCTATACAATAGACCACAATGCAGCCATTTAAAAAGTTTTTATGAATGTGTGTAGAATTGGAACGAGGCACAACAAGATATTTAACAGTGGTTATCTTGCTATGTAGGATTCTCAGAATTAAAAAAATAGTTTATAGATGTATTTATTTTCCAAGTTTCACAAACTGATCACATATTTATTAGATAATCAGTATAAACATTAAAATCCATCTAAAATCAATTCCAGGCAATTGTTTTCAATAATGGCAGTATATTTGAAATAAATCTATGATAATCAATTTGCAGGGAAAAAAATATTACCTATAAGGGCACATGCTTGTCCCTTACCCAGTTTTTTACTTATTTTCCCCCCAAAACTCTGTATAAAAAAAGAACCGTATCCTCTGGGTGGGGGTAGCTGGGTGGAGATGCTGGAACATTTATAGTCTGGCCTTCCGATTGCAGAATCATGTGCAAACTGATTCATCTTCATGTCCTCAGAGCCTAGTACTGTGCTTGAAATGTTTAGATGCTGAGGCATATTTTTTTTTTCTTTTTCTTTTTTGGCTGCACCTACAGCACATGGAAGTTCCAGGGCCAGGGACTAGAGCCAAGCCATAGCTGCAAACTACACCACAGTTACAGCAATGGCAGGTCCTTAAACCACTGCGAGGAGCCAGAGATCAAACCTGCACCTCAGCAGGGACTGGGGCAGCAGCAGAGACAACACCAGATCCTAACCCTCTGTGCCAGAAGAGGAATTCCACAGATTTTTTGCTTTCATGAAAAATTTGGTGAAAGATTTGTTCCTTTCACAGAAAGTGTTAATCTGAGAATTCTGTCCATATTTGTTTCCAAAATTTGCCCAAACCCTAACTCAGTGCATTATAAATATTTCTGTTATCTAGAATGTAGTTTACTGAAAGTTTCTTTGTGTAGTGAGGGTACCCCAACTATTCTTCTTACTGGCTTCTTGAAGAAGGAAAGTAACTTATTTTCTCCGATCTTTATTTTATCAATGAAAATCAAAAATAAATGCGGAACTACCTAGCTCTGAAATGGTACAAATTGCAAATACAGGTTGTTTGGACTTGACTGCTTCTTGGTGTACGTGGTTGACCACAGGCATTTTGAAGAAATGAGCCTTTCAAAAAAGAGATATTTAGGATTCGTTACATCAGCAAACAACGGTGAGGGATGAAGACATGTTAATGCCAAGACTTGTCCATTCTCTCTTTTTTTTTTAATTCAGTGAATTTTATTATATTCATAGTTGTACAACCATCATCACAACTTAATTTTAGAACATTTCCGCCCCAGGCCCCAGAACATCCCTCCCCACCTGTCTCCTTTGGTAACCATAAGTTTTTCAAAGACTGTGAGTCAGTTTCTGTTCTGCAAATAAGCTCATTGCATCCTTTATTTTTGTCCATTCTTAATGTTAGAAAAAGTCTCAGCTGGTTGCAAAACCCATCAATTGCCTCTCCAAAATTCCACCACAATAGAACGTGACACACTAGATTTGAAGGCTAAGTGTAACCTAAAATTTACAGAAGTAATTTTAATATTGTTTAATTCATAACCATTCCAAAAATTTCCAGGAAAGGAGAGTAAAATCCTGATCAAGTTACAAAGTGATTTTTCTTAGCAGAGTCTTCAAACACTTCATTATTCACTTAAAGATGCTCTGAAAGGCAGGTAAAAGAGAGATCCAGGTACACGTGCCCAGAGACAGAAAACAATGAGGCAATATCAATTCTACAAATGCCCCACAGGAAACCTACCCTAGACATCCAGATGCATAAAAGAGGTAGCCCTTTGTTTTAAGTTCTCTGAGGTTTATAGAGACAGTGCCATCTAGTGGACATAGCAAGAATTTTATAATAGGAAGATCAAATTCTCATTTTTGTTTTCATTTGTGAAATACGATTAATCATATTTCTTAAAACAACAAAAAGGTAAATTTTCTCAAATTGAATTTCATGTATATGCATTTTATAATACAATTATATCTTTTAAAACTTCTCATATTGCAGTTGAGGCAGTTGAGGTTTATGGAGATTAAGTATCTTGTACAAAATTATATGCCTTTAAGTGGTAGAGTTGGGCTTGCTGCCAAGTTTGGTTGACATTAAAACAATGAGAGAATGATATTTGATTCACAGCACCACACACGTGTGAACGTTAAACGTAGAGAATTCAGTGGGCTCACTGTCTAGAGCTTGGATTTCAATTTTGGCTCTGTTACTGGCTGTGTGATCTTGGAAAATTCATTTAATTTCTGTAATCATTGATCCTTATAGAAAAAGTGAATGTTAAACAAGAGCATGCAAATGTATATTAAATAATATTAAATAATATTAAATATTAGAGTTTTGGCTCTCAGACTCTGTAGAATCACATTAATTGGCCCTCAGTGGATCCAGACACAGAGCTAGGTTTTTTTACACCTTTCTAATCACATGCCCTCGATCAGTCTATAAGGAGGTATTACTGTTATCCCCATCATACAGATGTGTCCTAGAACACGTCTGGGACTGTTTTTAAGTCTTTCTGACTTGGGACAGCC
>PVHT021183710.1:1835050-1857754 GCA_004024745.2 Catagonus wagneri | reverse complement strand
CAGTTGCCCTGAGCAAGGGTTCTTGTGCAAGACAAAAGACTGGGCAGAGGGAGAACCAGGTTCATAGGATTTTTTTCTCCATAAATATTTGTATTTCTAAGGACCTTTAAAATATAACACATTACCATTATCACACCTAAAGAAATAATGATTCCTTGGTATCAAATACCCAGTGTTCAAATGTACCTGATTGTGTATTATTTTTATATAGCTGGTTGGTTTGATTTGGGATCCAAACAAGATCATTATATATTCGGTAGACCTCTTATGTTTAAGACAGCACTGACCAATAAATATATAATGGAAGTTGCATATTTAATTTTACATTTTCTAATAAGAAACAGGTATGGTTCACTTTTAATAAAAAAAAGAAAAAATATTAAATATTAAATAATATTAAATATTAAATAATATTAAATGTATATTAAATACTCTATACATTCTAAAGGTTTGAATTTGTTGTTATAATTGCAAGCTCTCTACTTTAGGTTCCTGTTTTGTGTAAACACACATAGAAATGACATAGAACAAGGTGTGAGAGAACTGTGAGATGAAATGTAGAGAAAGATGGGAATTAGCTAGAGAATCTGACTTCTTTAACTCTAGTTAAGAATCTCGAATCCCAACACTACTTCTGCCAGAAGAACCCTGAAGATGTGAAAATAAGGACGTGGGGCCATGAACATTGGCTATTAGAAAGCTCCTGAACGTTCACTGCCCCCCCAGACAGATTTGCAGCCCTGTTTATGACCATTGATGAGCATCTAGGATTCTTCTGCAATATATGAAGTGTATGGGTGGGAGTTCAGCTTTATTTTTGAGTTTAGAATTCTCATACCCTTAGGCGTTATAGCTTCCAGTCCTTACTCCTCATCTCTTTAGACACACCACTTCAAACGAGCATTACTGACTAGACAAAGATGTATTCTAATTCAAGACCCTCAGAAAATTCTTCTTTAGGCATTTGCTCAGCTCAGGGGTGAGAGGAAAACAATAGATGAAAGAATCATTCACCACAATTATTATAATAAATGGATTTTGCAATGCAGAGTTAGAGTGGATTAGAGTTCAATATGTAGGAATTAAATACAAATTCCTTTGTTCAAGATTAATATATTTCTTTTACCAGACAAGTTTTATAGTCTCTCTGTGCCTCAGTTTCCTAATCTATTAAAAAGAGTTAATAATACCTGCTTCATAAGTTAGCTATAAAGGCTAAATGCGCTGATATATGTAAGGAGATCAGAACAAGGCCTGGTTCTTAACAGACACTAGATAAGTGCTAGTTATTTCCTTCTTGTGCTATCAAGATGTTTTATGTGTATTGTTTTTCACTATGTTTTGATTTCTTATTATCGTTGCTGTTTGCTCATCTCCCCCCCTCCCCTATTGTGACCTTCTGTAACAGATCTGGCAAACTATAGCCTATGCTCCAAATCCAGCTCATAGCCTGATCGTTTACAATCCGTAAGTTGAGCATGATTTTCATCTTTTTAAAGGATTATTAAAAAAAATAAAGAGTAACATGTGACAAGACCATACATGATCCCCCAAAACTGAACTTTTTGATGTCTGGATCTTGAAAGAATCTTGGATCTTGAAAGAAAATTTTGGCAGTTCTTAAAAGACGTATGCCACTCATTTTTCTATTTAATATATTTTGTTAGAAAAAACAAAAAAAAAAAAAAACAGAAAGGAGGAAGGTATGCCCAAGCAAAATACTGTAGAGACACTATGGAAGAAGTTAGTCTCAATCATGGACATTGAGGAAGGCTTCAGGTAGGATTTCAAAAATGGTGACACTCTCAGTGAGAGTAGAAGGTTTGATCAACTCAAAACGGATTAAAGATTTTGATCAACTCAAAACGAATTAAAGATTTAAGTGTGAGACTTGAATCTATAAAACATTTAGAAAAAAAAAATTGTAAGGGAAAAGCTTCATGACATCAGCCTAGGAAATGATTTCTTGAATCTGACACCAAAAGCGAAAATAGATAGGCGGGAAACAAACTAAAAATATTCCACACAGGAGTTCACATCATGGCTCAGCAGGGATTAATCTGATTAGTATCCATGTTGATGCAGGTTAGATCCTATGTGGCTGTGGCTGTGGCTGTGGTGTAGGCTGGCAGTCATAGCTCTGATCTGACCTCTAGCCTGGGAACTTCCATATGCTGCAAGAGTGGCCCTAAAAAAAAAGCCAAAAAAGGAAGTTCTACACTGAAAAGGAAATGATTGACAGAGCAAAAAAGCAACCTGTAGAAAGGGAGGCTGCATTTGTAGATTACATATCAGATAAGGGATTAATATTCAAAATATAAAAGGAACTCAGTAGCATGAAAGTAAATAATCCAATTTTAAAAATGAACGAAGGACATGAATAGACATTTCACAAAAAGAAAACATACAAATTGTCATCAGGTATATTGAAAGATCTCAGCATTACCAATAATCTGGGAAATGCAGTCAAAACCACAATGAGATACAATTTCATACCTCTTAGGATTGTTACTATCAAAAATCAAAAGGTAACAATGGTTGTCAAGGATGTGGAAAAACTGGAATTTTTGTTTACCATTGATAGGAATTTTATGGGAAACAGTAGGGAGGCTTCACAAAAAAAATACATTTTTTATGATCCAGTTATCTCATTTCAGGATAAATATCAAAAAATATTGAAATCAAGAACTCAAAGATATTAGTACTCCTATATTCATTATAGCATTATTCACAATAGCCAAAATAAGCAAGATAATGTCCATTAATAGATGAATGGATAAAGAAAATGTGGTATATGCATGCAATTGAATATTATTGTCCTTTTTTTTTTCTTTATAGAGTCACACGTACCACATATGGAAGTTCGCAGGCTAGGGGTCCAATTGAAGCTGCAGCTACTGGCCTATGTCACAGTCCAGCAATGCCGGATCTAAGCCACGTCTGTGACCTAAACCACAGCTCACAGCAACACCGGATCCTTAACCCAATGAGTGAGGCCATGGATCTAACCTGCATCCTCTTGGATACTAGCTGGGTTCTTAACCCAATGAACCACAATGGGAACTCCTTACTTATCTTAAAAAATGAAAGAAATTCTGCCATATGGGATGACATGGATAAAACTGGAGGTCATTATGCCATGTGAAATTATACAATTTTAAGACAAATACTGCATGGTTCTGCTTAACAGAGAATAAAATTATGGTTGTCAGAGCTAATAGGAGAGCAAAATGAAGAAACACAGTTCAATAAATATAAAATTTTACTTAAAGCAACAAAAGTTCTAGGGATCAACTGCACAACGTTGTGCTTATAGTAAACAATATTGTATTTTGCATTTAAAATTTCAGATGGCAGATCTCATGTTAAGGGTTCTTACCACAGTGATTAAAAAAATAAAAAGAATAGGAAGGTTTGGTACATTAAAGTTTGGAACTCAGAAACATATTTCAATCTATTTCACAGATGTTGAAATAAGCAGTGACAATTTTATGAATGTAGGGAATCCAAGACACTCTCTGGATTCAACAAGATTTTGTCCCGGTGGGGAAGTTAGCCCTTACATTTCATAAGAGCCTCTGGGCTGCATGGAGGTATTATTGTTCTCTTTATGGAGGGAGAAACTGAGGCTCAAGGTTACAATTTGCTCAAAGTTTCATAACTCGAAAATGTCAGGATACAGAGTAAAATCAAGTTCAGTCAACCGTGCTGTCTCCTCCCACATCACCTACTAGTTTATTTTCCCAGATGAGATCTCATCACCTCATCTCTTTCAGGACTCTACCTCTGATCAGGAAGCTTGTTAAGCAGGCTTGACTAGAGCTTAAAGGATCAACATCAATCTTGCCTTTGACATACAGCTAGTAAGTAGGGCTTAGCCCTGAACCAAATTAGACAACTTGCATTTTGGTCCAATCGTGGCTTCCTTGTTCTGTTTCCTCATATTGTTCCTCCCAGCCTTCACCCCTAAGAGCCAGACTTGAATGACTTCCCAGGACCCCCACATCCTCAGCAGCTGATATGATAAGTTTCCCTGCACTTTCCTGATCCTAGAGTGCTGCTTGTGAATCCATTGCTTACGTTTTGAGCTCTTACTACTCTCAAGTATTTTCTTACATCTGGATCTCTGCCTTGAGTTGATTGATGGACTTCATCTAATCCTTACTCCCTATGCCTGACAAAACAGTGCCTCCCCTCAGTCTTCTTGATGAGCATTGCCTTTATTTTGTTGTTTCCTATTCTGCTCTTAAGAGCATGCCTGTTATACTCTCTCCCTTTGTCTCCTGTCTTCATCATCTTACTCTATCCAATAGTCCTCATTAGCGGTAATGCAATAGAGGAGCAAACAAGCAAACAAACAAACAAGAACAGATGGTATTTCTGATTATGTAAATGAATCATTCTTAGTGTTTAACATTATATTGTATTTCCTTTGGTCTTTGTGTGTGTGCATGTGTGTGTGTGTATGATCACACACATTTAGCTATCTTGACTCACTGAATATCTTAGGATGTTTTTCATGCACCTGCTAGGACAAATACCTAAGATTTCTATTTATTTTGTTTTGTTTTGTTTTATTTTATTTTATTTTACTTCATTTTTCCTTTTTGTGACCTCACACACAGCATAATGAAGCTTCCAGGCTAGGGGTCGAATTGGAGCTGCCACTGACAGCCTTACCCCACAGCTCATGGCAATACTAGATCCTTTAACCCACCGAGCAAGGCCAGGGATTGAAGCTGCATCCTCATGGATAATATGAGGTTTATTACTGCTGAGCCATGATGGGAACTCCCAAAATCTATTTATTAAGTAGCTATTTCTAAACAACTTAAGTATTTTTGCCCTCAAAATTTATAGCAATTTGAATACATAATAAACAAATGGAAAATAACATTTTTATTTGATTCTTAGTAGTTCAGTAATGATATAAAACAAGCACACTTGTTGAGCAGGGAACTGCAGGACCATTTATTCCTTGGAATTAGATTGGATACTACCACCCTAATTTTCTGTTCTACCCTGGTTATGCAAGTAATTTTTAATCATAGCCACTGTTGACAAATCAGCTTTGCAGAGATATGATATCATAGAAAGAAATGGGAATTAAACTATTGTTAAAAACTATTTTTGAAAATAGTTGTAGCAGCCAACAAATGTTGAATATATCTGTATTTCTCTCAAAATGTAAACTACACTGCAGCACTGCTGAAAGTTTGCTGTGGTGCCCCAGGGAACTTCTACACACAGCTTGGAAACCATGCATATATAGAGTTTTGTAATTTGCAATTTTTACTGACATTGTACATAACTAATCTCCCATATCATTAAAAACTTAAAAAAATTATGAATTTGAAAAGGAAGCTTGTTCAGGGACATAATTTTTAAAATATTTTTAAAAAAGAGTATATATTTTAATAGATGTCTTCTTCATTCTTTGCTACATAATCTACCAATATTTGTATATATGTCTTCATGGGGTTGAGATCTCATTGCTTATGACTGTCTGAACTGTGCTTTTGTTCTCTTTGCATTATACCATTGCCAACCAAGATGGTGTAAGAAGGGACAGATTTTCACCCTTGCCTGAAATAGCTAACAAAATAAACACACAATTATATGAAGCAGTGATTTTCAAGCCATTGCAAATCAGGCAAAAAAAAAAAAGCATAATAATTATCGAGAGATGGAGAACTTAACTTGAACTCTATGATTTCCTTGGATTCCTTTCCTTGAGAGAGTCTCTAGGCCATGTGTCAGTTGTGTGGGAACTGAGGCAGAGCTGAGAGTTCAGGAAAACAAAGATGGCTAGAGTTTGCAACAGAGAAGAGATCTGACTGCTCTGAAGAAGATCTCAGTAGAATATTTCATGGAGGATCAAAGCTTATGTGTGGGGAAATTATCCAGGGCTTCAGAAAGATTCAAAAGGACAACTGAGGACAGTGCCTGGAACTCACCCTAAACCAGAAATATTGCCTGTTCTCACCAGTCAGACTGGAAAATTCCATAATCCATGAGTAATTGGATAGAACATTCAGGAAAATCTTACCTCAGTAGCAGAAAATATAAACCCTAGGCTAAGCACTTCCCCAGATGCACCTAACATGTCATAAAAACAAACTCAAAATATCCAAACTGTCCAAGTAATTTATCTGCATTACAATACAAAGCTCAAGTTTACATATAGAATTATAATATAGAACCAATATATTGGATCTTTCTTTTAGAAAATCTTTATGACAGTCTCTGCCTTTTGGTTGAGATATTTGCAATATTTACATTTATTGTAATAATTAATATAGCTAAGTTTAAGTCTGTTATTTTACTATTTGTTTTCTATTTACCTCATTTGTTCTTTGTTCCCTTTTTCCTTTTTCTGCTTTCTTTTAGGTGGAGCATTTTTATGATTCCATTTTAACTCATTTGTTAGCTTATTTACTATAACCATTCAACCACTAATTTATACCAGAGGCTAGAAATGTGTTCTTTCTTTGCATAAAGAAAGGTGATGAGTGATCCAGCTGCAAAAATCTAATCTTAGCATCTGATTTCATGAGTCATTACTGGAATAAATTGCTGTCAGTTGATTTCTCAGGACGCAAACTCTGAATTGGAATTTAGCACCCAGGATATCTTTTAAACAATGTCTTTATTATCAATCCCTATAGAATAGAGCTGAAAGAAATACAAGGGGACACAGATGCTATCATAAATTATCCTCAAATAAAACAAGATGTTCATGCCTTTATGCTCCCACGTGAATCTGTTATTGGATAAGGGCCATTCCAATCAAGATTTTGAGGTTAAGGAAAGCAGTTCTCTACAGATGATGACATCTCTTAGAGGACAGACATATATAGACTGCCATCAATATTCTCAGAAGCTGTATCAGCAAATTCTTCATTGAAGCAGATTTGGGCAGCATATTATAATTCTTATTGCAGTCTTTTATTTGAATTTCTCAGTTTATTCATTTACATCACTGAACTTTTTCTTTTTTTACCTATTTTTCTAGGCTACATTCTTGGAGAATTTATCTGTACTGTCTTGTAATTTACTACCTCTTTAAAATGTCTAAGAAGTGTGTAATGACCTTTTAAAAGAATGATTTAAAAAAATTGAATAGATTCTTGATCTGCTAAGATTTGATTTATGTTCATTTTCTTTGCTTCCCTTTTTTTGTTTGGTTTTATTTTTATCTCTTTGAGGCTTTTGAATATAATTCAATGTTTTTAAGTCCTTTGAAGATGTTGCTATTATTTTCATTTCCTCAGAAGTAATTATTTTCTTATTTCCTTTGGTTGATAGATACCTGTTTCTCTAGTAAATGTTGAATTTTACTTCAGTTTGAGGGAAGAGATTTCTTAGATTTTTTTTTTTTTTTTTTTTAGGGCTGCACCTGCGGCATATGGAGGTTCCCAGGCTAGGGGTCGAATTGGAGGTACAGCTGCTGGCCTATGCCAGAGCCACATCAATGCCAGATCCGAGCCATGTCTGCAAAGTACACTACAGCTCAGGGCAATGCTGCATCGTTAACCCACTGAGCAAGGCCATGGATCAAACCCACAACCTCATGGTTCCTAGTCAGATTCATTAACTGCTGCACCAAGACGGGAACTCCAGAAAAAGATTTTTAACAACATGCTTACCTACCTATGTAGAGATTTTTTAATTGTCTCTGTCTTGTTCATTAATTTCCCCCATTGAAAACCAGACCTCTTGATGGTGGTTTTAGCTTTATTTCACAAAATTGTAATTGACTGCTTGTCCTTAACCAACCATCAAAACAATGCAGCATCAAAACAAAATTATTGACTCATAATGCTGCAATTTTAGTCTGATTGTAGCTTGTTTCTACTCATGTGATATAGGTCAGGGATATTAATGTGCATTCAGCTGCAAGCACAGGAGGGCCTTCCTGGTGGAACAACCAAGGAGGTCTCACTACGTCACTATGTCTGGTGATGGTTCAGACCATCAGCTGGCCCACTTTTGGTTTCCTCCAGGTGGTCTTTTTCTACAATAGTTTAGACATTTGTTTATATTATGGAAGAAGGAAGACAAGGACTTTTTGCTGTCATCTTTAAAGAGAATCTACCACACTCAAGAAGGCAATGTATTTAACTACTAAATAAGTGTATTTTCAATAGATTTCTGATTGTAGGACAGTTGTTTTACTTCCTCATAACCCCATACATGCAAACCATTACCTTGCATGCTCCTAAACTGTGGGGTTAGCAGTCATCTATATCTGTTCCTGGATGATTTGATCAGACTTCTATTTCACATAATGACTCTATCCTTGGTCTGATGTCATGTGGGAATACGTTGAATCCTTGTTCCTCTTTGGGGGGCAGGAGAGAAAGTTCCTCATATTCTCTTACATTGACTAGAAGGTCTAGAATAATATAATAATCTGAGCATTACAAATGGGCTGCTTTAATATAATAAACCACCACTGATAGCATTTAGGCAGAACCATCTAATTACATTTTGGAAATTCCTCATAGGGTAAAATCTAGAGCCAAATAATCTCAATTTTTTCATGTTTTGATTTGGGCATAACACTCAGTTTCTATTTTTCTCTGTTTAGAAAAAGTAAATTGAATTGACAAATATTATATTCAAGGCAGAACTCAGAAAAGTTTGGAAACTTTCCTATTTTCTCTTTCATGGATGAGAACATTCTATAGGGATGTTTGTACTAGTTTGTGGTTGTTATGGGCTAAGAAGGTCTCATTTTGAATGAGCCCTCTGTTACATCTAGCTTGATTTGTAAATGAATGTTCCTGTTAGAAAGTGTAAAACTCTTAATTTTGGCCATAAGTAGGAAAGGCAGAAGAGTACAAATCATCATGCTCTACAGTGTTCATTGACATAAAGGCTTACTGTTGATAATTTCTCTCAACCTTCACCTGTGTCTGGGAAATACGTCAAATGCCCTTTGACATGTCTGGTCTGTTCAGAACCAAGTATACACTTCCAGCATTTCAATAGAACTCTTTTACTCACTTGAGCATTTTATATAGACAGAAAATGTTAGCAGTAGGAAGATAGGAAGGATTTTGGAGAATACTTAGTCTAACACTTTCTCACAGTTGGGATTATTTTGCAAAGATAGGAGGTTACCCAGAGTTTTTATGACAATGGTAGATGATGATGATGGTGATGATGACGATGATGATGTGACAGTAATTCTCATCTCTTGAGCACCTTATACGTGCCAGACAGTGTGCTTAATGGTTAACAGAGATTAACTCTTAACACCCACGATCATCCTCTGGGGAGAATAGCGATAGCGCCATTTCACAGATGAAGAAACTGAGCCTTGAATAAAATAAGTTACCTGAGGTTACAGTTATCTGGCAGCACTGGAACTCAGTGAGATCTCACGTTACAGCAAAATTATGACTTAATTCTGGAGAACCATATGTATTTAATACACATTATAAAACCATGATCCATGAAATGCTGGAATCAAATTCTACCTTGTCCATCTTGTGTTATATTGAGAAAACTGCTCAACTTCACTGAGTTTCAATGTCAGCATTTATCAAAAACTGAGAAAGTCTCTTATCTTATTAGGCCATTGAGATACAGATGACATAATGAATGCAAAGTTCTTAGAACTATCTCTAGTATATAATAGACACTTAAAACTGGTAAAATAACACAAACAGTAAGTACATAAAATGCTGATATCACCATTGGATACTCAACCACTAAGCAGGTCTTCACCTAAATGTTCCTGATCAGTGAGACCTTCCCTGGACATCATATTTAATATGGAAAAACAGCCTTCCCTCCAGCCTTCAATTCCTCCTTCTCTACTAGAATTTTCTCCAGACTACCAACATCCACCATGACACTTACCTGTTTGTTTATTATTTGTTTCCCTACACTAGCTTATCAGAGTTAACTCTTTTGTTTATTTTGTCCACTGTTCAGTTTCTAGAACTATAGTTTGCTTAATAAATATTGGTTGAAAAGTAGATTCTTAACCCCATCCAAGATGTGTTGAGTCGGAATATTTGACGTTTGGAGTCCAGTGCTGTGTGATTTAATAAGCCCCCTGGGTAACTATAAACCATGAGAAAATTTGTCAAGTTCTGCTCTCAGCTTTCCGCAACGCTTTTGTGAATTTCATTTTGCCTGGCTATGAGCATAGTTGAAGGATGTGATGTATGATGTTCATACACAGGGGCAGATTGAGGGTTTGAAAGATTATAAAAATTGGAGAACTAAATTTAAAACATAAAAAATGGTGACTACACAATGAGGTATACAGCATTTAATTAAAAGGACAAAATACGTCACATTTTCGCAAGCTGACAAATATTGTTAATATCACAAAGTCTCGGAAAATAACATTATTTCATTCATTAATTTCTTGACATATCACTTATAACACATTTTCCCCTACACTTTTGTCTGCACACTGATCGCCACTTTATATTACACAAATTTGATAGTATAATTTCCACGGAAGATGTAAAAAATAATGATGTCTTTTCTCCTACTATGGTTGTTTTACATTTAGTATCTCTAAAAAATGGTAATTTAGAAGAATTTTAGCTTAACTACTTACTAGAGGTATTTCTGTTTAAATACTTGGGCTTGTTGTAAAATTTGGCACATTTTACTGGGTTTCTTTCATCCTTGAGTGTGCTTATAGTTTGCAGCTATATAGTCATGCCCTAGAAACATAAGAATTCTGATAAACTCTGTCATTATTCACATAAAATATTTTAAAATCATGGAGTATTTTTAATTTTAATTTTAAATTATATAAATTCATGCTTTACTGAATATATTTCTGTCTCTTTTTTTTTCTTTCTTTTTTCTTTTCTTAGACACACCTGTTGCATGTGGAAGTTCCTGGGCCAGAGATCAAACTCATGCCACAGCAGTGATCCAAGCTGCTGCAGGGAAAATGCAGGATCTTTAACCCACTGTACCACAAGGGAACTCCTGAATATATTTCTGGAAGTAACAAATATATTTTGACTGGGAATCAATGAAAACTTACTTGTCTGATGATGAATAAAATAATTTTTACAGACTAAATTCTAACTTCATCAATTTCATTCATTTCTCTTCCACTACCTGTGTACTCTTAGTTTTGAAAACTCAAAGACACATTTGTTATGATATGTACTTTTGGTCCTAAATTGCCCTGTAACGAGTTTGAGTAACTGGCACCAGGGCAACAGTGGTATTTCTGACATAGTAGTAACAGAAACAGATCTACTAATTAAAAAGTGCTGAGTCCTGGGAACTATGTCTAATCACTTGTGATGAATCCATATATGTATGTGTAACCAGGTCACCACGCTGGGCAGCTGGGTATAATGGAAAAAATAAAATAAAATAAAATAAAATAAAATAAAATAAAATAAAAAAAGTTCTGAGTCCAAGAATTCCCACTGTAGCTCAGTGGGAATTCTTGGACTCATCTGGTATCTCTCAGATGCCAGATTAGTATCCATGATGATGCGCTTTTGATCCTGGACCTTGCTCAGTGGGTTAAGGATCTAGCATTGCCACAAGCTACAGCATAGGTCACAGATATGGCTTGGATCTGGTGTTGCTGTGGCTCTGGCATAAGCTGGTAGCTGCTGCTCCAATTTGACCCCTAGCCTGGGAACTTCCATATGCCACAGATGTGCTCTAAAAAGCAAAACAAAAGTGATGTGTCCATAGATTTCCCCTTATACAGAATCCCAAAATGACTACAGTGACTTAAATTCATCCCATATGAGGAAAAGTAGGACAGAAGGGAGGTCTTCTGTGGCATACTAGGTTAAAGATCTGACGTTGTCACTGCAGTGGCTAGGGTCACTGCAAAAAAAAAAAAAAAAAAGGTATGACAGAAGGGAAGTCAAAGTAAAAAGAGACATTTGCCTTAAACCATTGAAATTAAAGCTTTTTTATTTTGACAAAAACATTCTAAAATATATAATCTTGTGAACCCATGAACAAAGTTCCTCCCAGAATGTTTTAATAAACCCATGCAAGTAAGGGACTCTGAAACCAATTTTCATCAGCTTTGTGTTTTATCTGCCCCAACCATATGAATATTATTTCAGTTGATAGGATTTAGTTGGCATAGGAACAATATAAATATTAAACCCATTTTGTAGCTGTGGCCTTTGAGACAACCTAGTAGAACCTACCCTCTTCCTCTGCAAGGTTTTATAGTCTTTTCCCAATTTGAGCCATTTTTTATTCCATAACCACTAGTGGGATGTTTGGGGAAGAAATCAGCCTCTCATTTCAGCATTTGCTTTGAGTGCAGATATGTTTACTCTCAGAGGCATCTTTCTTGTGAGTTCGGGCATCTTTGGATCTTTTGCACCTGCATCTGAACACAGGCACTTCCAGGCTTTTCCCAGTGGCTTGGCACCAGAGATAGTACTTAACCTTTCTCGCACTTCCAAAATTCACAGATCAGGAATAAAAGATCAAAAATGCATGCATCCTAAATATCAGCTAGGGAGAAAGTGAAGGTGTGACTTTGAGAGACAAAAGGAAGTCAGGTTATTCCTGCATCTTTCTTTAATACATAAGAAAATGAAAGGTGACAGGGATCTGATGTTGCATCAAGCTGGAGAACTAAGGCAGGAAGATTTAGCTAGAGGGGCTGGGGCTGTAATTTCACATGCTGATCCTTTAGACAGGAGGGCAGGAGAAATCCCTTGATTCTGGTAGAAACAGCAATCATCAAAATGAGGCATATTAGAAAGAGGCCTGAACTGAAAGTAAGAAGCCATGGCTTCTAGTGTGAATTGTGTAGCAAACTGGGTAACACTGGGAAAATCATCACCCCCTATTTTTCTTCAGAGTTCTCAAATGTGAAATGCGGTTTTGACTGGGTAGGTTTCACAGATAGAAGAGATGTGCCCATGAAAATATATACACTGATATTACATGAGCAGAGTAGAGATTATTGTGATAGATGAGGAAATCATCTTAAAATAAATTCCCAAGGGCCCAAAAAAAGGAATATTATCTTACCATACAAAAATCTTTTCTCCAAAGTAGCTGAAACACTTCAGGTTGGCCTCTTATTCTCCCGTGCTCACAGGGATTTCAGGAAATTAGACATTAGACCCAACTTGCCACAGCGCTTTGGGTGACCATAGACCAGTTACAACACCTGTTTGAGACTAAATTTTCTTATCTGTGACATGAAGTCTCAGACCTACTGTCCCGCAAACTACTCTTTAAGAACTAGCTAGAAAGTAACAATAGACCCAATGAAGTCTGTATTTCTGTGGCTTTTGTTCAGACATCAATATGTGTTGCCATGCACTGATGTCAGGAAAGTGATACTTCCTGGAACTCCATGGGAAAAAGACAGTGGATGCTAGGCACTCCTTACTTTCCCTAGACTCTGTTCTCTATATCTTGTCCCTTGGTTTACTATAATGTTTCTTTTCTCTGTAATAAACTGTGACTGTGAATCTAAAACTTCTGGTAGGCTATGCGAGTATTTCCAGTATGGAAAACCACAGACTTGCAGTTGGTGTCGTCAGAAGTGAGGCTGGCCTTGTGTGGACTGTGTTTGTTCTCTCTAAATTTGCAGTTGACTAAATCTCTTTCAGAGCCTCATAGTTCCACTTTCTGGAGCTAACTTTAAAGCACAGCTTGGAAAACTCCATGCCTATGGGCATTGTCAAAAACCAATGGAGGGCTTGGTAGAGTACCATTAAAAGGAGACAGCTTCATAATCAGAGCAAAATAGCAGGTCTGTCAGAACTTTAATAGACATAGCTAATAAAAGGGACAACCAAGAAGGGCCTTCCATGGTTCAGCATCTACACCAGGGGCAGATATCCTGTGCATACCTGTAGGCTGCACTTATTCAGGGAGAATTACTGCAAGATGCAGGGCAAACTTCCAAGCAACACAGACCCTTATCAACACAGAACAAAAGAACCTTAATACCACAAGAAACTCAATGGTGCAGGAACCTTAAATAAAACCTCTGACCATACATCGAGTGAAAACTAAGCTACTATGACCCAAGGATAATTCAGACCAACCCCAAAAGAAACATAATTTCACACTTATTCCTATGAGTCTGGAAGACTGTGCAGGCAAGGTTTACCATATCAGGAGTGACTGGTGAAAGAAACCAAGTTATTAGGCCCTCATTTAGTGTGAAACAAAAGTATTAATCTCCAACTATGACAGTAGTCTCAAAGCCACACACATCTCTAATAGTGAAGTGTAAAAATCTAACTTGTCAAGTGTATTAAACAATCTTTAATCACTAAGTGGTTTATGTCAATCCAGGAATATCTCCCCATATCCAGGATAAAACATAAAAAACAAAGGGAAAATTGAGTAGGGCTATCTGGAATATACACTGTGGGGCCAACAGACCTTGCAGAATTAATACAGTCAAGCTGCTAAGCAAATAAACAAGCAACCAGGCAAGCAAAGGCCACAGCCACTGTGAAAGGGTGGAAGTCGATATCCAGAGCTGCTACAATATATTATCTAAAACACACTGTTTAAAACAAAAATGTGAGACATGCAAAAAAAAAAGTAATAACCCCCAAAGAGAAAAAAAGAAAATCAATAAACCCAACTTTGAAGAGGCCGTGATGTCAGAATTAGTACACCAAGCGTTCAAAACAGCTATAATAAATATATTCAAAGAGCTAAAAGAAGCTATGATTAAAAAATTGAAGAAGGCATTCCTGTCATGGCTCAGTGGAAATAAATCCAGCTAGCATCCATGAAGATGTGGGTTCGATCCCTGGCCTTACTCAGTGGGTTAAGGATCTGGTGTTGCCATGAGCTGTGGTGTAGGTCACAGGCACGTCTTGGATCTGGCATTGCTGTGGCTATGTTGCAGGCCAGCAGCTACAGCTCTGATTTGACCCCCAGTCTGAGAAACTCCATATGCTGCGAGTGCAACCCTAAAAAGACAAAAAAATGAAAAAATTGAAGGAAATATATGACATTATTTTATTAAATAGACAATATCAATATAGAGATAACAATCATTCAAAAGAAACAAATGGACATATGATTACCTCCACAGCATTAGACAACATCTCTATCTCTTCACATAATTACGATTTCTTTTGTGTGGTGGTAACAAGTGAGATCTAGCCTCTTAGCAAATTTGAAGTTTATAATATACTATTGTTACTGATAATCATTATGCTGTAATTAGATCACTAGGACTTATTTACCTACTAGTTACAAGTTTATACCCTTAAACACATATCCCCAGTTCCCCCTGGAATTTGGGTTTGAAGACTTGCAAAGACAGGATGCTAGATTTTCCTAGAATCTCCATGGTTTAAGAAATAGAAATGTTATTTCATTTTTTGCTTTTTAGGGCCACACCTGTAGCATGTGGAGGTTCCCAGGCTAGGGGTCTAATTGGAGCTACAGCTGCATGCCCTTGTTACAGCCACAGCGACACAGGATCCAAGCCATGTCTGTGACCTACACCACAGCTCACGGCAGTGCCGGATCCTTAACCCCCTGAGTGAGGCCAGCGATCAAACCCGCAACCTCATGGTTCCTAGTCGGATTTGTTTCCACTGTGCCACAACAGAAACTCCAAGAAATGTTATTTCGATTAGAGAAATGCTACCTTCTCTGTTTTTCCGAGATGTACACCTTATGTGCTTTCACTCATTCCTCACCTGATTGAAGTCCTGCTCTTTGACAACTCCCTAATTCTCTGAATTCAACAAGACCAGGGAAGAAATACGAATGGTCCCCGGGCTGACAGATTTTTGTTGTAAATAGGAAAGCCTTCAACACTACCTTTACCGGGTAGCCCAGGCTGTTGGGCATTGCCATGGCCCTACTTGGTTTGGAGACTCTGGGGGTCCTTTAGGATAACTCTAGAGTAGGCGCTCGCTGCCCAGCTTTTGTAACCACAGACCACCCTGTCCTTGTCAGACTAAGGCAGGGATATGAATTAGGTTCCTGAGTTCCAGAGTAGCTGGTTATTCTGTTGGCCAGCGATGTTTATTTCCCTGAGGGATTCAGATGAATGCCGCATGCTAAGAATTTTGAATTTTTTGTTTACCAAAGAAAATAAGCGGCTCAGATGTAGGATTCTGTATGTACAACGAGGCCCAGGTGTCGGAAACACTTACACAGCCTATAAAACTCCCTGATGAGATTTCCTTTCCCCGACTCCACGGATAGTTCGGTTCGTGTTTACGCAAATGAGGAAACAAATCAGTGGTTACCGGGAACACCGCAGGGCCGATGCATTAACTTTTCACTCTATAACCAGACGATGTCAATGTGTGCAGGTTACCTCAGTGGGGACGTGGCCAGGCAGGGGCGTGTGCACGGTATGCCCTGGGGTGGCAAAAACAGATCCATCTCTGTCATCCTAAATCAACAAGAAAGCACCAGGGGGCTTGTGCAGAGGGTGAATGTAGAGTTACCTGGGGGTAGCCTAGATCCTGGCCTTCCCCTATTCATTTCTTAGGGCTGCGGCTATAGATTACCACAAACCGAGTGGCTTAAAGCTACAGAAATGTATTTCCTTATGGTACAAGGGGCCAGGGTCTGAGATTAAGGTGCCAGCAAGCCTGGTCCTTTCAGGAAACGCTCAGGGAGAAAGCACTCCCTGCCTCTTTCCTAGATCCTCTCTTCTGGTGGTTTATGGTCTCCCTTGGTAGCCCTTTGCTTGTGGCCACTTAATTCTAGCCTTTACTTTGGCCTCCCTTCACGGTGCTGCGTCCACATTTCCCTCTTCATATGAGGACACCGGTTACTGGATTAAGATCCACTCCAGCCCCCGTCTGACCGCGTAATGAACTGATTTCTTGTATAAAGACCTTATTTCCAAATAAAATCCCATTCACAGATACCTGGAATTGAGATTTCAACATCATTTTTTAGGGCCAGAATTCCACCCATAGAAACATGTTTACTTTAGGATGCTGGAAGGAGAGGCCCACATTCTCATATCGTGTGTAGCAGTCACTCGGAGGGGTCGTGGCTGAGGCCAGGAGGAAGCCCTCGGCGGCGTGAGGAGGAATGTCGGGAAGACGGTGGGGGTCTGCAGAAGCCTGGCCAAGACTGGGCTGTCAGCCAGCGGATAGGCATGAAGTTTCACCATGAGTCAGACATCATTGAGGATGGGGTGGTGACAAACGAATGTGGTCCCTGGGCTGGGCTGGGATGGAAGAAGAGAGCCCGATCATACTTGTAATATGCAGTTTGTTATGCAGATTATCTCCAGCCCATTTTCTCCATGGGTTCACCTTGCAGACCTAGAGGCAGTGAGCCAGGACTGAAGCAGATGGCAGTGGGCTGCACGCGTTCACAGTCTGAGATATTGGGGGCCACAAGCAAGGGTTTTCTAGATCACAAAAGGCCGGGGGAGGCTTGGCATACTTTGGTTTAGACCAAAGCATAAATGGAGCACATTCTGAGAATAAACTGCAGCAATGGGGCTCAGGCCAGTGGGAAACAGCACTGTGCTAGTTTCCTATTGCTCCTGGAACATGTTGACACCATGAGAGGCTAAGAGCAGCACAGATTTATTACCCTCAAATTTCCATGGTCAGATGTCTATAATGGGTGTTATTGGGTTGAAATCAAGGTGTTAGGAGAACTATGTTTCTTCTGGAGGTTTTAGGGGAGAGTGTTCCTTCCCTTTTCTAACTTCTAGATGCTGTCCACATTCCTTGACTTGAGTCTACACCGCTGACTCTGAGCCTCCTGCTTCCCTTTTTCACTTAGAAGGACACTTGTCATTACACTGAGCACTTGAATAATCCACAACAGGGAGCCCATTTGTGGTTCAGCAGGTTAAGAACCCAGCATAGGGTCTGCCAGGATGTGGGTATGATCCTTGGCCCTGCTCAGTAGGTTAAGGATCTGGCATTGGCACAAGCTGAGGTATAGGCTACAGATGCGGTCAAATAAAGCTTTGCTGTGGCTGTGGTGGGCCAGCAGCTGCAGCTCTGTTTTGACCACTAGCCTCGGAACTTCCATATGCCTCAGGTGTGGACAAAATAAATAAATAACTTAATTAATTAATAATCCAGGATGATCTTCCCATCTCAAGATCCTTAATTTAATCACATCTACAGAAATCTTTTTTTTTTCTGTGTAAGTTATGAATACATAGGTGCTGCGCATTAGGGCACAGACATCTTTGGGGAGCCATTATTCTGCCCACCAGAAGTGCCCCCAGTCATTGTTGTCAGAAACCTGGACCTTAGAGGCGCCAGAAGGACAGGTGGCCAGATAAGCTGCCAGTTGGTCAGAGAAGGCTCTGGACACTGGTTCCTTTATCTCTGGAAGTCATTCTGCATTCAAGCAAATCTTTGTTTGCAAATAAATGTTGTTTTTGATGGTGTGTGTGTGTGTGTGTGTGTGCATGTACCTGGGACTGGGGTTAAATGACGTCTGTATCCCTTTCCCTCAGCAGTATTCAGTGTGAGTGTAGCTGTCATGATTATTTTTCTGTGTGTATAACCTACGCTCTGTTCTAGTTCAGTTCTGCCAAAATGTGCTGATAAGTGTGCAAAATATAGGCACATATTGTGCATATAATATATCACAACTTGGTATATCAAAATTTATATCCAAAGGTGCAGTGTACATATACAATTTATGTGATTATATGTAATGTGTATCATGGTAAATTTTATAATTATCCTAATTTACAATATGAATAGTATTGTATTTATACCAATACGAATGTGAATACTGCTATATAATTTATATACAGATGCTGTGAAGTATTTCTATAACTATATTAACAATGTACACACACGATGTGTAAGTATACAATCCCTGTGATATTTTTTCACCTCTTGAATGGTCCTTTCCTTGGTCCATCAAGTTGGATATAACAGACAATAGCATTAAAAAGATAATAGATTTTATGGTAGACTACAGAGAGAAATATAAGATTAAGATTAAGATTTCAGGAAAGAGAATTAATATATCTTGAGCAAGTGCTTTATATCCTTTTTTTTTTTTTCTTTTTTGGGCTGCACCTGTGGTGTATGGAGCTTCCAAGGCTAGGGGTTGAATTGGAGCTGCAGCTGCTGGCCTACACCACAGCCACAGCAGCACCAGATCCTAGTCGTGTCTGCGACCTACACCACAGCTCAGGGCAACACTGCATCTCTGACCCACTGAGTGAGACCAGGGATCGAACATTCATCCTCATGGGTACTGGTCGGATTTGTTTCCACTGCTGCACCAAAATGGGAACTCCCTATATCTTATATTGCTTAATCCTCTCGTCAACTGTTTGAGATAATTAATTTACATGTATACCCATTTTAGAGATGAAAAAATGAGACTCAAAAGCCAGTGATTTTTTTTTCTAAGACCAGGTGGTAGCTTTTGTCAGAATCTGAGCCAAATTCCACATTTTCTGACTAATCCTACCCTGTCACTTATAGTCATCATGATCTTAGCATCTTTATGCAACTGTGGATGCATGTGTTGATGACAACAGCTTGTTCACAGACAGTGGTAAGTGTCAGTGTCATGAAAACACGGTAATGCATGGAAGAGTCTGTCAATAGTAAAATACCGTGGCATTCTTTGCTGGTTGGTGCTCTGCTGAGTGTATGTAAGGGCATGTTAAATTAGATGGAACCAAGGATTCCCTCTAAAGGACTTCAGAAAAGATAAGGTCCAAGCATCACGGAGGAGATTGTTGCCCCTTGGAAGAGTTTGCTTTGATTAAGCTAATTTAACCCTCCCACATTTCTGATGTACTTATTGGTTCCATTACATAGTTGAGGAGATAAAGAATCAGCAAGGATAAATAATCTTCTCTCATGGTGCCTATGTTCACTATTAGAGTCTCTCTAAATGCCAGATTCTTTTGACTACTTCCTATTTATCCTCAAAACAATTTTAAGTTCCTAATGGTGAAAAGATGCCTTGGTGCTTAATGGCACTCTGAAGCCCCCATCTATCATTCAAATACGGCAGAGGTCTTACAAGGAAACAGGAGACAGACCAGTGGTCAGAATATTATAACAAGATAATAATTATTCAAATAAACCCTTATCGAGTGGACTTCTTATACTCCCATCTGTATTTTTTTCCCTTCTGCGGTCTAGCTTTTCAACATTCTGACAGTGGTTCCAGGGAAAGCAGGAGCTATTGAAAACAGGAGAAAGTTCTTTTAAGGCCTCAGGGCAAGCTCTGAGTTCTCTAGATGGATTTGGTTCACATTCCTTAGTGAAACCTCTGTGCATATCAAAACCTTCTGCAAGACACCATCCACCATCCTTTCAGATATGCAGTTTAGTGATGAGTGCTTACTGTCCCTTGCTTCCTTGTGCACATTTGTGACGCATCTGAATCTATGATCCCTGAAGTAGTAAGTACTGCATGGCATTTTTTTTTTTCAAATTTTACTTGAGACAGAAAGTATGAGTTAATACTGTCCAAGAATCTGCCTACCACAAGCATCTGAAACCTACTTTTTTTCTGGTCTGGAATACAGAAGCTTCTATCATTTCTCCATCCAGGTGTCTTTGTAACACTTCCTCATACTATAAAAGTTTACTCTGATGTTAACCCCCTCAGAAAGCCTGCCCAGCTTAGCTTTTATCCTTCCTGAGTCAGCTATATTTTGTTTTTACAGAGAAGCTTGAGCTTACCTTAAAAAGTTGAGCAAATGGAGAGCAGAAATCTTATATTGAAATCTCTGAGGGCTCATATGCAATTGGAATTAAGGATATGCTCAATTTTTAAAAAATAAATGGACCTGCCAACCCAACCCCCCCATCCATCCTGCTCCCTCCCTCCCCCTTGGCAACCAGAAGCCTATTCTCTGTCTACGAATCTATTTACATTTTGTGGATAGGTTCATCTGTGCCATATTTTAGATTCCACGTATAAATGATATTGTGTGGTATTTTTCTTTCTTTTTCTGACTTAAAGCACAGGGAACTATATCCAATCTCTTGGGATAGAACATGATGGAAGATGGTATGAGAAAAAGAATGTGTATATATGTATGACTGGGTCACTTTGCTTTACAGCAGATATTGGAACAACATTGTAAGTCAATTTACTTTAAAAATAAATAGATAAGTAAATAAGTACGTAAATAAAAAAATAAGTAGCGAGCCAACAAAAGATCCTGCAACTAAATGGAAGATTGTCAGAAACCACATGAGTTTTTCACAGAAGAGAATTCTGTAGCTGCCCTCAAACCATTGAGTAACACCTTTTTCTTTTGTAAGTAGGATACAAATTCTGTTTACTCATACTTCTGGTTCTCCTCCTCTGGGGACAAGGTCAGATTTCAGTTCCTCCATGCAGTGAAGTTTAGACAAAATCAGATCACTTACCTAAGTCAATGAAATACACATTTCTCCTCTGGGAAAAAGGATTTAATACCTGGGATGTGAGTCTCCATATTCCTTTTTCTATGCTATGGAGCTAAGTGATCTAAATAGCTAGACTTTATCCAACCCGGCATGCTGACTATGTCAGAAATGGAGGAACCTCATAAGCTTGCCAAACCACAATGACTTGTGGACAACAAACAACTACTTCATTGCTTCAAACCACTGAAATCTGGGGGTGAATTTGTTATGGCAGTGTAAACTACTTCTTTCTAAATGATACAATAAGCATTATTTATAAAAGGATCATTTGAATGGAAGTGTGTTGGTTTACACTGGCGATCAATTATTCTTATTCATCAAGGATGCTAAAAGGTATTTAGATAATTCTGCTTCTTGGGCATTTATAACATATATTTCCTTCCTCGCCTGTGAAAACCATAGGGGAACCTGTCTAGACAGCACAAAAGTCTAATTCATTCCCCTGAGTATTATAAGTAAGATGTGGGAAATCACTGCAGCTCACGCTGTAACTTAAGAAGTTTTACTTGCTTTGTGGTTTGTATTACTTCTGTTAGGGACCATCAAAAGTCCAAACATCAGTGTTTTAAATAAGAAAGAAGCAACTTTAATTGAATTTCACCACCAACCCTTTTTTCAGTAGTAAATGGGCTGGGGAGGGCTCACCTCAAGAGTTGGAATAAGTGACCAGGTCATGTACACGTGTTTGCCTGTGGATAATAAATCCTCCTCTCTTAAAAATATCCCTAATGTTTGGGGAATGGAAATCCTGCTCAGATCACTGACATTTTTCAAGAAGAAAAGTCTTACCAATTTGGATCTGAAGAAGAGTAAATCTAATATCCTATGATTGTTTAATGTTATCATGAGTAAAAATACATGTAGGTATTGGAAGTGCTCCTAAATTAGCTTTAAGAGCTCTGAGTTTTTAACCCAATGGCACATAAAAGCAAAATGATATGTATTTTTTTTTGCTTTTTTTTTTTTAGGGCTGCACCCACACCTGCAACCCCAGGATAGGGGCTGAATCAGAGCTACATCTGCTGGCCTATACCACAGCCAAAGCAATGCTGGACCTGAGCCACATCTGCAAACTACACTGCAGCTCATGGCAATGCCGGACCCATAGCCCACTGAGCGAGGCCAGGGATCAAATCTTTGTCCTGTGGGTACTAGCTGGGGTCGTTACTGTGGAGCCAAGACAGGAACTCCCTATGATATGTATGTGGGTCTGACCCCTAACAAACAATTGTTTCTTCTTCAGTTTTTGTTCCTCCTAAAAGAAGGCATCAACGAGGGCTCTTGTGTGGGTGGGCAATACCAAGGTCAGTGAATATTTATTTATTTA
>PVHT021183710.1:1796242-1834950 GCA_004024745.2 Catagonus wagneri | reverse complement strand
AGGGGTCTAATCGGAGCTGTGGCCACTGGCCTGCGCCGCAGCCACAGCAACGCAGGATCCGAGCCGCGTCTGCAACCTACACCACAGCTCACGGCAACGCCGGACCGTTAACCCACTGAGCAAGGGCAGGGATCGAACCCGCAACCTCATGGTTCCTAGTCGGATTCGTTAACCACTGCGCCACGACGGGAACTCCAAGGTCAGTGAATATTTAATCAAAAATATCACAATCTACTACACAGAAGTTCAGCATCAAAACTGCACTTCAAATTTATAAGCCAAGCACAGCGTTTAGTTTCCTGCAAGTTAGGTGACAGGCAACAAATTCAATGACAGGCTTGGAAAACAGAAACAACTCCACAGAGCTGAGCATCTTACTTTGCCCTTTTTGCATTGAGATTTTTTAAAGAAACATATTTTCCACTTCCCTAGGTAGAAACTGAATTTCAACAAAATGATCGTTATTATCCTTGAACAAATAATATGAAGTCAAATATTATGTAGACCCTTAAATCTATGTTGATCGATTTGCTACGGGTTTTCCATTCCCCTCTTCCCAGACATACCCATGGGTAGTATTTACCTTCAAATTTCCCTGATTTCCCATAGTAATGAATTCATAGTAGTTTACTTGAACTGGGTATTACACTCAATCTCACTTTCTGTCACTTAGACCTGTTTCCTTGGAGGAAACAGAATAACTTTCAGGATGGCTTAGCCATTCTCTTTTTCTCACCCATGCCAACAGCGTACGATTTACATAAGCCGCTATTGACTGAGGACTCAGCCTTCTTTATCCAATTTGAACATGACAAAATCCTTAAGAGGAAACTGAGGGATATTTTCCCCGCCTTTGAATTATTATTTTTTTTCTCTGTGGAAGACTTGCCAAATCTTAGCTCCATATCCAGCCCTAAATATCTAAAGGCATTTTCAAAGTCTAGTCCCTCTGTGGTCTCTTCCCTGGATTTACCTAGGCTTCCTAAATATAACTTAAAAAATCAGCGAAAAGAAAAAAAAAAGGGAATGAGTATTATATATTCCACTCATTCTTCTTTTTCAGGCTCTTAAATATGCACAGATTACAATCAGGTCTTCTCTTTCTTGTCTTTTGGCCAAGAATGAAATACCTTTGAAACTT
This sequence comes from Catagonus wagneri, assembly GCA_004024745.2. Lineage (NCBI taxonomy): Eukaryota > Metazoa > Chordata > Mammalia > Artiodactyla > Tayassuidae > Catagonus > Catagonus wagneri. The sequence continues at coordinate 1,833,809 of PVHT021183710.1, read as the reverse complement.
ATTCCTTTTCAAAATCCTCATTATGAACCAGTCTTTCTACTCACCTGAACTGTTATCGCTGAAGCCATTTGTTGAGTTCTTTCAAGGTTCAAAGTTTAATCCATCATTGCAGGTGTAGCTTTGCCAGGGTCAAAGAGGAAGGAAACTTTCATGTAGAAACAGAGTCAGCCTTAGGCAAGAATATGAAGATGATCAAGGTTCCTTGATGCCTGCGCTGAAATTAATGACCCACTGCTTTCTGGAGGGTCCTCTTTCCCACTCATTTGTGAATCTTTTCTTTTCTCATTGAGTGTGGGGAGACAATATAACATTGTAGTTTAGGGTAGAGTCTCTGAGCCCAGACAACCTGGGTTTGAATTTCTTGCTTAGTCACTTGATTGACCTTGATTAAATTATGTGGCCATTTCATTCCTCAGTTTTTTATTTCTGTATAAATGGGTACATATCACAACTAGTACCCTGTGGTTATTATCTCTTTTAAATAAGACAAAATTATAAATTGTGAAACATATTGCCTGGCACATAGTAAATTCTTATTAAATGTTGCTGCCATCGACAGCAATTTTGATTAGGAGGCTGAGATTCTCTTTTTGTCCCTGCTATGTCATAGAATTTTTGATACTACAACTTCAATATTTTTTCAAGGATTTTATTTGAATACTGTGCCTGGAATACTGCACAGCACAGACTATGTTATGAATTATATCTCATGTTATGTTCTCGTAATCTGTGTAAGGTTCTAGACTGATTGCTTCTACACAGCAGGTAACTTGGGTCAGGTAACTTGTCAAAATTTGTGGCGTGCTTATAAGTTGATTTTAGATTTATTTTTTTAAAGCCTTCACACCCTCTCTAAACCATATTTCTTTACCCCTCAAAAAATATCAACACATTGTAGTTCCTGCTGTGGTGCAGCAAGTTAAGGATCCAGCACTGCCACAGCTGTGGCAAAGGTCTTAGCTATGGATTCGATTTGATTCTTTGCCCAGGAACTGGGAACTTCCATATGCTGTGGGTGTGGCAAAAAAAAAAAAAATCCACACTGTAGTAACACTGTTTTAATGAGGAACCTTCTTTTTCCTTGCATATTGTTTCCAAGTGGAGGGAAAGTCATTCACGAGAACTTCCTGTTCCTTTTCCGCATTCCACAACTTTTCCCATTGTTGTTGACCTATGAAAAGAACTGAGGACGGTTTTCAGCTCAGTTCTTTTCTCCCCCCTCTTTTTAGGAATCTCCCCATGAACAAAGCACGTGTGTTACATTGTGCCTGCGTCCTGGCAATGTCTCATAAAGACCTCACCTCAAGGCAAGCATTGCTTGTGGATGTTTGGAAAGGTCTTCCTAATTCTGTTAGGCACTGTTCTTATACCATTAGCCACATCCACCTACACTGCTTTAAAGTAGCTGAGAAAAGATTTTCATTTCCCTTGACGTTATTTCTAATTCTATCTCTGCTTTAAAACATTTATTTCATTGGGTCCTCTCTTCGGTCATTGTCAAGACTGGCCTTTTCAAAGGATGCCAAGATACAAACATGTTTCACTGGCCATTTGGAAAGCCAAATAATTGTGAGGAGGGTTTTTAGAAAAAGCCAGAGTTCTAATTTGTTCAGATGTACTCAAGCTGTTATTTCTCTGGCTTTCTATGCTGGGGCTTTCAAGGGTTAGGCTGAGTTCACACATATCTTCTATATCTGAGGATATTTGCACATGATTTTGGGACACTTGATCCCATGCTCTTCTGATTACTCTCTACATGAGTGCTTGACAAATTTCCTGGCATTGGGATCTGATTTTATATTTTATTTGTCTATTTATTTATTTTTGCTTTTTAGGACTGCAGGTGGGGCATACAGAAGTTCCCATGTGAGGGGTTGAATCGGAGCTGTAGCTGCTGTTCTACACCACAGCCAGAGCAACTCCAGATCTGAGCTGCGTCTGTGAGGCATAACACAGCTCACAGCAATGCTGGATCCCTAACCCACTGAGAAGGGCCAGGGATCAAACCTGCGTCCTCATGGATACTAGCTGGATTCATTTCCCTGAGCCACAATGGGAATTCCCCGGGATCCAATTTTAGCATCAACTAAAAACTATGCATCTTTTATGTCTTAAGTGAGGATGAAAAAGTGAAAGTGAACTTGTACATCTAGTTCACTTGTGTCTTTTATTTCACCATTTATTCATTTATTTCTCTATCCCTTCAATGTCTATTAACCTCCCCTTCTATGACTCAGAGTTTCCCAGTGCTGGTGATATCATGGTGGGCAAATAGAAAGCATGCTAGAGTTCAGAGAACTCAAGCGGGACTCAGCTGTTTTAGTACCAGATAACTGCTTTTACTTATTGTGTCAGTCTGTTTGGAGTGATAAAATCTGGCTCTGGCTGGATTAAGAAAATAATAAAGGAAAGAAAAATATTTGGAAGGCCATTCAAGTATCTGGTGGAATAGGAGAAGGTGTCAAGCATTTGGGAAGGAGCGTCACCGAGGATATTCTGGGACATGGAATGGCTGAAGCAACTGGAGCCTCTCCTTGGAAGCCTGCCATCAACTAACTCAGCTTTATAACGTTCTGTCTCTTTGTCCCTCCCGGCCCTTCGTCAGATATCTTAGTCGATCAGACTGGTTTTGGTGCATAGGCCTTATCCAACACATGTGGCCATGAGGGAGATGGTCATTTCAGTTGTAACATGGCCACTGACATACCAGGGCTATCCCCAGAAAAGGCAGAATTATTTTGAACGGAGCAGTTAACTGCAAGATGATTCTGCTTTTGTAAAACACATGAGATCTGTTTGTGTAGGTTAAAATGATAGCATATATTTTATAATATAAAAAAATGTCTTCTTGGTTCTTATCACATTTACACAGCTTTCTCTCAGGTTCAAAGATGTCAGCAACGAATGTGACTCAACGATTCCACATGTAACCTTCAGGCTTCCGTAAAAATAGGAGTCATTTCTCTTTCTAGTTTTTCTTCGAGTACCCACGTCCCCATTTCTTATGGGGTAATGAGAAGAAGAGCTGCGTGCATGGTGGGCTTCAGGTGTTTGGTCAAATAATCAGCCACATATCCTGACTCAAAGTAACTGCTTAAAGAATTTTTACTGAATAATAGAGACTTATCAGGCTGAACTAACATAACAAACTGTTATAGGCTAAATTGTGTTTCCCCAAATTTCACATGTTGAAATCCTAACTCCAGCATCTCAATCTCAGGATGTCACTGTCTCTAGAGATAGGACCTCTGCAGTGGTGGTGAAGTTAAAATAAGGTCCTTTGGGTAGGGCTTCAATTCAATCTGACTGCTGTCCTTATAAGAAGAGGAAATTTGCACACAGAGAACCACCAGGAAAGTCCATGTGCAGAGAAAGGTGAAGTGAGGATACAGTGAGAGGGAGGCCGTCTTCAAGCCAAGGAATGAGGTCTCAGAAGAAGCCAAACCTATCAACACCTTGATCTTGGACTCCTGGCCTCCAGAACTCTGAGAAAATAAATTCCTGCCGTTTAAGCTACCCAGTCTGTGGTATTTTGTTATGGTAGCCTAGATAGCTAACACACTAGCTATCCTGATTTTCCTCGGAAGGAGGGCTTTTCAGGGACATAAGACTTTCAGTATGAAGTTGGAATGTCCCGGGACGATGAAGGCAAGTTGGTCATCTGTAGTTTATGCTAACCTGTGTGTGTGATCCTGTTGAAAACACCTTGGGAGAGGAAAAAGGCTGCTATCACAGGAGTCAAGGATCCAGCATAGCACCTGAAAAATAGTTGCTATTCAATAGATGGGATTCATAGTAAAGATAAAATCAATAGAGCTATACCTCATTTTATTGTGCTTCACTTTATTGTGTTCCAATTTTTGGGGAGGAGGGCTGCACACATGGCATATGGAGGTTCTCAGGCTAGGGGTTGTATCGGAGCTGTAGCTGCTGGCCTACGCCACAGTCACAGCAACTCAGGATCTGAGCCAAGTCTACAACCTACACTGCAGCTCCCCCACTGAGCGAGGCCACGGATCGAAACTGCACACTCATGGATGCTAGTCAGATTCATTTCTGCTGAGCCATGATGGGAACTCTGCATCTTTTCATTTTTGTAAATTGAAGTTTTTTGGCAACCCTGTGTTGAACAAGGTTTTGAGGTTTCTTTTCTTTTCATTTCTTTATTTTCTTTTTTTGCTTTTCAGGGCTGCATCTGTGGCATATGGAGGTTCCCATGCTAGGGGTTGAATCGGAGCTATAGCTGCCAGCCTATACCACAGCCACAGCAATGCCAGATCTGAGCTGTGTATGTGAACTACAACGCAGCTCACAGCAACGCTGTATCTTTTAACCCACTGAGCGAGGCCAGGGATCAAACCCACATCCTCATGGATGTGAGTGAGCTTCATTACAGTTGAGCCACAACTGGAACTCCCAGAATTTCTCTGTATTTGGGGAGAACGCTTTGACTGGCACAAATCTGATCCATGAGGTTGGGGTTCACTCAGCTGGAGCCAAAGGTCAAGATGTTGGGACTGACCTTGAAATAGTGCCTCTCGGAGGCTGGGATATGGACATATAAGTGCCCAGAGCCATAAAGCCTGCTTCTGACAGTCAAGAACATCATTTCAGGCTTCCTTAGCAGCTGTGACGGTACCCTTGACAGCAGCAACTCTCTCTCTGGCTGGCTGAGACCCTGATTCTGTCTCTGATTAGCATTGGTGCCCCATTGGCTGTGAGAGGGTGTCAAGGATCAGATGTTCCTGACATTAACCAGTGTGGGCCCCGGCAAGCAAAAGATAAATTGGGCCCCGAGATATGTTGAGTGGGAGGACGTGACTGGAGGCAAGTGGATACTTCCTCAAGGGGAGAGTCACCACTGCCAGTAGCATCAGTGGGCTTCAGTCTTACCATAAGCTTGACTTCAGGTCACTTTCTCTTATAATTTCTATGTGGTCCAAGTGGTCTTTTCAGCAGCAGCAGCAGTAGGAACAGCTGGTCCATAGGAGGACTTGGGTGACCTTACCCTGGGGACGAAGGCAGGAGGGGACAGTCTGGGACAAGCTGCCAGCATCACATGGCACTTGTTGCAGGTCAGGAAGGCGAATCTAGTTCAGATTATCTGAGGGAGGCTCCTGGTGGATACTGTCCAGTTAGTGGGCTTCCCCCCTGAGGGTTCTGTTCCATTGGAAGTACAGTGTCCTGGATGGATCTCATTACTTGGGTTTGGGGTGGCATCTGGTCACAGAATGAGCTAGCTTTGCCCTGGGCCAGGGGTCCACTTGACTTGGGATGGAAAGAACTGGCCTGTATCTCTCCCTTAAATAGGGAGACTACTTCCTCCTGGCCTGGGAGAGGCCCCTCCTCTGCCTTGTGTTCTGTAGAAAGACCTGGGGTGTGAGAGTCTCTCTTCAGGAGAGAAGGGCTTTCCTGGGGGTGGAGTTTCTACTGTCTTTTGCTTCATGGGCAGATTATGAAATGACCAGGTCATGACTTGTCCTTTAGAGAAGGAATGGCTGAAAGATCAAAGGGTAATTTTCAGGCAGGTCAAAATCCGGGGTGGGGAGGGTACCACTGCTCAGACGGCTTCTTGGTGCTGCTGGGAAGATACTCTTACTAGAACACTCTCTGCCCTGGAAACCCCAGCCTCCTGCAGAAGTTATGATCAAATGGGTCAGAATGGAGGCTGCTATGGACAGGGTTGCTTCCCCAGGAAAGTCTTGGTCTGCATCTGCCTTGGAAGTTGGACGTCCTCCAGAGTTCAAGATCTTAGAGGCTGGGACCCTACTTCTTTGGTTGTTATTATTGCTCTGCAAATAAGTCCATTTTAAATGCCTTTTCTATGTCTTCAATCACATGGAATTCCACATCACAGAAGAGTTTAAAAATGTAAAGGATACAAGGCTTTATTAATCAAGTACAATGTGCCAGATGCATTCTCCATGACATACTTTATTGTATTCTCTCACATTAACCCTGTGAGTTGTCCTACTGCCCAGTTTTATAGATGAATGTATCGAGCCTAACTCCTCAATTTAGAGGATTATTAATCCATATAATATTTGTTTGGGACAAATTCTTTAAATAGCTATAAACTTTCTTACTTAGGATAATTAATTCTATCAACAGTTTTTCTTAAGATCTATTTAAATAATTTTAATATATTTGCTATCTAAAATAATAATTTCTTGTGATCTCAAAACAACCTTTTGAGAATAATAGATTGGTCAATTTTGTCATAATTTGTGTATGAGGAAACTAAGTCCCAAAGACTAAATGATCCACTTAATATCAATTTACATTTAATGAAACTGTATTCTTCTGAGATTCTCTCCTACATCTCAGTGTGACATTCATTTTACTTTGCCATGTGTTTGTTTATGGGTGATGATGGAGGCTACTGAGATGGAAAATATGCTGGGGACCTTAATTCACATGTTCAGGACTTCGCTATTTTTAATAAAGGGCTTTTCCATAATCTCATACTTCTGAAATTAAAAAGGTTATGGAGAGCCCATCACCCAACATCACCTTTGGATGGGAGACTTGTGCAGAACTCATGGACACCCCAAAACAGAAAGAGTGTCAGGGTACCCAAGTTCCAGAGAGCTGAACTCAGTCTTAAAGAACTCAAAGGAACTCTCCCTGGTGTCAAGGCACATACAGCAGCAGGAGAACTGAGAGTTAGCTTTCCTGAAAACTGGAGTAGTTTTCTGCTCTTCCCTTGTTTCTTCCGTACATATTTAATGAATCAAAAAACTTTGATTAGTTGCACATGGGAGAGCTTTAATGTTCCAAGGCGATGTGAACAGAGTTTTAGATGGTTACATCATTGAAGAATTTAGATGTGTTCATGGCTATAAGCAGAGAGCTTCCAGCAGGCTGCGGTTTAATGAGGCAGTCTCAAAGCAGCTTAGACCATTGTTTGCCTTTTGCCTTTGTTTGCAAATTCAGCACAACTTCATGAGAACTGCCAGAAAATGACAAGAGTCTAGCAAAATTACTCGTAACTCAAGGGACTAGGTGAAAGCAGACTGCCATCGCCTCTTCCTGCAGCAATTTGAGGTGGCTGAGGAGACAAGCACCTGCAGGAAGGTTTAGAAGGTCAGGGTAACAGCAGCTCAGCATAGATATTTTAAGGTCTCTGGTGTTGTTTCCGTTTCAGTGGCCTCCATTATAACACACCAACAAATTCAAGGCAACGTAAAAGGAATGCCACAGTAATATGTAGGAGAGAATCTCAAAATAATACAGTTTTATTAAATATAAGTTGAGGTCCCTTAAACGGTTTTGGAAGAGAAGGATGGGGAGGAGAAAGCAACAAGGAACATTCTGAATAATAAATAATTCATGCAAAGGTGCTAATGGAGGCCAAGGCTTGCACCTTTAGAAGATCTTGCCCTTCCAGCATTAGTGGGATGAGAGTAAGATCAAGTAACACATGAGGGGCCCCAGCCCTTATTCATGGCCCATCCCTCCCACTTCCAGTGAGAATTTTACCTTTCTGTACTTTCATCCTCACTCACCCTCTTGGGAACATGCCTTTGCCTGCCTGCTTGCTGGGCTCCTCTGGTTTATGGAGCTTGAGAGGACAGAGCTCCAGGTGTGGGGGGAAGGGAGGGGACTCCAACCAGTTCTGTAAGAGTCCCCCCTCTCCCCTGTTCATTATTTTGTTGTAAATAATCTGAATAACGGGTGATTTGAGAGAGAATTATTTTTAAAAAGGCAGGCAACTTACTAGTTAGATTTGGGAGGAATATACAGGGAAATGTACATGGGTGAGGTTGTTTATGAGGCTAAGAGCAGGCAAAGGATATGGACCAAGTAAGAGAAGATTTTGCGAATTCTTACCAATTCGCTTGGTAAACATACTGGATCACTAGAACTTCTTCTTTTGCCATTTTGGATGCTTCATTTTTTTTAACGTGACTTTTTTTTCTTTTTGAAAAAATAATGGCTGCTATTTACCGTGCAACAACTATACACACACACACTCACTAAGGGCTTAACATCTCTATCAGCAATCTTTGTAAACTGGGAGTGTTTTCTGCCTCATACAGATAGGACAATGAAGCTTGAGGGGACATGTTTATCTTGTGGTCAGCTCTAGAGTAAAATAAAATATTGCCCACATACCCTTTTTGGGTTGTGTCCTACTTCTTCTGTCTGCTGATTCTCTAGTGTCTTTTGTTTGTCTTGACTTCCTCTTTGGGGCTAGCATTTTGAACCTGACTGGGTCTGGGCGGGGGTGGGGGGAGGGCATGAAGTTGTGGCCATAGACAAGCAACGTGCTTCACCAATGGTCTACATTAGGATTCAAACTTTGTGGGCACCTTGATCTTGGTGAGGTAGAGTAATATCTGAGTTCTTACACTTCAGTACTGTTCCATGGCCTTCTCCCACTTGGAAAGCTAAACATTTATCGTGCAGGGGAGGCAAGCACAGCAGAATAGGAAACTAAGACATGAGTGGTCCTGACATTTTCTAGGTTATATCAGTTTCTCTATTATAAGACCCCTGATGTAGAGTCTTCACCTGACTCTTAATTCTCTTTTTCAGTATGGTGAGTGGTTAGACCAGAGAGCACAGTGATGGATGGTCCAGGATGGCAGCTTGGTTCACTGAACTGTTCTTGGGACCTCCAGGTAAGTGGCATGCTTAATAAGATCGTTCCCAGTCAGTAAAAATACAAGGCTATTCCCCCACTAATAAATCAAGGACACTAACAATAGTATTTTCCCAGAGAGACAGTTACTAGGTTACTGCTACACTGTAAGGGAATCTTTAGAAAGAAGACATTGGTTTTCAAGACCTGACATCCTCCAAGTCTGGTTTTTCACTTGCAATTAGAGGACACTTAATTGTCTTTCCTTGAATCCTAAGGGATGTTTCTGGATAACAAGAGGGTGTAAAAACAGGAGTTGTGTGGGCTTTCAGAGAATTTAAGTCAATAATTTTTAACCATTCTTGAGTCAAAAACCTGCTGAGATTTGAAGAAAGCGATGGAAATTGTCTCGAGAAAGTATACTAACGCCTACATTTGCAGGAACCATCACAGGATTTCAAGTCCAAATGATCTATTTAAGCCAAAGGATTAGAAACTCAACACAAAAATCTAGAACATAAAGTACTTTGGGATATTTTGGAAATATTGTCAGTTTCCAAATGATTGCTCATTATCTCTTGAAGTTTTCATAAAAGAAATCATGGTAAGACGCTAAAACTTGGATAGATCCTGGGTCTTTAAACATGGACCACAAGGAAGTGGGATGTTGAGAACACCAATTTCTACATGAAAACCAGACCTGGGGCAGAAAAGCTATGAAGAGCCGCCTCAAATTCTCCTTTCTTTCAGAATAAAATCAACGTTCATAAGGCTGTAAGGGCCTTGCATGACTTCGTCCTCACACATCCTTTAATGCTCGTCTCCATCCATTCTGCCTGTGCTCCAAGCACAGTGGCCTGTAGCATTTCCTTAGGCAGTAAAAATTTCCTCATACCAGAGCTTAGAAGTTCAGCTCCTTACACTGGATATGTTCTTCCTCCATCTACTGCTGAGATGCTACTGCCTTATCAATTCGTCAGAGAAGACTTTATTGATCACTTTTTTTTTTACATGTAGAAACTGATCATCTCTTTTTTTTATCACAGTTTTAGTTACTCAAGAAAATTAGTTGTCCCTGAATTTTACTCTGTTTCTGAATAGCTTCTCAACATCTCAGCCTTTTCATGACAATTGCACTGATTTTTCAAGATAGAATTTCTTGAAGTCTGCTGAGCTTCCTCTGCACAGTCATAAGCACACAATTCAGCTCCCTTTTTACTGAATTTTGTTGAAAAACAAAATATTTTCATGTGAAGATTTAACTAGGCTGTATCTACACTACAAGTTTACTAAAAATGATCACTTTATCTTAAATAACACACCCTCATTCCAACTTCAGTTTTTAGTGTTTGCTTTGGAATTCTACATTCAGGCTATCTAAAGAACTTGATGCTTAAAAAGTAGTAGCTAACATGTATTGAGCCCCTACTGCATACCAAGCTCTATTTAAAATTATATAATTTAATCTTCGCAATAACTTTAAGACGTGGATAGTATATTAAACCCTTTTAATGTACGATAGGAACCCAAGGCACAAAGAGGTTAGGTAGCTTGTCCAAGGTCATGTTGTTAGACAGAGGAGGACACAGAATTCAGACCCACTCCCCACTGGACCGTATTACTATTCTTCCACTCTGTGTGTCCTCATTAGAAGGAAACTTCCAAGGGCAGACACACCCCAGACCTCATGGTTGCATCTTGAGCATCTGAAACAGCGTGTGTCAATACTCTGTGCTCAGATATTTGTGGAAGGAATGAATGAAAGGAGGAGGCAGGATCTCTAGAACATCTCAGAAGAAGGCACTTGAGGGTTAGATCTGGGGAAGCAACCCACCATAAGACTCACGTAGCCAACAAAGAGAATGAAAAATTTATTATGGATTCAGGGCCCTATCCTTGGTTAATTCGCGGCTTTGTCTAAACCCCCTTCCCTGATCTAGACCTTATTTTCCTCAAGATTATAAATATTGCAGTTTATGCCAAGTAACTAGCACACAGCAGGACCTCAGAAGGTTGCAGTGGTGGTGATGAATATGGAGAAAAAGAGAGGAGGTGGGGAGAAAAGTGAAGTAGAATCCAGGTTCATCTTACAGTATGAAACATTATTTTTATCAGATTTCCCTCTGTGGTGCAGTGCATTGATGATCCAGCTTGTCTCTGTGGAGGCTACAGTTTGATCCCCGGCCCAGTGCAGCAGATTAAGGAACTAACGTTGCTGCAGCTATGGCTTAGATCACAGCTCTGGCTCAGATTCCATCCCTGGCTAGGGAATTTCCATATGCTGTGAGGGTATTAAAAAAAGAAAAAAAATTTTTATCAACCATAAATTTGTATGTAAGTCTTAAATAGGCACTCCCTTAACCCTTGGGTACTGCAGTTTACTTGAAAGACCATATGTTTTGGATTTTGGAGTCAGGTATTCTTAAACGTTTATTGTTGATTCATAACCTGTGATGTGCTGGTACGTGTTTAACAACGGGCTCTTGGGCAGGGGCTGGGGCTGATTCCTAGCAATTGCTGATTTACATGTCGTAAATAATCCCACTGTAGCACACTTGAACCCAAAGTAGGCTCTTACACGCTGTTCCAGTGTACCTGCTGACATAATCCTGCAGAAATAATCTCTCTGAGACCAGGTTTCATTGTCCATAAAATGGGTGTAACCGAAGGTGTCTCCCAGATCTGGGGCTGTTAGGCAGATTAAATGTAGCAAATCATGGAACTGATAAGCACAGCGCCTGGTACACAATAAGGAACAATGATTATTGCTTCCTTCTTTTTAAAGACAATTGAAGGTTAAAATGCAAAAAGAGAAATGGAAAGAGAATCCAGTTCTCTTAGGAGAAACAACATTCATCTTTCTTCTTCACCTTTTTCATTCTATTTCTATGATAATCTAAACATTTTTTTCCTTGACTTTCATTTCATCTGTCTAGAGCTATCTGGTCAATCTCAGAAAAGACAAAATAAATGAGAAGCAATAACTACAGCTTTGGTGCCAAGTTTGCTTTATAAACAAAATGAATATTTCAGCTCATCCTGCCTGATAAAATGACATAGCCAAGACCCTAAAGCTGAATTTATAAGACTTTAATATATGGGTTTCAAGATTTTAAGAAAAAGTGTTAAAAACCCTAGATTTATTATAGAAGTTGCAAAACAACCGACTATAAACACGGAGATATTCATTCATATTTATACATAAACATGTAAGTGTTCATATATATCAGATTAAAATTTTTTCCATAAAATTTTATGTGACTTGGAACCATGAGACTGAGAAATAGTTTGTTCATTTTCTCATTCGTTTATTTGTTCATTCTTTCTCCTAATCATTCATGCATTACATCTTTGTGGAATATTTGCCACATGTCAGACACTGGACTGGGAAAAAGGGCATACAAAGATAAATTTTATGGGTCCCCTGTATTGTAGGAATTCTCTAACTCCAGTGAAGACAGAAATGTTTAAAAATAATAGCAACATGAAAAAGTGCTGAGCGTCACGGCAAAAATAAACTAGGAGACACAAAGTTTGTCATCTTCAATTTTGTAAAGTAATGATTTTGCAGGGAACCAGGTAGAGCACTGTCTTTAGACAGGTTCCCCCCACCCCGACACCTGTGGCAGGTAAGAGTTCACAGACCAGGGATCTAACTTGTGTATGGCGGAGCTCCAAGCTGCATCAGTGACAACACCGGATCTGGGAAGCCACTAGGAACCTCCTCTTTTAGCCAGTTTTTTCATTTTTCTTATATACTGACACTGAAGGAGAGTAACAGACCATTGGCTCCAACAGCTTCAACATGGAACTGCCTCTTTGCGATCCCATCACTGAGTATTACCTAAGACTTACTACGTCTTCCTGGATTCAAAGTCTAACACCTATGTGGTGATACACATGTCAGCCTGTAGATGGCAGGCTTCACTCGTTGTTCCAGTGGATTTTATTCCCACCTGTTGGATGCCCTGGTAAACTTTGGGCCGCAGAAGTCTAACCCTCCTTCTGGCGCTGCTCCACAAATGAGCTAAGTATTTATTTACACTGTCCATCTTAAAGCCTTGTGGTGCAACACATTTTTCATGTCAGAGATTTTTAATGTTCCTGAGCATTTTCTGAGCACAGCTCATAAATGAGTGTGTAGGCAAGGCTTCAACTTAAAAGACTTTTGATCTTTGGAAGTAAATAAAGAGTTCTTTAGGTAAAAAAAAAAAAAAAAAGTCAATGCTGTAGAAAAATCAGGTAAATTAAAAGTAGAGGCCACTCACCCCAAATTTAAATGTGCCTGCTAAGCACAGTCACTATTTACAACACCCGCACATCTGTCCCTTCACTGAGATCACGGAAATCTGTGAGCACTTGGCCCCAGGGTTGGAATTATTTCAGCTAAGCAAAGACTTATTGACTTTCTACTATGTGCAAGACACTGCACTAGGTGATAAGTGAATATATAGTTTAATAGGCATAAAATCCTGGCCTTGGAGACTCATAATTTTAGGGAGAAAACTAATACAAATGCAGCATGATTGTTACACCAGGAATCCCAGCAAGGTGCTGTGAAAGTGAAGGGGTAGGTGATATTATACCCAATAATGGTAGATGGAATATTTGTGGAAAAGTTGGAATTATATTTGGTTGAGGGATTATTCTTTTTCACATTCTTTTCCCACATAGGTTATTACACAATACTGAGTAGAGTTCCCAAATAAACATTTTAACAGCATAATGTCTACATCTATTAAAAGCTACTAAAATCAGACTAGAATTATTGACACATAAAGCCAGCCATGAGCATAATGACATTTTCCTGCCTTGTTAAAAATTATAAGTGATCGATGAAAGTGATTTCCATTTTGAAAGTAGAAAAAATAGCTTATTTTTTTCGCAGTGACATCTCAGCTTTGTGCTTTGTATCTAAAAGATTTGGATTGAAGTCCTAACTAAAATGAGTTATTTAGTGGTTATTTGTTTCTATTTCTTACACTCTCTTTTCTATAAAATGATATCATAGCATCTACTTTCATTTGTGATGTTGGAGAGTCACAAATCTGACATGTAACAGGCACTTACAAAGTGTAACCACCCTCCTTTATGTCTACTTAGTCTCTTTTCTCTTGCTCACTATGAATTTCAGAGAAGCTTGAAAATATGTCCCTAGTCTAGGATTTCTCATGTTCAGTGCTATTGACAATGGGGTCAGACAAATTTTGTTATAGGGCTGTAAGATGCTGTACGATGTTTATCAGTAACCCTGTTCTCTACCAGAGAAATGCCAATGGCAACTTGCTGAGTTGTGGCAAAATCAAAAATATTTTCAGACATTGCCAAATGTCTTGTGGTGGGGCAGAATCACCCAAATTGAGAATCACTGTCCTTGTCCTAAAAGAATGCCTACTCAGTTGATAGAGTGCACGAGAAACATCTCTGATAGACTTAAGCTGCACACCATCAGCAGCACAGCTGCAACTCTGGTTGATAGTCCTCAGGTCCTGATTTCTGCAGCTAATAAAGACATGTATCACTTAATTCATGAGAAGTCTTGGGCACTTTATGTTTCAGCATCTTTTCCCCCAGGTAACTCTTGAGGTCTATAACTCTGTATGTTGCCATATGTTAATTAGTTGTTTTCTCTCTGATAAATGCACTTCCCATTGACTTACAGTGTCCCCAGCTGTACACCCAACTTACCTGGGTGGGCTTCTGCCTTGGGTCTTGCTTTGGTGTCTAGTTTCTCACTTAAAGCACAGGCCCCTTGGCTGAGACCCTGGCATCTTTCAGAGTTTGGAATCATCTTAACTCTATAGGAACCTGGGTTTCTATATCCTCAGTGATATATATATATGTGTGTGTGTGTATATACATATATACACACACACACATATATACATATACATATATACACACATATATATTCCATAGACATATCCACGAGAATGTTGATATATATATATATATACATATATAACATTATTGGAAAGAGGGGTCATGTTGCTTGAATACAACTTGTTGACTATTTCTATGAAATAATGACAATAAAATAGCCTCACAATTTAAGCTGTAAACCATACTGTTAATCTTTTACTACTATTTTTTACCTTGATTACCTTTGTCATTTTATGATTTTAAAGCATGTACACAATTATGACAAGTTTCTTCATTTATTTAGGGAAATTCAAGCATGTTTGACAATTCTGTCATGTTTCTTAAGAGCTCTGCCTGCACAAAAGGGCATGAGGCTCTGTACAATTCCTAATCAAAATTCCAATTTCCTTTCTGACAGTGTTGTGATTTTCATGCCTAGATAGATATTTTAGTTTCAAATAGACTGATCTCTGAGAAACACCTCATCGCTACCTCCCAGAAATTATAGATCCTTTCCACCAATAACTTCTTATCTTAGTATATTTATACCTGTTATTGGGTATCCTTGGATATAAAATTAAGTTCAAACAAAGTAAAACTTTTTACCACACTGCATATTGAACTTCTGGAATGGTTTTGGACATATTTAGTTCCTTTATTCAAGATTTTTTAGATTCCACCTTATTTCTTCCTCCAAGGAGTACAAATCAAAATGATGGAGTAGAAAGATCCCGAACTCATCTTATCCCGTGGACACACCAAAACTACAAATACATATAGAACAACTACCTCTGAGAATGACCTGGAATCTAGTAGCTCAGATTTTCTACAGCTAAAGATATTTTAAAAAGTCCACGTGGAGATGGATAGGAGGGGCAGAGATGCAGTCTGCTCAGAACTCCCACCTGGTATGACACTTCATAAACTGGAAGGATATTACAACTGCAGAGGTCTCTCCTGAGGAATGAGGGGTCCAAGCCCTGTATCAGGCTTCCCAGTTCAGGAATCTTTACTGGGAAGACAAACCTCCATAGCATCTGGCTTTGGAAACAAGCAAGGCTTATATGGGACAGGGACAGAGGGCTGTGGGAAACTGAGACTCTCCTGTTGAAATGTTCACATACAAACTCACCCACTCCAAGTTCCAAAGCAGAGTCAGCAGCAAGGAAAGCAACTGAGTTATATGAGATTGAGATCCATTGATCGATTTTAGAGTATGTGCTGGAGGGGCAGCAGTCTAATAGAATTTTCTCTTGGGATGGAAGTTCTGACAATTGCTGTTTATTTATTTTCAGTAGCCTTCACCTAGCAGTTGCAAAAAGCCTTTACAGGATGGGGACTATTCCCACCTACTAATGCATTCACAGTAGTCTTGGATGAGCCATGTAGTCAGCTGGGCCAGAGGACTGCCCAGCCCATCGGATTGCCTACAACAATTATTGCCCAACGACAACAGGAGGGTACATGCAGCCCACACAGGGGATCTCCCTGGAGGACCTGTCTCTAGGGACCAGGAGGGACTGTGTCACTAGGCATCAGAAGATGCCTTCTACATAAGGTCACTTTTTCTAGTCTGGGAAACATAGCTGATATACCAATACAAAGAAACAGCAAGAGTTAGGCAAACTGTGGAGAAAAAGACGTAGCTCCACTAAACAAAGTGGAGATAAACACTTTACCAGATAAAGAGTTTAAAATATTCAAAAAGATGCTTGCAGAACTTGGGGGAATTGGAAGAATGCAGTGAATGTGGGTCAGTTTCCTCCTTTCAGTTAGAGATCTGGCGGGTGTATTCTCAAAGCCTTCAAGAAGCCAGTTCCAAGGTCATTAGGGCATGTGCTACTGATACGGGCATTGCGGTTCAATCTTGCTCCAGACTTCTGGGGACTGTGAAGAACAGACCTCAAAGTCCATCCTACCTGAGGGACGAGGAAACTGAGATACTCATCCACTAGATGCCAAGCAGCATTACCTGAGGACTCTTCATGGGAGTTTCAACCACCTGGCACCTCTGGAGTGCCCCATGCTCAACCAGAGAAAGCCACCCCAGGCAGAGAAGTGCAGGCACTTGAGCAGAAGGCCACTGGCACACACAAAGTGGAAAGTACCTAGAGAATATGGGCAGAGCATCAGTCGGATCTGTGACAATGAGCCAAAGAAAAAGAGAAGCAAATTTCCCAAATGCTAATTATTTGTTCTTCAACCTTTCTAGGTTTTTCAAGATTTAAGAACAGTCAAGTAGCATTTTCTTTTTGTTTATGATTTCCCTCTGAGACTACCATTGCTTTAGGCAAATGTATTCATGTGAAGAATCATTTTTCTCCATGTCTGAGCCTGTAATAAATGTCAAGTCTTTTTTGGCAACTGCACCTAATACTGCAGAGCTACCATTACTGAAATTGAAATTACATATGTTAAGACCCTGGATCAATTTATTTCAAAGGACATCCAAGATCACTCTGGACAGGCAGTGAAATTTCTTCACCTCTGTGGCTCCGAGCCTCTTTCTGGACAATGAAGATAGGTTTTTCTACTTGCTTTCTTTTTCTGGCCAGTTTCTCCTCACCCTTGCATAACACAAATACATTGTTAGCTTTATTAATCCCACATCAATCTGGCATCCTCTCTAAAATGCTTAGTACAACCAGGTACTCAGGAAACAAAATTTAAAGCTTTAAAGACTATTTAGTAGAGCTTCTAAGACATATAACAAATAGCTTTTAAAGTTCCCAAAGAATCATAAGTTGTTGATGGAGGAAGTAAGTTCAGACAATATCACAGACAGGGCTTTATTTTACAGTCAAGAAAAATGATTCCAGCTCCAACATATATGTACGACCCTGCGTGATCTCTCTGTACCTTTTCATTTTCTCCATAGAAAGTGCCAATACCTATCTCAGTATTGTTAAAAGGGATTGTATGAGGTTATACAAGCAGCATATCTAGCTGGACCTTGCCAAGTACTCAAGAAATGTGAGCTATTACAGCCATCTTCACAATAGCTCTCTAGGGCAGGTTTTGTCATCCTTACTGTACAGATGAGGAAACTGATGTTTACCAATTGGTCTTAGCAGCAAGCGGAAGAGCTGCACTTCAGACTCACAATACTCTGATCTAAAGCTTTAACAGTTTTACCACCTTGCTTCTCTTTATGATGCTGATACTCGCGCCATGATAATATATAAAATCTGTTTCTTTTCCCAATAGGCAAATCACATCCCTCTTCTCAAATGCAGTCTCTCTCCCTGGGTCTTATCACTCTTCTTGAAGTGCCTAGTGCTGTTCTCAGCACATACTCTTCTTCACTGCAGAGCTCATGGCTCTGGATCAAGGCCAGTGGTACTCATTTTCAGAAAAAAAAATCATTAACTCCTCAAAATAGAGCCTGGCCATGAGTCCTTGTAAATAGCATTTGAGGAAGTTTTTTTTTATATGTTTTGTGAAGCGGTTAGCACTCATTATTCCTTTGTCTGTGCTTTATATAGTATAGTTCACATCTCTGTAGGTCTCTTCCTGCCCCCGGGATTTGGCCTTGCTTTTATTATATTTATTTATGTTTTTATTTTTTTGTCTTTTTAGGGCTGAACCCATGGCATATGAATGTTCCAAGGCTAGGCGTCGAATCAGAGCTGTAGCCATCAGCCTACACTACAGCCACAGCAACGTGAGATCCAAGCCGTGTCTGCAACCTACACCACAAATCACAGCAAAACTGGATCCTTTAACCCACTGAGTGAGACCAGGGATTTTATTTTTTTAAATTAACATTAATCTTATTTACAATGAGTGACCCAGTTATATATATATATATATATATATATATATATATATATATATATATACACACATATATATATATATACACACACACATTCCTTTTCTTCTCTCTCCTTTTTTTCTGTCTTTCTTTTTTTTGGGGGTGGGGGGTGCCACAAGTGAAGCATATTGAAGTTCTGAGTCTAGGGGTTGAAACAGAGCTGCAACTGGCAGCCTACACAACAGCCACAGCAATGCAGAACCCAAGCCACGTCTGTGACCTACACCACAACTCACAGCAGCACCAGGTCCCTAGCCCACTGAACAAGGCCAGGGATCAAACCTGCATCCTCATGGATACTAGTAGGGTTTGTTAAGGCTGAGCCATGACAAGAGCTCCTACATACCCTTTTTATATTATCTTCCATCATGTTCTATCCCGAGAGATTGGACACAGTTCCCTGTGCTATATGGTAGGACCTCATTGTTTATCCATTCTAAATATAATGGTTTGCATTTACTAATCCCAAACTCCCAGTCCATCCCACTCCCTCCCTCCCCCTTGGCAACCACAAGATTTTCTCTATGTTTGTGAATCTCTTTCTCTTTTATAGATAAGTTCAATTGTGCCATATTTTAGGTTCCACGTATAAGTGATATATGGCATTTTTCTTTCTCTTTCTGACTTACTTCTCTTAGTGTGAGAATCTCTAACTACATCCATGTTGCTACAAATGGCATTATTTTGTTCTTTTTTTAATGGCTAAGTAATAGTCCATTGTATGCATGTACCACATCTTCTTCACCCATTCATCTGTTGATGGACATTTAGGTTGTTTCCATGTCCGCTGTTTTGAATGGTGCTGCTATGAACATGCAGGTGCATGTGTGTTTTTGAATGAAAGCTATATCTGGATATATGTCTAGGAGTGGCATTACTGGATAAATTGGTATTTCTCTATTTAGTTTTCTGAGGAATCACCATACAGTTCTCCATAGTGGTCGCACCGATTTACATTCCCACCAAGAGTATAGGAGGATTCCCATTTTCTCCACAGCCTCTCCAGCCTTTGTCATTTGTGGACTTATTAGTGATGGCCATGTTGACTGGTACGATGTGGTACCTCATTGCAGTTTTGATTTGCATTTCTCTAATAATTGTCCTTACTTTTAAAGAGCTCATAATTAAGAAAATACTGGAAGCATAAATAAGAATTTATAATGAGGCAAATACCCGTTGGGTAGCAGAAGATATCAAACATAAAATGGGTCAAATAATGAAATATAACTTGTAATATGAGTTTTAAAGATTAGAGCTACCAGTTGTAAAGCATAAAGTGAACCAGAGTATTTAACTTCTCCTAGAACTTGGAACAGAGAGAAATTAAGCTGTTAAGATAACATATAAAAGACAGAGTATAGATTGAGGAATTATCTGAAGCAAAAAATGTTTCCTGGGACAATCAGACTCTATAGTAACATTTTCAAATACATTAATATACTTATGAAATATTGTATCAAAAAGAATGGAGTTGGGTATGCCTGGTAGTATAGAAAGAGAAGAATTAGAGGAGTTTATGTTAGCAGTGTTCAATCAATGAGTTGCCACTGGGAAGGACTACCATAAATATGAGAACTCAGTTGCCCTTGACTGTGGGATTTTTTTCACAGTTCTTGTTTACATTTTTACTGAAGGGCATTAAAGTCACACTTCACTGATGACAAAGATTTTGATTATTTCCACTCTCTCTGACAATGATTTCTCATGATTATTGATAACAGTTTCTAGTTGTGCTTTGGTGTCCATGTTCATTGGCTACAGAGGAAGAAAAGACTAAACAAGAGATATGAATATCCCTAGCTCACAAGATGATTATATTTCTTAGTGTATAATGATAAAACAACATTCTGAGAACACATTGGTTTTGCATTTCTTTTCATAGCAAGTCATTCTCTCAGTGTCTTGTCATTACTGGGTGCTAGTAAAACTGTGCCTGGGTCCTCAAAGTAAAATAAGACCCAGTAAGAATCACCATGACCAGATTCATGCCAATCTTCTACTGAAAACTACACTTTTGAAGGCAAAATATTATTTTCCAAGTTTATTTGAGGGAAGCAACAGACTTTATTATGTAAATACCTTGAAGGTCACATTGGGGTTGATGTTGGAGGATTGAGAACATAGTGTGGAAGAGATGAATTCTGAATATAAAATGAACTGGGATTTAGAATTAAGGTAAAGGGAAGCATGAGAGAATAGAGGGAGAGATGGCTGAGTATACTCATTAACACAGAAGAAAGCAGCATCACTGTTTAGCATAAACAAAGCAGGGCAATGTTTGCATTCAAGTGATACTTTAGAAGTTTTGTCCATCATCCGTGCAAATAGAAGCTCATCTAGATGGATAGGTATGCTATTATTATTTTTGCTGCTGGACTCAAGAGAGGAGAACTACATGTCAGGTTTGTTTTCGCACGTACCACAATACAGACACTATCTACATGGTGATCCAAAAATTAAATTAATTGAGAAGAATCAGAAGCTGCTAATCAGTGCTAGCTGGACAAAATGTGAGTCACTCCCTCCTAGAATCCTTGGAATCCATGAAAAGGGTGAATTCTCCATCTCTTTGAATCTGAAAGCAGAAGGTATGTCTGTTGACATTTTTGTGTCCTAGGCAAATAATTACACTTTCTGTTATTATTGCAGGAATTAATATAAAAGACATATTGTTTAATATTGAGGCAACCATAAAACATTTTATAGATGGGACTTTGAAGCCTAAAGCTGTTTTCTGAAACCAACACAGATGTTATACAGAGGATGTTAAATATGGATAGAAAAGGAATGTGGGGAGGTGAGCTGTGTTCAAAGAAGGCTCTGAGCATTTGTGAAGATAAAAGAGCCTTTTGGTGGTCGCTGAGCAGAGCCTTTGGTTGGAAGACTTGGGGAAGAACGTAACACTTGTATTCCTCTGTATGCTGAAGGAGGGGCTGCTAATTATGGAACCACAGGATGACTGCAGGTCCTGGGGCCATGGTATCTTGTAAGAAGTCACTGATGAGGCCATTCATAGAACCTATGAACTACTGAGAAACCATAGGAGCAGAAGCCAAGAAGTCCATCTGGAGTCAGGAACAAAGACAAAGCAAACGCGAGTTCTTCTGGGATCATTCTAATGCCAATGGAAGACTGTCCAATGTTATTGGCGCCCTAAACCACGCCTATCTTTCCACCTCTGATGTCAATGACATTCTGGTGGAAAGTTCCAAGTACTCTGACAGCATTCTGCCCCAGACACAACTAGAGAGACTCCTATCTTTCTACTGCTGGATTTCTCTGAAGCCACCAAAGACTGCTTTGCTCACGTACCTAGTGTAGCACAAAAGGATGTGTGAATAAATGCCTCCAAGTGAATTCCCTGCTATTGGGAAATGAAAGGTAGTAAATGTCCCTGCCTCCAGCCTTCAGAAAGAAGCTCTTTTTCTTTTTTTTGTCTTTTTGTCATTTTAGGGCCGCACCTGCGGCATGTGGAGGTTCCCAAGCTAGGGGTCTAACTGGAGCTGTAGCCGCTGGCCTATGCCATAGCCACAGCAACGTGAGATCTGAGACGCATCTGCAACCTACACCACGGCTCAGGGCAATGCCGGACCTTTAACCCACTGAGCAAGGCCAGGGATCAAACCCGCAACCTCATGGTTCCTAGTCAGATTCATTTCCGCTGCGCCACGACGGGAACTCCAGAAAGATGCTTTTTTTAAAAAAAATTAAGGTAGAGTCAATTTACAAGGTTTTTTTTTTTTGTTGTTGTTGTTGTTTTCAATCTCTGTTGTATAGCAAAGTGACCCAGTTATATATATGTGCATTCTTCTCCCACCTTCCCCAGGAAGTTAGGGCTGAAGCTCATTCTAGCAGGTTTCATAGAAAGTCCCCAAGAGCATTAAGCCCCTTAATCCAGCATAATAACCTGCTTTAAAATGCACTCTCCTTTCCTGGTTTCACTCTCCCCCCTCGCTCCCAACTGTCTTCCCTGGGCATCTCCCAAATAAACCTACTCCCAATTCCTTGTCTGAGGCTTTGTGGTATAAAATTTGTCAGTTATGAAATAATTTGAGAGAACTCAGTGCCCCTGAGATGCAGCCAAGGAAATGCTAGAAAATTTATTGGGACACGGTACTTTAGAAAATGGTTTATTCTTTCAGAAATTGGGGGGAAGGGATTCGTCTTTAAGAATAAGTTGGAACCAGAAATGCAAAGGATTTAGATCCTTAAATTAAGAGGTTGGGAACTTAAACAATGGAGAAATACTAAACTTTGGTGGGAGGAGGGCTCTAAATGTAACAATAAAATGGAGTTTTTAGAGGAATGATTAGTATGGTCTTGAATTGATAGATGAATTTAGAAAGACTCAGGCTAGAGACAGAATGACCTGCGACATATTAATCAAAAACAAATAATGCTTTCCACTTTTTCTACTGCTTAAAATGCATATATCCATTAGGTATTTACATCTGGAGTCTTAGGCAAAAAGATCATTTTTCCATCAATGAGAAGAAATCCCTTTCCCATGTGGGTATTATATGTGAGTATGCCTGTAATTTTCTTTCTGGCACCATAAATTCTCAATAAGCCTTTGACTCCTGGGCTTCAAATTCTAACTGTTGATTTGGGGAGAAGGTATTTGGAAACTGATTCAGATCTCCTGGCTCTGTAGAAATCAGTCATACTAGTTATCTGATGAGAGGTGAAATCTAGCCTCTTCTTGGGAGGATTACCTCCACAGGGTAAAACATGTGCAAATGGGAAATGTTTTATTTTGGAATGGCTGAATACAAGATCAATATTTATCATGGAGGTTGCTGACATCCCATTAAGAAAATTTCAACTGCAATTCAGAGAGATGCTTTTGGTGGGTTTGTGAGGGAAATTGGCTTTCCATTGAAGGCAGAAGGCAGTTTGTAATGCAATTCAAAACTGAGTGAAATTGGTCCAATCTAAAAACCCAGAAAAGAAATTTAAGTCTTTTTAGAAGACCTCAGTCAAGTTTCAAATCGATAGGAGCTGATTTATTATCTAAGGCACATAACGAAAACCAAATTTTCGCTGGGCTCCACAGTGCCTATGCCATTAAAATTTTTGAGTTTTAGCAGAACCTGCAAACAGAGACAAAGAAATGCATGCAAAGGCAAGAACAAACATCACAAAAAAATAATTTGGGGAATTTTTAATGTCTTCCAATTTCCTTGGCCAGGCATTCAAAGCCCCCATATTCCTATTCAGCACAGGTTTTATAACCTTGTGTTACAGGATTTAAAATGGGTATTTCCTTTCCTACTTTTGCTTTTCTCTGATATTCCCAAAAGCCAAAAACAAAACTAACACTAGTGGTGAGCTTTCACACATTCCCAAACTGGTTTCTATAGCCCACAAGATCTATCTTTGAGGGGCCAAGAGATAACATCTTCTTGTGATGCTGAGTTAAGGTTATTTTAATCCTTCCCCCAAGGGGATGGTCGGAGTTATGCTTTCTTCTCACTACAAGTCAAATGAGCAGGAATTTAAGGTGACCTCTTGCAGACCTCAAACCTGGTGGTCACAGTTGCCTGATATGCATCCTTGAGAAGTTTGTAAGTAACAGGTAGTGGCTGTGGTTCAAAGTGACTCAGCAGAGCATGAGAGTGACCTGGTTTTACAAGAAGCCAACTATTCTTCCAGGCAGGTATAGGGAAAAGAAACACATTTCCCAAGAGTCTCACTAGGAGAGAAGGCAAGAGAGCCACTCCTGCTTCTATTGTTGGGTTCTTGTCCCATGTATTCATCTTGTTGGGGCCGCTGCAACATATATAGGTCTTTGATTCAGTGTGGTGAAATACAGAAAGTGGATTCTGTAACCATGGGTCCACTCAAAGGCACCCTTGAGGTCTTGCCAAAATGGAGGGCAAATCGATAACCATACTCAGAATGCGTGAGTGTATTCATATGTCTATTCTAATCAAAAAGAATTTCTGACACTTATGAGATGGAAGAAAATCTAGTGCAGCCAACTTGCTATCAAGTGTCCTTTTGCTCTCCTTAAGAGACGGGGCCATTTGGGGACAGAGGGTTGGGTTCAGAGGGTTGGGTTCTTTTGTTGACATGTTAGACTGCAACAGAGGCAATGGCTAGGTCTGTGCTGGCTACTGGTTGGGGGGGGGCGGTTCATAGATGTCCTTCATTTTTATCATTAGGGTCTATGTACTTATTCTAATCCTGCCAGAACTGAGTGACCGAGGACAGATGGTTGCTTACACCAACTGGCCAAGGTACTTTTTTTTTTTTTTTTGATTGGTTAATGCCCCTTTCATGATAAATACACATATGTAGGAATTACCATAAAAAAGATCTTCCCACTTGGTGCCCTTCCCTAATCTCCTTGACTAGCCACCTCTCCCTATCCCAGAACTCCTTGTTACCAATCTTCCACACTCCTTCCAGCCAGCAAAGCCATTTACCACCACCAAAGCTGTGGAACATGAGCTATGTAAGGTCAGCTCTGTAAGCTGACCTCAAAGAACTTCTGTGGTACATAACCCAGTGCCCTCCCCGGTTTCTGCCCTTTGGGAGAAATTCCTCTGGCAGTTATCCACTGAGGCCATCCATAAGTGGGCTATAGTTCAGGTGACAACCACTATAGGCTTACACTCAGGTACGGAGTTTTCAGACTTCTGAGCAGCCAGCTTTGTAACCACCTCACAAGGATGCAAGCTGCCTTGGGAAGTAAGTTGATGAGGCCTTTGTCTATCACAGAGCCAGTCTTGGAAGGAAGTAACACCAGGAGACTCTCCTGACCACACACTCCATACCTGGACAAGAAATCCTTCATGGAGGCGGATCTGGGGAATCTATCTCTATGTCTACCACTGTGTACCTTAGATTCATTTATCCATGTCCATTAAGGGAAGAGTTTCTTCTGTAGGATTCTCGTGGTATTCTCTTCTTGAGGGGAATTTTTAAGATGAAAGCTAGAAGGATAAAACACGCTCATCCAGTTACGGCTGGACTCAGGACCATCGTTGATAGTTATTTCTTCTTTCCTATATTATACATTTCTGGATCCTTTTCTCCCTAGCCGATCTTGCTACTGGTCTTTATGGGTAACAAACCCAGACCTTCAGCTTTAAGAAATCTGACTGTGCCCTTCTTAGTCAGGTGTTGTTCTGCTTATCTTTCCAGCATCACAACTGTGGAAGGGAATAATAAGAGGCACTCAGGTAGGTTACCAGGATTCCATATGGAACCCTTTCTGTCTCCATGAGAGTAGGGGCCAAACCTGAAGTCACATCCTGTGCCCAGTGGCTGGTACATACCCAGCAAATATCTGTGCAATGAGTAAAGATCTTCATTCATTTTTAATACCAGGGCCTTTACCTCTAAATCATTCCCACACAGCACTTTCAATAATTGATCTCCATTTATTGCTTAAGGTACAGCTCAGGAGAGCTCTCACTATTAACAGTATAAGCAAAAGCATGGCATAAACTGTGACTTGACTGCCTCACTAATTCCTGAAACCTCTGTTCTCCCATTTCCTTTTAGATCAGATCAATTTTTGCAAAAATGTTGCTGAATCAACTCGCTTTATTTATATCCCATGGCTTATTAAAATGTAAACTTCTACCTATAAAACTACTCAACTCTCTTTCTTTGTAGGCTTTTAGAAAGGCTAGCATAAGTTACAATCCTGTTCAATGAACTCCTTATATAGCACATATCTAGTCATTTGTTATATCATTGATTACATTTCAGGATTTAAAAAACAATAAATAAAATATGATCTCTCCTCTTTTTGAGGTGCAGCATCTGTAAGAGGAGGTAATAGATGCTATTACAGAGCATGCATGAGGTTTGGAGGGAATCCTAAGAGGAAAGTAATATAGGGAATCAGAGGAACATACGCGCTTGCTCAGTGGTCAAGAAAGAAAGTATTCACAGAGCACAAGTGACCTGATCTGGCGAATGTAGATCAGTGTGAAAAGATGATCTCAGGCAGAGTGAAAGGACTTAGGCCTTAGCTGGAAGTAGCCCACAGCAGAGAACTCTTAATAGGTGTTCTGTGTGTATAAGAAAACAATAGACCATGAAGCGCATTCAGTGACATGCTGGAAAAGAAAATGGATTACAGTATAAGTGGTGATACTCTTTAAACATATTAAGCAAAGATACAATGTAATGCAGTTTGGCAAGTGGAAGAAGAATTGAAGTAGAAGATCCTGGAAATTAAGAGACTCTTAAGGGAAAAAAACTGAGTGAAAAAGACGTTTATTGAGCATCTATTATTGTTTCAGGCATTATACAAGGCTCTAAAAACAAAAAGAAGACATAGCATTTTTTTTTTTAATTTTGTTTGGGCTTCTGTAGTTTCAATTACTTTACCAAGAAAGAGATGAACTAGTCCTGGCTATCAACATGTATGAACGATCTATGATGGTAGACTCCATGGCTGATACTAAATATTTGATAATGTATTTAATTCCTACATTAATATTTTTGAAGTAATGATATCCTCATTAAAAAGTATAACATTTTATATATATAATTATATGTATATAAAATTTGGAGTCTAGATTTGGAAATCGAATCTGGATCTTTAACCTGCTTCTGTTATGTAATAATTATATGAGTTTTGAGAAATTACTTGAAAACTGGTATTTTTAAATGTATTTATTTATAGAACAAGAAGCATGCTTTCTTCTTGCAGCATTTTTGAGCACATGAGAGTTAAACAACAGGCTTCCATGCCCCGGATGTGCCACTTCCTGAGTAAGTGGTGATGTTGTGTTTCACATTTGATTGCATTATATACCGGTGATATTTAACATGATGAGATGACACAGGAACAGGTGTGAGAGAGATGACTGAATGTTTAATTTGGGGAATGCTGATTAGAGAGGCCAGGAGACACTGGAATAAGCACTGGTGTTGTCCTAGTTTATGCTTCCTGGTCCACTTGAGTTCTCCAGGGTAGTTGTAGAGGGCAGTTTTCAGCACATTGTTAATTCCACATCTCAGGATTCTGGATCTGAGTCCCTCTTCTTTGAAAATTTCTCCTTCATCACTCTTCAAACAAGTACATTCTAGAAGTGCATGTTAGTCAATTCTCCTGGTGGCAACCTTCCAAAAGTGGGAAATGAGAGTTACTGGTTCATGTACCAGCTTTCCCAAGCTCCAGTGGTAACATTCCAACATAGTTTCACACAGTTTGCAGAGGGTTTACAATAGATGAAATGCTTCTATTCAACAGTGACTCCCAATGCTTCCTTAACACACTATTCCTTGCATCACTTCATCAAGTCTTTTGTGTTTCCTAAGACTCAAATAAATGATCCCTATTCAGGTCTTGGTCTAGGGTCTACTTTTGGGTGAACCCAAACTAGAACAAATATTCAAATGAAATTGTCTGTTGGTTTACGACGTATACCTGATTGTTAGCTCGGTGTTAGACACAAAAATGGCATGCGAGTGGACGGTTTTTTAGCGACTGTATTGATGGAACTAGGGGATCATTTGAAACTAGAAATGACAGATTTTTAAATTAAGGATAAGTGACAGCTTAGGGCATAAATTTTAGTTGAAAGTTTGGAATTGGATGGGATTAGTCCAAAAACGATGCTGAATAATAAGAACATAGAAGGATGAATTGGAATAAACACCAGAATTCAAATAAATAGCAACATTTTTACAGTAATAAAAATACCTAACATAAAACTTATCATTTTAACCAGTTTTAAGTGTATCATCGTGTGGCATTAAGTATAGTCACAATGTTTTGCAACCATCCCCACCATCCACCTCCAAAACGTTTTTGTATTCCTACCCTGAAATTTTGTACCCCTTAAATTTTCCTCTCTTTCCAGCCCCTGGTAGGTACCCAGACACTGACACTGAATGATCAGGTACAGCAAGACAGGTGTTTACAAAGGAGTAGAAAATGGAAGTGGGTTCTTAAAATTAGGAGGAGGCAGGTTTAAGAAAGAAAAAAATGGCCCAAATGGTCCATGGGAATTAACGCTGCATAGAGGTTAAGACAGGTAAGAGCTGAAATATATCTACCGGATTCAGAGATGAGATATTCCCATGACATGCTTGGCTGGTGAACCTAGAGCCATGTATGGCTACAGTGGAACAAAAAGAAAGTTGGATGATGAAGTGGGTTTAATGAGCCTATATTGGTCTTTTGAGAAAAGCTATTTCTTCCATAAATATTTATTGAGTGACCAAATTGTGTTATACATTATACCTAAATTAACAGACTGATGCAATATCTTTCCTCATAAGAATTCATGATCCAGAATTTTCTCAGTAGGACATTTTGGCTAATTAAATTAAAATAATTGTCTGTTATATGCCAGGGCCTGTTGCGTCTGGGCATTTATTGTGTATTATCTCTTTCTTTTGACATACACATTAATATTCTATTTTTATAGATAAAAACAAAGAAAACCGGAGTTCCCACTGTGTCTCAGTGGGTTAAGAACATCATTAGTATCCATGAGGATCTGGGGTCGATCCCTGGCCTTGCTCGTTGGGTTAAGGATCTGGCATTGCCATGAGCTGCAGCCAGGGTTGCAGATACAGCTCAGAGCTGACTCTGCAGTGGCTGTGGTATAGGCAGGCAGCTGCAGTTCCAATTCCACCCCTAGCCTGGGAACTTCCATATGCTGTAGGTGCAGCCCTAAAAAGAAAAAGAAAAGAAGAGGAACATTTTTGAAATTGAAAGAAATTGAGAAATGCTCTCTTGGTATGTTAATACTATTTTTAGATGGTGTAATTAGAGTAGGTTCAAGAGCTGGTGCTTTTTCTATTATTCTGATAGGTGCACAACTTTGGAAATTATGCCTTCCTGCAAAATCCAGATAGTTGATGAGCAGGGAAGGGAAGAGTATGACCTAAGTATATGTGTGGGTATGAGAAATATTTGCATTCCAGGTGATAAAGTCATACATTTCTGTGTGACTTATGGTCCTCTATCAAGAACATGGGTGCCCAAAATGAAATTAATACCAAGTGCAGCTTTGATTTTCTACAAGTATTAACAATCATAGTGTGGATTTACCTTCAGGTATAACCCTCTCTGTGTGAGCTTCTTTAAAGCCCCCTCCTTCCCACTGCTTTCTCTACTTGACAGTACACATGAGCTCAAATATGTTCCATGGCAGCTTAAAGAAATTGTATTCAAACTAACTTAAGCTGAAACTGAGTTGAAGTTAAAGTAGACGATTACAAAAATTCAAAAAACTCAGCAAATTCAGTCATGACCTGATAGAAATGTTTAAAACTATCTTTGGAATTTGCTCTCTCCATGTTAGCTCAATTCTCCTCTCACAGATAACCATGTCATTCTCAAAAGGACTCTGCCCATGTGATCCAAAGAGTGCTTCCGAAAGACCTAGGCTTATACTCTACTAAACAACAACAAAGGGAAGAAGATCTCACTTTCCTATTAGTCCTCATCAAAGTGCCACTACCGACCTTAAACCTCTTTGTTCTAGCTACGTGCACATCTTGAGGAGGAGGCTTGGGTTAAGCCTGCCTGAACCAGTGCTGCCAAGGGTAGAAGGGATGAGAGAAGATGCTTCTCCAAAGGAAGTAAGAGAAAGAGGACTGGGCACTTAAAAGACAAACCTGAAGCGGTCTTTTCACAGCTTTTATCAGAATGCGTTCCAATTTTCTATCTTCCTCACTAAAGCCAAGCCCAATGTGTGACATCCTTATGTCCCTTCGTCATTTATTCATCCAGCTCGTGTTTTTTTGAGAAGTTTCTCTATGATGGGAATTTTATGAAATCCCGAAGATGCAATGATGAATAAGGTAAACGTGTTTTCTGGCCTCATAGAATCTAGAGTCTATGGTCAAGATAGACAAGAAGAAAAAGAAAGTTTTATGAAAGGAGAAATAATAAAGTTCTAAGGTCCTCTAGAAGCCTAGAACAGAGCCTTAATGTACATGAGTGAATCAGGA
Organism: Catagonus wagneri; assembly: GCA_004024745.2. Lineage (NCBI taxonomy): Eukaryota > Metazoa > Chordata > Mammalia > Artiodactyla > Tayassuidae > Catagonus > Catagonus wagneri. Next base: position 1,803,606 of record PVHT021183710.1, on the reverse strand, counting down.
AGGCTATCTCAATTAAGAGATAGTTACAGATATAATTACAGATATAGATCTTAATAAATGCTCCTTAAATGAGAAAAAAAATAACTAATTTGGGGGCTATTTTAAAAGGTTATAATGATATCTTATGATGTAGATCTTTTTATTTTGTAGAACACCTACAGATTAATTTCCTCACACACTAGGTACTCCCCTCTCTCTCTCTATATAACTATAGATATACATATATATACACACACACACACACACACACACACACACACACACACAATATAACATCTATCTATTCACCTTCCCTTATAAACTTTTGAGGAATATGCACATTTTTGAGGAAGTTTAAAAGACCAATAAGGTTCAAGTTGCCCAGCAGGAAAGAGACACTATGTCTAGAGAGGCTGGTAAAATGAGCAGGGGTTGCATCACAAAGGATCTTGTTGAAAAGCAAATGGTTTAAGATACAGGAGCCCCTTGGAAGGTTTTAAGCTAGGAAACAACAGCTTTGCTTTTTGGAAAGTTCCCTTGGCTACAGCATGGAGAATGAATTGCAAGGCAGTAGGTATTAGGAATGGAAACCATGATACCAGTTAGTCTCTAAACAGACTCCTCCTAAATGAATGAATAAGTGGCCCCTTCTGGCCATATCATTTCTTATGGATTATAGGTGATAAAGATGTTAGTTTATTTAGGGTTTTCATTTTGTAGCACACTTTTAAGTTTATCCCCTCACTTTTGGTGGATTGGTCATGTGGAGGGTCACAGCCTAAGCACTGTGCTCAAAGGCACAAGACTAGTAGTGAGCAGGTCTCTGACTTCTCATCCAGGGTCAAAAGGGACCTGGGCACTAAATCTATCACTCACCATCGTTTCTTTCTGTGGAAGGTGGCAGCTTGAAAGAGCACAACTTGGAACACTTCCTCTGCTATTGATTTGCAGTATAACCTTTGTAAGTCATGTCCCAAAGCATTTTTGCTCCCTCCCATCTGTAAAGGGGGTGCTAATAAAATTTTCTGTGCTTTCACTCAGCGGGATAATTATACTAATCAGATGAGAAACTGTGTGCGCAAGTGCTTGGTGAATTCATTCGTTCATTAAAATGTATTAAGTGTCTATTATACGCCAGGAAATAAACCGCATATTGGGGATACGCATACAAATGAGACACAAAATATCTAACTTGGCTAAACAAAACAAAGGCAAGTGATAATTAAAACATGGCGTGGAAGTTGTTATAAAGGCTAAGGATGCTATGGCAGGTGCCAGGAGGAATCCTTAGATCTTGTGGGGGTGGCGCATTACCAGAAAGAGAGGCTTACAGGCAGAGAGAGTCGAATTTCAATGAACACACTACTCCAAATGTTTAGTTTCCCAGTAATATTTTCAATTATTATTCTTGCTTTTATTGTGAATTTGTTTTAAAATATGTGCTATCACTGCTTTATTATTAACCACATGAAAGAGGGCCATAAAAAAGTCTGTTTAGATTATTTTAGCACATAGGTATGAGGAGACTTCTCAGGAATGTGTCTTCAGATTCCTCTGCAGATGGTTCCCAGCAAGAGGGCAAATTCCTTTCCAGAGGGAATCAAAATACAGCAGCTGGCATTTCTGATACTTGCATAGCTGTCAGTTTTTACCCCAAATCTACTTGCTCTGTGTACATGCTATAAATCACCTGGATTTTATTAGGAAGGCATTATGCTTCTTAACAAGGTAACACCTTCAGGAGGTGAGACTGTTTGCCTCTGCCATGAGTAAATGACATTTAAAAAATATTCTCTGAGCTGGTACAGAGGTAAGATCAAATGGATTGAAATACATGGCAGCGAGCTCTTTTCTTCTTTTATAAACCAAATCTTATTTATTTATTTTTTGTGACCCTCTTGCTTACATCTGGGCTCTGAAAGATGTGAGCTTGAAATCATTGAAGCTACAAGCGGTATAGTCTGCTTTCAAAAGCAAGTATTAGTTTGCTTTCTTGATCACCCAGATCTCCTTTTCCTTTATGTTTTCTTTTCTTTCTTTCTCTCCTTCTTTCTCTTTTTTTATGGCAGAGCTTATAAGAGTAAGGATAAACTAAGAAAAAAAAACTTAGATTAAAGAAACCTGTTAGGATACGATTAAATGAATGAAAAAACATTTTTAGAAAAGTAATACACACTGGAAATTAAAGCTAATGGGTTTACCCAAATACCTCAACAGAAAGTATAAGAACTAATAAGTAAATTCAGGAAAGTTGCAGGATAAAAAAAAAATCAATAGTTTATGAGTTGCATTTCTATACACAGGGCAATTTTAAAATCAATCACATTTTAAAAAATTACAGATAAAAGTATAAGACCTAGTAATACATTTAACCAAGAAAGCATAAGATCTATACACTGAAGAAAAACATATTGACAAAATAAATTGAAGAACCCACAAATAAGTGAAAAGATAGTCCATGCTCATGGATTAGAAGAATAATATTGTTAAAAAATCCACACTACCCAAAGTTATCTATAGATTAAATGCAATCCCTATCAAAATTTGAACTGCCTTATTCACAGAAAAAGGACAAGTCATCCTAAAATGTGTATGAAACCACAAAAGACACCAAAGAGCCAAAGGAATCTTGAAAAGGAGTAAGAAATTTGGAGGCATCATACTTCCTGATTTAATTATATTACAAATCTATAAGAATCAAGACAAGTATGATATTGACATAAAAAAACAGACACATACTATCAGTGGAACAGAACGCAGAGACCAGTTGTAAGCTGTCACATATATGGTCAATTAATTTAGGACAAAGAAACCAAAACTACAAAGTGGGGTCAGATAGTTCCTTCAATAAATGATTCTGGGAAAAATGGACAGCCACATGCAAAACAATTGAAATGTAATTGTCCCCTATCTTACACTATCCACAAAAATCACCTCAAAATGAATTAAAATCTTAAATGTAGGTAGGACCCAAAACTATAAAACTATAGAGAAAATATGAAAGATAAACTCCCTGATATTGGTCGTAGCAATGATATTTTGTATTTGACCACTACTAGCAAATACAACAAAAGCAAAACTAAACAAGTGAGACTGCATCAAACTAAAAAGCTTCTATATAGCAAATGAAGCCATCAACAAAATAAAAAGGCAACCTACAGAATGGGAAAAAATTATCAAATCTATAAAGGGTTATCATCCAAACTATAAAGAATGATATAAAGAATTCATACAGGGATTTACCATTGTGGCACAGTGGAAATGAATCTGGCTAGTAACCATGAGGTTGCAGGTTAGATCCCTGGCCTCACTCAGTGGGTTAAGGACATGGTATTGCGGTGAGCTGTGGTGTAGGTTGCAGACCAGGCTTGGACCCTACGTTGCTGTGGCTGAAGTGTAGGCTGGCAGCTGTAGCTCCAATTCGACCCCTAGCCTGGGAACTTCCATATGCCACGAGTGAAGCCCTAAGAAGAAAAAAAAAAAGAAAGAATTCATACAACTCCATATCAAAAGAAATTAAACAATCTGATTGAACAATAGACAGAGGAACTGAAGAGACTTTGTTTCCCAAATAAAACATCCAAGTGGCTAACTGTATATGAAAATGTGTACAGCATCGCTAACCATTAGTGAAATGCAAATCAAAGCCACAATGACATATCACTTCACAATTGTTAGAATAATTATTATAAAAAAAGAAGAGAGAAAATAAGTTTTGATGAGAATACAGAGAAAGGAAACCGATAACAAAGTACTGCATTATGTAATTGAAATTTTCTAAGAGAGTAGAGCTTAAATATTCTCCCTCAAAAAAAGAGAAAAACGGCAAATATATGAGGTGTTGTACATGCTAATTAACTAGACGGGAAATTCTTTTACTATATATATATATATTATATCAAATCATTGCAATGTACACTTTGGAAATCTTATGATGCTGTATGTCAATTATACTACAATAACACCAAAATTTAAAAATTCTAATGGCTTTGAAAATGAGGGAGACTCAGAGGAAATTGCTATACATTAAACTGATCTTTTTATTTTGAAATATTAAATTGGCAACCATAATGATAATTATGAAGATGGTGAAGATGATTAAAACAACTACGGTTTTACTGGGTGTTGAGTATAATAAAGTAATGACAGGGAAATAGGGATGTGGATTGGTTCTGTTTTACCACATTCTGTCTTCAAATGTATCTTTCTAAACTCATCTCTACATATGGAAATCTCCACTCATCTCGGTTCTCTAGATAATTCTAGAAAGAGTGAATAACTGGGCGTTTGAACATTCTGTTATCTATTAATACTTTAAAAATATGTTTAGACAAGTTTAAGGGCATCTTCCTTTCTAAATAAAAAATATATATTAAATATATAATCCCCCATGAATATGTGCTTCTCAACAGTATTTATTTTATGACTTGAATTTAGTAACAGCTGCCGCATCACAAGTATATACCTCGACTAACCACAGAAATTATTTAAATATTATAGACAGTTGTATGCCTCAAATTATAACAGAATCACAGGATGGACAGTAGCAAAATACGGCTTGAGGAGGATATGAGTTAGAGCAGGAGTCCAATACATAAACATCACCCTCACTGTTGAAATGTAGACTTAGAAAGCTATCAGTCTTAATTAGAACATTAAGCCTATAAACTGCAAAAAGAAGTATGGGATGGATCCCAAATTAGAATTACTAAGAAGGAGGAAAATATTAACAAGAGTGTAGAAAAACACATGCTTTTATTTTAAAAATGCAAAACGGAAGTAAAAGGATTAAATTCTCTTCAGCATGTAAGGACCAACCATTGACCCAACACAGAAGACAGAATAGTGGTTAGTGAACAAAAAAAAAATGTATTTTTCAGTGCAAAATCTAGTCACAATGAACAGAATACAGGAGATAGCAGGGAGGAAGGTAAAGTAGAAAGAAAAGCGTAACCATATTTTCATCTCAATAAAGGAAAACCACAAAGATAATATAAAATTGATGGATGGCTTGGGAGAGCAATGGAAGTAAAGTAATAACTATCAAAATTGCAGAGGAACAGACAGAAAAAAAAGTGGAATTTTCACCTTTCATGGCCAAAGCCAACAAATAATGTACTTTATTTATTTATTGTGCTTTTTTAAGGCTGCACCCATGGCACAGGGAAGTTCCCAGATGGAAGTGTGGAACTGGAACTTCAGCTGCCAGCCTACGCCACAGCCACAGCAATGCGGGATCCAAGCTGAGTTTGCAACCTACACTGCAGCTCACAGCAACACCAGACCCTTAACCTACTGCATGAGACCAGGGATTGAACCCACATCCTCTTGGGTACTAGTGGGACCAAATAAGGTCTTTTTTAAAAAAAAGTATTAGTGACAATATAGAGATAACCATCAAAAGACAAAATGAAAATATTTAAAAGGAGGAAATAGAAAGGAGAAGAGAGGATGGACCGGGAAACTGGATAACATGGGGAGTATGAAACTGGATAACATGGGTAAAGTATCTAAAGAAAATGAAATGATTGGCCCTTAGGGGTGGACAGTGAGGGAGAAAGACATGAAGGAGTCCTGGGAGCTAAAGAAAATCATGCCTTGTTTGTTTCTTTCTTCCCGTTGAGAGAGACTCATGTATTTTAAATCCTTTATGGAAATACCCCGATGAGAAAGTGGTAATGAAGATATTAGAGACAGAATGGAATTGATAGTGGGGAAAGGTTGTAATCGATTAACAACATCCTGTAGGACGATGAGGTATCAGAAATCAACGCCCAGGAAGAGGAGGAGGTTCCTTTTCACGTGGGAAGAAGGGTCTCTCCTGGAGCGAGACCTGAAGGAGAGAAAAGATGGATACAGATTTCAGCAGTGCCAGCCCTTTGCTCTTCCTTCTTGATACTCTCTTATAAATCTAAACCAAAATAGTATTGACATTTTACACAGTTGAAGGAAACCAAGTCCCAGGGGACAAACTGACTAAGCCAGGGTCTCAGATCCAGGGGATTTTTCCTAGTCTACTGCTCTTCCCTCAGCTATTTCTTCCATCTGGGTTTATATGACCAAGGACAAACTCTTCACCTCTTTAAGTGCTAAGTGCATATTCCCCTTTTAGCTTTTTTTCCTTGTGGTACACTCCTCGGGGACACACAATCAAACTAATTCAACTGAAGTCTTTGAAATCAGTCTTTCTGCATTACTGTGTTTATAAAAAAAATGCAAAAAGGAATGCTATTCTCTATGCCTGTGCCAGAAGGCAATTTTATAGCGAAAGAAAATCAGCTCTGTGAAAGCCTCCAGGGAGCCTAGATCTCCGATTTTAAAAGGAAACTTCAGTTTCTCCCTATCTTCTGTGTTTAGGACTTTAGTTTTCTATGATTTTATTGCTATCAACCTAGAAACAGAGGAAAAAAAAATAGCAACATGTCATTCTGGAAATAAGTGACGTAATTTCAACCTTAGTAGAAAAGGAGAAATTAGGAGGGAGAGGAATAAAAAAAAAATCTGCAGGTGGAACAGAATTAAGAATAATTCTGGTTCAGAATTAAGGTAAATTGGCAAAATCTCCTTATGGTAGGAGCTGAAGTTATAAGGTACAGAACTAATGATTTTGGGTGCATGGTCAGCATTGGAAGGAGGATTGAAATGTACTCTCAGCTCACTGCATCTGTATTTAGTGTCTAGTCACACCGTGCAACTCAAAAGTGAGCAGATAAAAGCTGGGGGATCAAGTTCTAAGTACAGTTCTAAACCTGGGACTCTCTCAATAAGGACCACTGGTTCTGCAGTAGATAGGGGACTAGGATTCAAAACCTAGGGAACTGGATCCTAGCAATAAGCTCCCCGTAGTTGAGAAGGCAGCACTATAAACCAGCTGTTAGTCAATAGTCACAAAAGCAATAAGAAAAGACAGGTTTTACTTTCTTAGAGACGCAAGACGAGGAGAGTGATTTGTTACAAAAATAAATAAAAGGAAAACAAACTGAAAATTTTTATTTGAAACGGACGCATAGGGTTCTCTTTGTTGATGCAGTCTCTATTATTGATGCGTCTATGTAAAAATGAACTCCTTTGAGCTTATCCTTGGATGTCGGGCAAGGGAGAGGGTAAGGTCAGTTTTGTGAATTTAAGGCAAATGTCCTCGTCTATGATGTGGAATTACAGCCTCTTACAGAGTTTGTGAGGATAGAGTGAGCCTAACTAAGATCCTGGCACAGAGAGGACATTTAGAAAGTTGCTTTTCTTCATTCCATAAATGCCATAAACCATGGCAAAGCATTGACAGTTCTGCCATATCGCTGGGAAAACCATACGAAGGAAAAGTGAACATAAGATACATACCAGGAAAAACTAATCCAAGGAGATTTAAAAAAAAAAAAAAAAAAAAA
>PVHT021183710.1:1750474-1791363 GCA_004024745.2 Catagonus wagneri | reverse complement strand
AAAAAAAAAAAAAAAAAAAAAAAGAACATTCAGCAGAAGGTAGAGATGAGAAAGGAGGTGAGCAACTGAGAAGTTCAGAAATCTGCCCCCCATCCTTCCAGATCTCAAGGTTAAAGGCAGATGGCTTTTGTGTAAGGAACTGGCAAGACTCTTAAGAGGACAGTGCAAGCCAGGAGGCACCATTATGACTTGACAATGGAACTGTAAGATTGAGTGCCAACACCACCCGGCCCTTGCTTCCAGTCCAAATGTCCTGATTTTGTCCAAGAGAGCTAACCTCTCTAACATTCCATTGTCTTCTCTGTAAAGTACGGATGGGACAGTCGTAAGACCCTGACAGGGACTAAGTGAGCTGTGTCATACACCTAGTGCATAGTTGTTCAAGAAAGAAAGTTTTAAAGTTAAAATGGTTCTACTGGTCATAAGGAGCCACAGGTCACGTCTGATGTATGCCTGTATCCAAGCAGGACTTACAATGATTAAAGGTCGTGATTTTTGAGGGATGGGAGGGAATTTCAAACTGTGGAGAAGCCACAACCCCTCACCCTCAGTTACTGGGGTTGGAAAAGAGGTATTGTTGGACCAGAGCAAGAAATTAGTATGGATCACCTGTCCCAAGAGACTTCAAGCATGTTTAAGAATAGACATCATAATCAAGGATCTATTTCCAGACTCTATATCATTCCAAAATTAACAACAATAATAAAAAATAGAAATGGATATTTATTAATTATTTCTAAATTTCTTTGTACCAGGCCAAGACAATTGTACTGTAATATGTGCGTGTGTATAAATATATATATATGTGTGTGTGTGTGTGTTTGCGTATTGTACTATTAGTATAATCCTCCAGAGAATTATGTAAGGTAGGGATTATTACTATTCCAATTTATTTTAGGGGAAACTGAGGCACAGGCAAGCTATGAAACACAGAGGAAACACTCCTTGGTCGTAGACATCAATGTTCAGCCTTAAGTCCAGAATGAGCCCTCAATTCGTCTGTACTTGCCTTGTCTACGGATGTTCTTTGGGGTTTCTTGCTTCGTTGTTCCATATTCTTAGATATGCCAATCCTTTTTAATAGAGCAGTCAACTTGGTGAGTTCACGACCTCTTCTCATGCCCCCTGACGTGTTCTCTTCACTCCTGGCCCGTTGCTTTTTTCTGAATGTACTCTTGATTTAAAAAAAGAAGTAAAAAAAAGGGACCAACCAGGCACAACCAAGTGCTGGCATCTGTTTTTCTTTTCCACATCTGATCACGGAAGGTGGAGGGTGATACAGCATCACCCATCTTTGTGCAGGTAGTCAAGGTAACTACTAACTTCCCGGCTAGGAGGCCAGCTTTCTGACCAAGTTTCCCTCATTAGTCCAAGCTGCAAGGACAGTACTTGCCTGGCCTCATCACAGAGACTGCATTCCTTTAAGACAGAGGAAATTGAACAAACTTTTTTGCTATTATTAGTCACCTCCTAACTCATCCTCTGACCGTTCAGCTGGCATAACATCTCATTTCCTTTCCGTTTATGTCTCCTCGCCTCTCAGTCTCTCCCCTCACCTCCGTTCCTAACTTCAGAAGTCATTTTGTTCTCTGTCACTTGAATCCAGGTGAGAATGAGTCATGCTCCAGCATACAACATTAGCAAACATAAGGATTCAGTAACTAAGACATATTATTCTAAGGGGACCAATTCAGTAGAGTTTGTTTTATTAAGCTAAAAGCCTTCAAGAGATAATTAGTACCCTATGTTGAAATAGAGGGAAAACTCACTACTGTTTCTAGAAGTCATCATGCTGGCAATGTTGCTTGAACTTCAAACTTAAATTCAATTGAACATTTATTAAGCATGAGGACTTATACTTTCTCAGAGATATTATTGAACAGACCATGATATTCTCAGGTGTCTCTTTCATGGATTGAGAATAAAGATCTCTCCCACGTAGGGTATCCACATCTCTCTAATTTCATAGCCTCCAATGTTTACTTTTATCACTGAGATTATAATGCTGCATTGAAATAATCTGCTTATAGCTACTCCCTTCACTAGTCTATGAGCTAGTGGGATCCTGTCTCATTCATTTTTGTGTGTTCAGCATCTCTTTCAGTGCCTGGTACATAACATGTGTCGAAAGAAGTCTTGTCAAGTTGAACTCAACTGAAGTGGGATGAGGGATGTTGGGAGGAGTGGTCTTCCTTATGTTAATGACATAATTAATGCTTATGGGAATCCATCTCTCACTGAGCCCTGAGTATTAGAGTAGGTACGTAACCACTGCATACCTCTTATGAGCTATGAATTCAGGATTATCTGACGTAAACACTCCAATATCAGTTACCCAGTGTCAGGTTGATAGGTTTGCAAATTCCATGTGGTTAACATAGAGATGTTCTTCCCATTCAAGGAGGTGGGGTTCAATTATTAAGCAACTTTTCCTTTCTACTTTCTCTAAGTTCAATATAGCGTACCTCCTACATTGCTTTACTCATTTGCTAATTTAAATCAGGCTGAGTCTAATGTATAGGAATTAACAGATGTGTAGCTTGGATTTTCTAGATGATTGGGGTTTTGAGGGAAGAAGTTGGCATTTTAACTGGTCAGGATCAGGTCAAAGGTAGGCATAGAGGCCCTCATTGACTGGGGCTCCTCCATCTGCTTCCTCTTCTTTAAGCTTTGTAAGCATAGATGACAAGCGTGACATTGGAAGGTCCTTAGAAAAGAAAAAAGAATAGAAGAATCATACCCACAGTGGGTGGGCAGAGAAGAGCTATCAAAAATAAGATCAGGTCTGGTGCCAGCTTAATCATCTCAGAGTACCCCCTGCTACTACAATTTGGGGTTATCTCTGTTCCTGTTCCCTTTCATGCCTTTGTTATCAGAGAGTTGACTCGCTTTCAGTACAAACGCAAACTTTCACGATCCTTGATAGTCAAGGCTGATTTCTAACATGCAAATGAGATACCTGGGAGATCATTTTCTCAACTACTTTTGAAAAATGTATCTGCTCTTTCCTTTTTGCCAGAGACAATAAATTAAGGACAAACTCAAAACTGTCAGCTCTGATCCAAATTTTTTCCTGACCCCCTGATGAGACTAAATTCAAAACCAATTAGCTGTTTTCATGACTTTCACCTTTGATGGATGACAGTGGTTGCATTTCTCCCCCCAGGAGTAAAATAAGAAGAGAGAACTAAAAGGGATACAATAGCTTCTAGATCAGAAATATTCAGTGTCTACTAGCTTTAGTAATTTCATCAGGCAAAATTGTAGCATTTTTCTGATTAGAGAACCAGAACTTGTCTTTAGAGTGCAAGGAGTGCTAACCTCTGTTGCAAATATATTTCTTAGAAGAAAGCAATTTCAGCATGAGGTGACTTGCTCCAAGCCACAGATGCAGCAAGGGCAGAACCATAGCTGACATAGAAATCTTGGGATTCTCCATCCAGCGTGTTTCCAAATACACTGTTTTCTTTCCCAGATTCACTGCCTCCTTGGTGGGTAACATGCAGAACATCCTGGACACAGAGGACAAGTATTCAGTGTTGAATCTTAGAGTTAGAACTATTTGTTCTGAGCTCCTGAGCAGTCTTTTCAATGTCCACCACTGTCTCTTTCGTGTTGGGGACGTTTAAATGACTGCCGCAAACTCCGTTCCCACAGGTTCATCTCCCATGTTCAGTAGGAGTTGGTCAGCGGCAGCATGCTTACTATGGAAATTATCAGAATCACCATTCTCTTAACATCACTGCTAGCCTTTGCTCAAGGTATTTTCTCTGTGCCTGCCTGGGATTCTCTTGCTGCTGCCATTCTTCAGGGCTCTAAGTTTGTCCTTTGAAATTTTCCGAAATATACCCACCCCCAAGACCCTTTAACTCCAGTGGCTCTCTTTCCCTGACACCTCTGAAGTGCCTCAGTTAGATGACATCTAGATGTTGATTATTGGTTTTGAGGGGAACTTCAGGTTCAGCAGTGAATAGTGTCATCACACTCTAATATCTGGATGCAGAAATAACAGGAATAGTGACCATTCATTGATTATTTACAAAGAGAGGGTACTGGATTGGGTCAGGTATTAGGCACCCAACAAGATGCTTCTGTATGTCATTACTTAACCCTGAGACAACTACAAAAATGCAATTTGAAGGCCATCAACAATTTGTTGCTTTATAGAACAAAGACCACTGCTGTGCTCCGAAGTCTGTTTTCACATATGCATGGAGGCCACCCTTCTCATGACCACGCTTTCTGTCAGTGATGAAGTGGGATACTAAGACAAGTACACTTCTAGGGACATGGGCATCCACTGATGGTGGACTTTGATGCAAGAGGCACCTGTAATAGCCTTGCTGAAACTTCCTTAATGTGCATGGCCGTCTGCTCTTCCAACAACCTTCTTTCTATTTTTCTTTCACTAGGATCAGACTGGTTTCCTAGCTGTTCCAGTTCCCTACCTGCTCTCACAAGTGTCCGCCTAGTAAGTCCCTGGACATTGATTCCAGTCTTAGCATATGAACTTTGGAGAACCTAGATGAATACAAACTGCCTGTGAGGCAAATACTATTTTCCTCATATTTAGATAAAGAATAATAAGCCCTGAGGATTTCCTGAGGTCCACAGATTTGTCATTGGAGGATAAAATATTTGTGGTTAAAACTGAGGTCAAGCCGACTCCAACCCTTCACTTTACATCATAAAGTGTTTTCTTAACATATCTGGAGGTGACCAGCACTCAGAGTAAGTAGAAGAAAACACCCTGGATGGGCTAAACTTGAACTAGATAGAGCTGAAGAGAATAATTATAAATTAGATGATAAATCAGAGAAAATTACCCCAAAATGAAGCACAACGTGATAAAGGTATAGATTGGGTGATTCAGTGTAAAGCTTACAGAAGTATCTTACAGAAGTAGCCAAAGGAAAAAAGTGGAAATAATTGAAATAAAGAAAATTGAAGAAAGGATGACTATGTTAATTGTGTCTTAGAAAATTTAGTGACTTGGCTAAGTGAGATGGCTCAGATTCATGTTCAGGTTTGCCTGAGGGTTTAAGCAGGCTCTTAACCATATGCTTGTTGCCAATTAGTCCTTGAGGTTATTTTCACAAATGTAATGACTAGGTCTTGCTTTTTTTTCCTCTTGGATATTTCATCAGTTTGGCTTTTGAACCCACATATTGGAACTTGTTTGTTTTTAATCTTTTTTTCAAAAGTCCATTTTATATTCAACTCATCTTTACATATTGCTGATTTATTTTTAGCTACCAATCTGTTATTGAATGTATTCGGTCTTCTTTCCATCTTTATATCATCTCCAAGTAGACTACCTTAAAATCCTGTAGCAATCAGAATGTGAAAATTTACTAAGACTGTGTCACTTGTCAATCACAAAGTCTATGTTATATAATTCCTCTATTCTTCAAACTGTGCTAGTCACTTTGAGGGGATATAAGAGAATTATATTTCATTTCATTTCCCTACAAAGTTTGCTATGTTGGATCTATAAAAAGGCAAAATATTAAGTCAATGCACCCAGCAAATAAATCAATTTAGAAAATAAATAAGTTCTGCTTTTTTATTAGTCAGAAAAAGGACAGGTTGTTTTCAGGACTATTATGTAGACACTGGACTCAAAACTTATCATTGTTTTAAAATCCAGTAGAACTTTCTAACATATTTCATTTGATTCTCTCGCAATCAAATATTCATATTACTGATACATTTTTAATTTTTAAGCATTAGAATGTATTTCACATACCATGAAATTCACTTTTTAAAGTAGATAGTTCAGCAGTTTTTAATGTGTTCCCAAAGTTGTACCACTATTACCATTAATTCCAGAACATTTTCCTCACTCCCCAGAGAAACCTCATATCCATTAGCATCATTCTCCATTCTCCCCTCCACCTAGCTCTTAGCAACCACTAATAAGCTTCGTTTTCAAAGTTCATACTGATAAAACTTCAACCGTAAACTTCCCCTGGGTCAATCATCATAGAAAAACAGATGTTTACAACTCTAAACATTGCTTTTTATATTTATCTTGAATTCATACCCAAGTAAGTGGCGAGCCAGTGCGCTAATCCCAGGTAGTATTAGTTATGGTTATCGATGTTTAACTCAGAAAGCTAATTTCCTCCCTTTCACTTTAATTCAACTTTTATCAGTAGTTTGGAGAGGGAAGAGGAAAGATATCACTGATGGTGATTACACAGAGGAGATATTTCTAAGAAATGTTAAGGAGATAGTCATGTCTACTGTTATGCTGAAGGTTTAAGGAGGTTAAAAGTAAAATTAGAATCTATATTTAGCAATCAGTTAAGACATTGTAACTAATATATTTAAAGTCTTCATCTTTTCTGGCTTTGGATACATTGTTGTTATTATTTTCATTATATTTCATTATTTTTCTTGTTATGACACAATTTATTGAAGTTTCTGATTTTTTTTTCTACATTCATTTTATCTATATAGTTTCTCATAAGCCACTCATGGTCTTTTGGGTCTTGAGGGAAGGTCTAAAAATTTTCCAGTCAAAGGATTTATTGAGAGGTAAATTTGGGCTATAGAAAAAGATCACTTACATTTATGTGTAATGATGGAAGTCATTTTTCTTTAATGTTCTCTTTTTCTTACACAAGGAACCCTCTTTTTTGATGATTTTTTGGTGAATGTGGCTGAAGATAGATGGAAAACTTAGAAAATGAACCGGAAAGAGCAATTTCTTTAGTACTGTCACCACAACCCATTTTCGGTGTCTTCTCTTGTCCTGTCATTATCGCAGATCATAGGAAGTGATCCGTCAGTATTTACATGGGATTTGGTATCAGGTTTCCATTTAGGGTCTAGAGTCAGATTGTTTAGATCCTAAGAAGATTTTTACTTTTTCTTATTCTTTTTAATTTTTTTGAATACTCTTCTTTTTCTAAACTTGAATATCATCTTTGCTGATTGCATTTTCTTCCAGGATTAGCTCAGATCCTGGCTGTGCTAAGAGCTTCACTGGTTCTTACTGGGGCCTATTTTGACCCACAGGAGACATTCAGTGATGTCTAGAGAATTTTGGGGAAGGGGGTTGCTGATAGCATCTAGTAAAGAGAAGCCAGGAGTGATGTTAAATGTCCCTTAATGCAGAGGAAAGCTACCCACAGCAAATAACTACCTGACCCTCAATGTCAAAAGTGTTGAGGTTAAGAAATTCTAGGTTAAAGATGTATTACACAGATAATTTGGTAGGAACCATCTTTGAAATTGTCTGTCTTACTTTCTCTTGCAACACTTACTCTGGGGAAAGCCATACCATGGGACACTCAAGGAGTCCTGTGGAGAGGCCCACAATTAAGAGGGACTGAGATCACCTGTCAACAGCTGGCATGCATGCCATCCATGAGCGAGACATGTTGGGAGTGGATCTTCTATCCCCAGGCAAGCCATTTAATGCCCAAAGTTGGATAATTACTATCACCTCACGAGGGACCTTAAGCCAGATATACTCAACTAAGTCACTCCCAAGTTCCTCCTCACAGACACCGTGTGAGATAAAAAATGTGCTGTTTTCAGACTTCATGTTTTGTGGTAACTTGTATGCAATGCCTAGCACCTAAGACATTGCTCCTACGGCACAGTTTCCTCACAATCTTAATCATCATGTCTGGGAAGCAACCGTGGCTGACGTTTTCTTCTAATTGACACAACATTCTTTCTACAATCAGAAAGAGTGAAAAAGGTGATGGCTAGAGTGAAGTTTCCTCCCAGGACAATGATTAAATCATTTCAGAGAACTGAGTCTACTGTTTTCCTCAGAAGAGTCTGAAATGATGTATTATCAGCTAACTCGTTTCAGTTGAGAGGCCCAATCAGCTGATATTATGGAGAAAGCCTATTTTAAGGGAAAGATCAAACTTTGTTACACCAGTGAAAATTAGCTCTTTGCCTTTTCCCTTGTAGATTTGTCTGTTCTGAACAAAATACCAAAACTTGTAGATATTTCATTACCCCCCCAAATGGTGTTATTGCAAAGGTACTTTGTGTTCTCAGCTTCATCTGTCTAGAAAAAAGTATTTTTACTTTTCTTCTTTAACTCTGCCAGGAAGCATGCTAATTTACATGACTAGTTTTTATTTTAACCATGAGCCCTTCTGGAATATGGCACATAGTTAACATTGATAGTCTAACTTATTATTTTATTAACAACCAACGCATTGGTGATAACTATAATATGTTAGAGTCAAGATGGTAATGATGGTTTGATGAATGCTGTGATAATAATATGCGGAGGGTTGTTGAAAAGGCAGCAGGCCAGTTTGAAAACCATAAAAATAGGGACTTATGAGGAAATGATTGTCTTGTATGAGGCACAAAGGACAGCTGTCTGAAAATAAAAGCAAGTGTGTCAACCATAAAATATGACGAAGGAACCTGAGAGAAAGGTAATTTGTTCCGAATTCCCTTAGACAATCTACAGTTAAGGAGAGGTCATTCAAAAGTGCACTGGGACATGGAAAGTCCTGCAACTGAATTGCTTGTAAGATATGGAGACTCTCAGATTTCAGTTTCTTTTTTGTTTTTGCTTTTTTTTTTTTCGGTTGTTGCTTTTTAGGGCCACACTCTCAGCATACAGAAGTTTCCAGGCTAGGGGTTGAATAAGAGCTACAGCTGCCGGCCTACAACACAACCACAGCAATATGGGATCCGAGCCTTGTTTGCAACCTACCTGGCAGCTCACGGCAATACTGGATCCTTAGCGCACTGAGCAAGACCAGGGATCAAACCTGCATCCTTAAGGATCGTTAACCACTGAGCCACAAAGGGAACACCCCGATTTCAGTTTCTTGGTGGAAATACCAATCCGGGCATTATTTATTAAAGCTAATCTGACTCCTTGTTCAAGTATTTCTGTTTCCTAGTAAACTAGGGATCTCTGAATAATACAAACAATGCTTTATTCATTATTGTTTCCATGCTACATTGTTGAACAAATAGAAGGCACTTAAACAATGTTAGTTAAATTTAAAATGAAGGCAGAAAGGGAGAGAAGAGGACAGAAGAGAATGCCATCACATAAGATGCAAAATGCCCAACTTAATCACGGAACTTGACATTGTTCTGTCATTAATTCATCAAATACCCATGGAAGGCTTACAGTTTCAGAATCCAGGTAACAGAGAGAACTTTCTCTAGAATAGCTAACAGTTAGAAGCAGGTAATTGAAAACAGATAAATACAAAATCATGGTTAATTTTATAAAAGAGACTTAGATTGAGAGACTTGCTTGGAAGGAGTTTGTAGGAGTTACCAGGTGTCAAGGCACAGGCAGATCTAGGCAGACAGTTCTCCAAAGAAGACATGCAGATGGCAAATAAACACATGAAAAGATGTTCAACATCGCTCCTCATTAGAGAAATGCAAATCAAAACCACTATGAGGTACCACCTTACACCGGCCAGAATGGCCATCATCAAAAAGTCTACAAACAGTAAGTGCTGGAGAGGGTGTGGAGAAAAAGGAACCCTATTACACTGTTGGTGGGAATGCAAATTGGTGCAGCCACTGAGGGGAACAGTATGGAGATTCCTCAGAAAACTCAAAATAGAATTACCATTTGATCCAGCAAGCCCACCCCTGGGCATCTATCCAGCAGAAACCATGACTCGAAAAGACACACGTACTCCAGTGTTCATTGCAGCACTCTATGCAATAGTCAGGTCATGGAAACAACCTAAATGCCCATCGACAGAGGAGTGGATAGGGAAGATATGGTACATATACACAATGGAATGTTACTCAGCCATTAAAAGGAACGAATTACCAACATTTATAGCAACATGGATGGATTTAGAGATTATCATGCGAAGTGAAACCAGTCAGACAATTAGACAGCAACACCCAATGCTACCGCTTACATGTGGAAACTAAAAGGACACAGTGAACCTCTTTGCAGAACAGACAATGACTCACAGACTTTGGAAAACCTTGGTTTTTCAAATAAGACAATCTGGGGGTGGGGGGATGCACTGTGGGTTTGGGATACAAAATCTGTAAAATTGACTTGTGATGATTTATGTACACCTATAATTGAAATAAAATCCATTAAGAAAAAAAAATAACACGTAACATCTGAAAAGGCAAAGAGGTAAATGAGAGACAATCTTCTGGCAGCAAGAACATATAGATTGTAAATTGTTTTGTTTTTATTAATTGTTTCTCTCCTTCTGTACGAGATGTGCTTCCAAGAGTTGCTGTGTGACTTTAGGTGACCCTCTCTAGTGTAGGTCGATGACTGCAAGCCACTTTTTTGGGGGACTAGCCCTAGGACTTGCTATGACCAACACAAGGACAACGGAAGTGACTTTATCATACCCAAATAGAAGATCTAAGAGCCCCACGCGTTTTGGGTGTTGTTTTCTTTTTATCATTAGACTGAGTTAAGGAATGAATCTTGAAAGCTGGGCTGTGAAGTGCAAAGAGACTCTGAGAAGAACCACAACAGCCTGAAGCTCTGAATACGAGAAAGAAATAAACCTTTGCTGCTGGGCGCCGTTGAGACATAGGATGCTTGTTTACTACCCTAGTGTCACTTAATGAAAGCTTACTCAAGCAGTAATCAAAATGATTAACCTTGGACACTGCCAATGGCTATGGCCACCCTACGTATATAATTATGTACACTGCAGTCATTATCGTGAGGATATAACCTCACCCACAAAAACACACATACGCATACCTGTCAAAGCGATGTGCAATTAAATACAAGTCAGATTTCTTGAATACTTTATATAGATCTTTTTCACATGCTTTTACCCCTTATGGACTGTGCTGCGCCACATAAAGTGTTTCCAAGTTTTATTCATACACATTACATATAATCAGAGATGTATTGATTTTAAATTGATTTCAACCAGCTATCCTAAATTTCAGTATGATTATGGACTAAATTATGGTGCTATTTATGTTAGGTTTATAACTAAGGTTAATAATGTGAGCTGTAGTTCCTGTCATAGTTCAGCAGTAAAAAGAACCCAAATATCCATGAGTATGTGGGTTCGATCCCTGGCCTCAAACAGTGGGTTAAGGATCTGGCGTTGCCGTGAACTATGGTGGAGGTCACAGATGTGCCTCAGATCTGGTGTTACTGTGGCTGTGGTGTAGGCTGGCAGCTGCAGCTTCTATTCAGTCCCTAGCTTAGGAACTTCCATATGCCGCAGGTGTGGCCTAAATAAATAATAAATGAATAAATAAATGAGTAAATAAATGAATAAATAATAATAATAAATGAATAAATAAAAATAAAAAAATAACAGTAAGCTCACAAAATTAAGAGAAGCTGAGATATGCTATATCCCATAGGGAAGGATGAAGAGAGGGTATCCCAAAGACTGACATGATGGTCAGAAAAACGGAGGCATGTTGGCACCAGCAAAGATTTCACACATTCATGGTTTGGACATTTGGCAGGTTTTCAACATTTCCAATAGAAAGAAAGAATTTTGTTTTCCTTTTTTGTTTGTTTGTTGTTATTGCTGATGTTGTTTTCTATAGGTAATTTGAAGCTTTTCAAGGCACTACCCACAGCTCTCATTCCCCAGCTTTTTAAGATTTTTGGTTAGTTTATTGCCCCAACTGTTATCCACAGTCTCAGGAAGCTGCAAAATTAAAGTATTTTCCTGTAATTGTTTTTTACAGTCCCTAGAGAAAAGTTATTTCATACTGGGTAAGCTCTGAGAAAAGTTAAATAAAGATAATATTTCACAGAGAACTTCCACAGAAACAGCAGGCAGGTCAAATAATGCTTGCAACCTCTGAGAATGAGGTTTTGAAGGAACTCTAACCCTATTTTACCACCTCTGGAGACTGTCAGGTTGCTGATTTTCATGGTAATAGCAAGATGTTGATTTACAAGGTCATAGCACTCAAGAGCAGGAGGAAAGAATGAGAACAATTAGGGCATCATAAATCTCATATACATATATATTTTTTTACCAAGAATCAACCATTTTTTCTTAAAAAATCTTGAATTTTTGCAAGTTTTAGGTTAATTTCCATAATCCTGAAGCATTTCATTACGACCGTTTATGCTAGTGATGTGCTGTCTTTATGAATAAGTGAATTTTAGAAGTCTTTACCTCTGCCATTTTCACTGACATCATTCAGAGACATCATTTTTAAAACATCGGATTACTTCTATGCCACTAAATCATTTTCAGTAATAAATAAGTAATAATGATCATTGTTATTTTTCTTTTTTTAACTTTTAAAATAAATCATTACCAATTTTAAAATAATATATTTATTTTCTGTGGAAAGTTTCACTTGTGCCATATATTAGATTCCATTTCTATTGTAGAGATAGTATTTACATTCAGCAATAATTTTTCTGTTTGAACTAAATCTTGCATTTATCAAATAAAATATCACACTTTACATCATATTTTACTACTTCAGTACAAATAAATATTCCAAACATTCATACGGAATTATAGAATTGAAGTACCCCCAAGTGGTTTTATAATCAGTGTGCTATCACTGTTTATTTTGAATACCATTTTAGTGCACAAATATGAAGTACCAGAGACCTAAAACCTTGTAACTGAACTTGAACTGTCCCCTCCCACCAGGTGGATTTACCTTTGTCCTTATTTAGAACACATTTACCAGAGTCTGTGTGTGTCAGGGGCTGACAATATGAACTGATATTGTACACATGAATTTCTGTGAGAGATATAATGTTTATTAAAGAATAAGTATCAAATACGTACCTATTTAAATCTCATACATATCCTTTTAAAACTCAGTGATAGGAGCTCCTACTGTGGTGCAACAGGATCGGCGGCCTCCTGGGAACGCTGGGATGCATGTTCGATCCCCATTCTGGCACAGTGGGTTAAGGATCTGGCATTGCTACATCTGCGGCTTAGGTTGTAACTACAGCTCCTAACTGATCCGTGGGGTGGCCAAAAAAGAAAAAATAAATAAATAAAAATAAGTAAATAAATAAATTATATTTAAAAATAAATAAAACAGTAATAACTGCAGAAATCCTTTACATTAACATTCTGCAGCCTTTATTGCTTTAAGATAGGGTGAGTGGCTCTCCCTTCCCAGCCCTGGTGTGCCATCCTCATACATACTTTCGTTTTCCTCTCTTGAACACAGCACAGCTATGCTATCTCTCACCTGAGCCTTCCTACATGCCCTTATCTCTACCTAGTCTCTTCTCTTCATTATAATCTTACATTATCTAATTCCAGCTAGGTTTTTCCTAAGGTATCACATCCTCAGAGAAGTGTTCCTGATCCCTCCCACCTCCACCACCAAATCAAGGTGCCTCTGCTCTAATAAAAACCATCTGTACACACCTTATCAGAGCCCTTACCATACTGTATTTTTTATGTGCTCACATTTCTTTTGAAGGCAGGAAGTCTGACTTAGTTTAATTAACAGCAACTGGTGGGGAGTTTCCCTTGTGGCTCAGTGGAAACGAACCCAACTAGTATCCATGAGAATGTGGGTTTGATCCCTGACCTTACTCAGTGGGTTAAGGATCAGGTGTTGCCATGAGCTGTGGTATAGGTCACAGATTTGGCTAGGTTCCTGTGTTGCTGTGGCTGTGGTGTAGGCTGGCAGCTACAGCTCCAATTCAACCCCTAGCCTGGGAACTTCCATATGCAGCAAAAAGAAAAAACAAAACAAAACAACAATTGGTGGTGCTTATCGCATATCAGTAAAGTAATTATTTCTGGACAGAAAGGTAGGAAAAGGGTCACAGTTGCACACTGAAATGATTTCATAGCAGTAAAAAGTGGAAGGATTAGAGTAATTAATGTAGTCACATTTTGGTGGCCAGCGTACAGAACAATTTCTACACTTTCAGTAGATATTTATTCTCTCAGTGTGAGGTTATCATTGAAAGACATTTCTCAAAGTGTGAGTAGTAACTCCCTTAAGAAAATATTTCTTCAAAAATGTGTAAGACACATGAAATTTTTATAACTGCCATGGCAGTAGGCAGAGTGCAACACTAGAAATATAAGAAGATTATTCAAAGATGGGCCATTAAGTGCAACAAAGTTTGAATTATCTATGATTGATGACATGAATATCTTTGTAGACTTAAAACAATGAGTAATACTTTGCGTTTTCACGATTATATATTATGTTCTTTTCATGTTAAGTGAATTGAAGTACTTGTAACTTTTATTCAGATTATCCAAATTTATAAAATGCCTCTATTTGAGAAATTTTAAACACGTATAATTTCACTCTGAATGTAGTGTTGATTTTTCTTATTTTCATCTCAATTTTTCCTTTCCTTATAAGCACTTGGTGTATATTTAAATGTTATCTACATTTATAATATAATTTTGTAACTTATTTAACCAAATTTATATTGTAATATATATATATATATATATTAGTTTACTTTCCTACTACCACATCATTTGGATTTGTCTAGATTTCTTAATATTCTTGAAAAAAATGATTTCACAGTCATTGGCTTGATGACTTTTGTTCAAACATTTCCTCATATTTACAGATTCTTTCCTTTTTTAAAATTTTGCTAATACATGGAAATAGAAAGATTTGTAATTTTAGGGTAAGTTTTGCTTATATCTTGAATTTTTTAAATGTTAAATTCTTTAATGTAATATTACTCTTGGGCAACAGTCTAATTACTAGCAAAATGGTTTTATCAATTATGCTGGAATTTATAAACTACCGTATTTACACTTTGATTTTTAGGTCTTTGTAATTTGCCCTCTACTTGCACTGGCCACGCATTTTCAGTATCTTTTATTTTTTTCTCAGGTCTTTACACATTAGGATATTTTAGTATTCAGTCCTTAGACCTTTTCTTTGTTTTTAGCTTTTACCTGAGGTTATGTCATCAATTGAATGATTTTAGTGCCTTGACCTTGATGACTTCTAAATGTATAACTGATGTACTGACCTCTCCCACTGAACTTCACACTCAATTATCTGACTGTTGAGGAGCTCTATCCAATGTCTAATCTATACCTTAAACTTAACATTTCCAAACCCTGGTTCTTATTTTCCACCTACACCCAAATCCACTTCTGTCTCAAGTATCAGTTATTCCCATGCCAGTAAATAACAAATCTAAACTTTAGAAGATGTGCAGGTCAAAAATTAAATCATTCCTTTTTCTTTTTTCTTTTTAGCTGAGCTCACAGCATGCATAATTTCCCTAGCCAAGGATTGAACCTGTGACACAGCAGTAACAACGCCAGATCCTTAACCCACTGTGGTACAAGAGAAGGTCTTAAATCATTCTTGAATATGTCCTCTCACTGCATTTGTCGATGGTCCATTACAAAGCAAAAGCTCTTTAACTTCAGCTTTCTTTCCATCAACCAGTTTCCACAACACTCTTTGTCACCACTCAGGAACAAACAGTGTTGTTCACCTATCCCATTGCAATGGTGATCTAGTCCTTTTTTCTTTTTTCCCACTCCAGTCCTTATTATGCTTCTCATAACATACACAGAAGTTTTTCCACATTGCTGAATGATCGAGACTTTAAAACATCACAACCTTTGGAATTTTCCAGTTTGAGTCTTTACCATAAAGAGGAAAATTAAACTTTTACAGTGGTCTAGAACGCAGCACAAGTTTTCGGTCTACTATGGTAACATTTCTACCACACATACTTCTGCCCCAGGCTGTTCCAGTATTTCAGAAAGCAATTTTATGAGATCTCATTGGCTGAGGAGACTATTTTATGGAGAATTGGCACCTTACATTATTAAGTTTTTCTATCCTGGAGTGAGCTATATGTATTTTCCTCCTTTTCTTTTCTAAATATGTCCCGAAGCAAAGCTGTATCATTTTTCCACAAATGAATCTGTACATTTCTTATAGTTCTCGCTATGTATATAGCTTTTGCCGTTATTCATTTTTGTTTTTATATTTTTTAGGGCCACACTTGGGGCATATGGAAGTTCCCAGGTTAGGGGTCGAATCTGAGCTGCAGCTGCAGGCCTATGCCCCAGCCACAGCATTTCCGAATCTGAGGCACTTCTGTGACCTACACCACAGCTTGCCACAATGCTGGGTCCTTAAACCACTGATCGAGGCCAGGAATGGAACTCACATCCTCACAGACACTATGTTGGCTTCTTAACCCACTGAGCCACAACGGGAACTCCTGCTGTTATTTTTAATGTGCACTCAGTGTTTTTTCCAATTACATTTTCTAATTAATTATTATCTGACTATATCAGAATTTTTCAGTCTTGGCACAATTTGATGTTTTGGGCCAGATAATTCATTGTTGAGGTGGGCTGTTCTGTACCTTGTAGCATGGATAGCAGAATACGTGGCCTTTAGGCAGTAGATGCCAGTAGCTTGCCCCAACTGTCATAACTAAAAAAATGACTCCAGAGGTTGCTGGATATCTTGTGAGGCACAAACTCGCTCCTCATTGAGAAGCACTGATCTTTATGAAGGTACAGATTGGTTCTTAAATGCCAGATGCAGCTCGTTCCTGTTAGGTGTAAATGTTCCCCACATTTCCTTTCATCTTAATTGGTTCTTAATTTGAAAACTTACGGTACCTGACATATCTGCTAGAAGAAAGAAACAGGACAAGTGATTTCCTCAGAACCTCACATGCATTAAGTCCATGATTCTTGGTAATCCTAAATCTACCAGCTGATGTGCTTTAGCAAGCACTAAGTAATGAAAAATCAAAGGGCACTGGTCACCAATAACTTGGGTGTAGTTCTCAACCCCACTGCCCAATGTGTATACAACTTCCTAGACATAATTTAACCTAAATCTCAGTTTTCTTATCTATAAATGGGAGGAGGAAGCAGTTGCTCTACACAAATCTTTGAAAATTTAGTAATGATATATGTATGGTCCGAAGCACATTTTAGACAATATACATGGTGAACAAACAAGTGGCAATTGGGAGCTCTTCATAAACCTGAAGGAGGGGCTGCGGGGGTGCAAAAATGCATCTCTTTGATCAATAATGCACTGGATAATGCATTATACTTGCCAAGAACACGTATGGAGGGGTCTTTCTAGGTACTGTGGAAAACTGAGTTTTCAATTATGGGATATCCAGACCCTGTCTTTCAGAAGTTCACTAACAGGTCAAAAAAAACATAGCGACAATACAAGATGACCTGTACGTAATAAATAATTAATTAGACCAGTACTGGAAACAGATTCAGAGGAGTGATGTCTTTGTGATGCTTCATTTCAAGAGTATGAATTGATGAGATAAAAATGATTATTCACATATACAGTATTAATCTTGTGAAAATAACAGTCGGTCTGCAGTTCCAAAATTTCCATCAACAGTCCAAGTTTCTGGAAATTTCCTTTCAGGGTTACCTATTTGCATTAAGTAATGGAGCTTTTTCTTCAAACATGAGAGATAGTTTGGAGGGAATCATACAAGCTCTTTCTTCCGAAGTAGGTTAAATAGTGTAAAATAATTAACCAGAGAGTTAACAGGGACTTCTGATTATCTGGCAAAGTTAGGATCAATAAGAGATGAAAAGAAATAACCATTGCATGGCATAGAGCTACGCCCTCTTCCTACAGGACTCAGCTTGCTGAACATTGAAGTCTCAGACTTGATAAGGGGAAACAGCTCTTACTCACAGAAGGAATCATTTTATCCCCCCAAAATCATTTTTTAGTCTTTAGAAACATTTCAAAATGCTTTACATGATACTTTTGTTGATACTTTATTAAAAGTAGGTTTCCCCTTGCCAATTCCCAAATCCAATAAAATAGAATTCAGAAAAAGTAAACAAGCCAAAAAAAAAAAGTCACCTGCTCTGAGGTCTTTTGTTTTGATTAAGAAAATGAAATGCATGATGATGAAAGAACTTGCTCAGAGTCATACACTTATTTTCTTTTAAAGTAAATGTTAGAACACAAATGTTCCCACATGTAGCCAGTATTTTTCCTACCACAAGTTTCTCCCTCTCCCAAAACTTCCCTTTGTCATTTTTTTCTGAAATGAATAGTACTTGGATTAGTTCCCAAGGCAAATGCACCTTCAATTTCGTTTCAAGAGTTCATCCTGTCGTTGTCACACCTGATCTTTGTCCCAGTGCCTGAACCCAATCACTGGAGATAATGTGAATCGTCTGAAACTCCTCTGGTCGGGCATTGACCTCCTTCATTCAAACTATGCCATTGTGATAGACAAGGTTGGGCACTGCCACTTTAAATTAGGGGTTTATCTTGAGTCCTGGAGAACGCAAGTCTTTTCAGGGGGAAAGGATGATGAATCACATGGCAGGGAACAAATGTAACTGTGATTAATGGGACATTACACAACAACAAAAAAATAGAGCCAACTGTGTGCAGAGATAACTGGAAACACAAAGACTAACTTATTGTCTAAGTTGATGTAATTAACTTGAAGCCCCTCCGTAGCTTGGATGGCTGATTCCAGTGAGCTTCTCCATTGTGCTGGTAATAATGACAGGGCTGTGGCTTCTTATTTTAAATACTATCCTATTAAGGGCCATTTTTTCTCCAATGCTTGGCACTGTGATAAAATGTCGAAGACTAAGATATGGCAATTTGAAGTAACACAATTATAAGCAAATGTTCAGATTCATTCAACTTTCCCTTTTTCTCAAGGAAGACAATAGAAAAAAAAGACCAAACACTGTAGTTAATATATATGAGCTTCCTCAAATATTTCAATGAAGAAAGGCTCATGATTACTTTTTTTTTTCAGTTGTTCTGGGTTAAAAGAAAAGAACCTTTCAGAAAAATGTTGTATTACAGTAACTATGATAAAGAAAGATTTCCTTTTTTTTTTCATGACCTGATAGGATAACCGATCCTCGCCATGCAAGTGCATTTCTCTCATTGATAGGAAATAAGTAATTGTTTTGTCTGTTAGAAGGAATGGTTGGCTTGAATACTTATGAAAGTACTATGGATTCAGAAATTATTTTGCACATTTTAAATAAAGAATATCCTTTTGTGAATATTTTTATCCATTGAAATCTTGTCCACATTCTTCAGTTAACAATGTTGAAAAAAGATTCTATGTTTAAAAATGCTTGCCAGCATTTTTGAAAAATTTGGAGGCTTTCCAAATATTTGATACCTGCCTCATTTCATGGTTTTGGAATTGTTTGGCTACTCCCACAGGCTAACAGAATAACAAATACTTCCTCTAAAACTCTGAGATATGATATATCCAGAATACTAATATTTTTCTAGCGGCCAGGTGTGTTTTTCTCTTCCTGACTTTGAAATAATAATAACATATCTTATTTTATAGTGCATTTATTCTTTGCAAATAACATTAGACCATTTAATTCTACCAGGAAAGATGTCAGAGGGTAGAGATATGCTGTTAGTGAACAAGTATGAACTCTGGGGTCTGAAGTCTTGCATCTACATATGCCTTTTATCTCATTTAATTTTTTATGTGAGTCTTAGGTAACTTCTTTGATCTCTCTGAATCTCATTTTTCTTTTCATTAAAATAGATTAACAATTTTTCCTTCATAGAACTGTGTGACGATTAAAAAAGACCTTGTATGCATGGTATGCTATGAAAGCAATGAATAACTGTTTTTTTCTAGTACCACACACTTTCTTTGCTGGAAGAAAGTATTATGTTTTATTCATTGTTGTGTTTCCCAAGAAAGGAAATAAAAAGGAGGTAATGTAGTCTTTTTTAAAAATTATTTTTCAGATTCTTTTTTAAAATTATAGTTGATTTATAGTATTGTGTCAATATCTGCTATTGATGTAATACTATAAATCAACTGTATATCTATATCTATATCTATATCTATATCTATATCTATATCTATATCTATATCTGTAACATTCACATTCTCATACCATCTTCCTTAATGTTCTGTATTGCCCCCAAGGGAACTATATCAAATATCTTGGGGTAATACAGTTTTTATTAAGACCTACCATGATTCAAGATTTGTTGTAGCTCGTTTCATAAACATTAGATTATTCAAATGGAATTATTTCAATTTTTACAAATAAGGAAACCAGAGATTGGGAATATTAAACAGTCTGAAGTTAAAAGGCACCCAGGCCAGTACTTTGAGTTTAATAAGTGCTTTTTAAAATGAAGCATGAAATGCTGAGACACCATGGGTGAGCAGTCTCTGCACCGTGCCTCATGCAGGGTGCCGTGCTGAACTTCAGCAACAGGCACACAGGGCTCCATAAGCAGGAAGCTCCAGCCACATGTGCAGAATCCTGCAGCCTTAGTCCTGCTTGAATATACCCGCTCTCCACTCTTCCTTCCCTGAATTCAATTGAACTCTGCTATTGACACCACTGCCGTCACAACTTTCACTCTTGATTCTCTCTCTTTTTTTTTTTTTTTGGTTTCACCCATGGCATGCGGAAGTTCTCAGGCCAGAGATCAAGCCAACACCACAGCAGCGACCCAAACTGCTGCAGTGACAACTCCAGATCCTTGACCAGCTGAGCCACAAAGGAACTCTGTCTCTTTACTCTTGATAATGACTGCCATTCCTCCAGCTGTAAATTTGATTCCTATCCATGATTCTGGTATTCACCAAGCTCTGCATCAGTGACTGCTATAGACTAACACCTTTCCAAACTTGAGTTGCTTTGACAGTCCTCTTATCATTACTTCCTCTTTTGTTATACTCACACCTAATGCATCTTGCTCAGGTAAAAAGAAAATAGTGTCAAAGAAAAATAATTCAATGGAACATGTTATAGCACAATTTGAAAGCCTTTATTCAAGGTAGGACTGTCATGCTAGGGATAGGGACTGTTGTGTTGGAATTTTACAATGAGGGAGACAGTTTGGATTCAACTTGGAATACAGTATACGCAAGTAGGAATTATAGCAGAGGATTAGGGTGGATGTCAGCAGACGGAAAACTAGAGGAAGACCTCAGGAGTAAGGAAGATTCTAGCTTAGTTGGATTATGGATTCTTGCTGAAGTCATGTCCAGGTGGGTTGTCTTCACCTGGGAAATGGTAGAAGAGACAAACTCAGTCAGATATTGAGGATGATCAGGTATTGAGTGTGGGTGTTCTGGTTAAACAGAATAATCAGGATTCTTGTTAAAACTGAACATTGCAGAGAGGGACACAGAAGTCCAAAAGTCAAGCCTAGTCAAAAAAAGAGTTCAGGGAAGGATGAGTAGAGTTTGGGCAGTGAGAGAATCTCTGTCACTAGACAGATGAGCTAATGAAGTAAAACAAAAATGATTTGCCTCAAGTTACAAAGTTAGTTCTGAAACCAGATCTGTTGTCTGCCTCTGCTATGGCCATTTCTATTAGATGGCTGATTTTCAATAGGGGTGTGATTTTGACTCTCACAGGACATGTGTCAATACCCATGGATAATTTTTGGTTGTAATGCTACTGGCATCTAATAGAGATGAAGAATGCTTCATCTATGAGGCTCAGGAAGGACCTCTTCTGCACAAACAAAGAATTTTCTGGCCCCTAGTGTTGACAGGGCCAGGGTGGAAAAAATCCACCCTGGATTAAAGTATCGAATCATGAGGAAGCAGGGAGAGGGCTCTCTCAAGTGACTGGAATGTTTTTATGCTTGTGAGAACAGCTCTATAGAGCTAGGATTAAAAATGAAAGTCCACGAGTTCTATTTACATAGTTCCCAGTGATTTACTTTGTGGCTCCCTCTTCATCACTTTACTCCCAATGACAAATGTTTTCTGAGAAGCCCAGACATGTAACTGCAAAAGAGGTATTAAGGAAGCAAGGGTTTTTCATATCAGCACTGACCACTTGTGCACCTCTGTAAACACTATTCACCCTCAGTGTTTATTTGCCCTTGCAGATACAAAAGAAATATATGAATTCTCCAATTTCCCATTTACATTATGGCCATAACATCCACAGAGCCTGTATCTAAGTGCTGCATGTGCTATTCGCCAAGTATTAAATAATGCAATAAAAGTTAATAATGTATTGTAATAAAATGTTCTTTGTCACCGTTATATTTATACTGCTTTATTAATCCTTCGTTTGCTTGCTTGCTTTATGTTTTTCTTTCTGCCAGCCACCTGGCTCCAAATGTTACACTAATTACTTGCCAAATCTCAGTTACTATCTCACTTCTTTCTAGCTTATTTTTCTTCTCTCTCAGCCCTAGCTCGCTTTTATCTTAATCTTAGGTGGGTATTTTTTACTGTCCTTTTCATCTCCTCTTCAATTAGTCTCTTTCCTCTCCTTTTCCACTAAATCTTTTCAGTTCTCTAAAAAAAAAAGAGCATCCCTAGAGAATTATTAAAAAACCACAGGTAAATGGAAAAGGGGCAAATGATTGTCATAGCTACTTTCTCTTCTGTAAAATTACTGATGATATTTCCAAGGAATAGACACGTGATGATAGCCCGACAGCCCATACCTTAGGGAAGAAGTGAGACTTACACGAACCTCGGACACCTCAAGGCATGCAACATAAGGCTAGGAGGATGCTGGGCAGAGAATGTCTTTGAGATTCAATTGAACATTGACTCAGGAAGCTGTAAACATGAAAGTTAATCTTGCCACTGCTGAGTTGCTGTTCAGAAGAGTTCCCTGGTGGCTCAATAGGTTAAGGATCCAATGTTGTCACTGCTATGGCTCGGGTTTGATCCCTGGCTTTGGAACTTCCACATGCTGTGAGTGAAGAAACAAACAAACAAACAAACAAAAACTCTTTAAGATTTGACTGTTATCTTTTTATTTCCATTATTTATGTCTTGGACCCAAACCCAAATGCTCTTCTCTAAACCCAGATGAGACACCTGACATTCCTTGAATGTACCAGTCTGGTTTCATGTTCGCATATCTTTATATCCAGCATTCTTCCAGATAGTAAAACACAGCTTTTATTCAGTTTCTGTTCATCTTTAAATATTTAGCTAAGATAAATCCCCTCCATTGTGTTTCCATATACCAAGTACTTAATTATGTGAATGCATTTGTCTGCTCTTTTATTTTCTGTACCATATTATGAACTTTTAGTGGGAATTGAAGCTGTGACCTTTGCCTTTTAGCTCTAGCACCAGTCACATGCCTTTGCTCGGTAGATGGGTAATGAATGACAGTTGATTGAATAAATGGATGGAAACAGAAAGTCTTAAAATTACCAAGAAGGGAGGTTCAAATGGGATGAACGCTTGGTGTACAAATATCTCAGAAACAGAAAAAATAGCAATGTTAGTTTGCTAGAACATATCTCTCAGTGCATGGGGGAAATTAACATACTGACTAGCTAGAATTTGTGGGAAAAAAATTTTGTCCTTTATTTTTTTCATTTCTCACACTTGGACATATAATTTGTCACCAATTTTTTAGTTAAATAAAATACGTTCCTAATTTAAGGTAAATTTATTGTTATTATTACATATGGATCTTCTAAAGGGAATTGGAACTAAAGTCAACTTAGGTACACATAAAATTTATTTATTGCTTGAGCTGGATTTATTCCACTTTATTTTTTCTCATCAGTGTCTTTCCAAAGCAGTTTACTTGAGTTGCTATTCGACAGCTTTGGATGATATGAAAGCTAAAAATAAATTCTCTGATTACTTTCAAGTAATTAAAAATTGTCCATTAAAGGAAGTCCTACTAAATATATTATCAAACCATGTATTACTCAATTTTAAAATGTTCTCCTTCTTAAAGGTAGACCTAACCTGAACCAGAAATCTTGGAGTGAGGAAGGGGCTTTGTTTTGTTTGTTTGTTTGTTTATTTGTTTGTTTTTGGTTTTGTTTTTTGCCTCTAATCCCTCACTGTTGTTTTGGGTACTTTCTAGGTAGGAAGAAATGAGGGTAGTAGAGCTAAGGGAGAAAATATTTCTTATGATGTTTAAAGTTTTAATTTAGCCCACGAGTTCTTTGTATGTGACTAACTACCTTCTTTTATGCCATGTTTTATTTGAAAAGAAGTAGTTATTTGAAGTGCCTATATAATTTCCCTCACTTTCAATTTTCTTAGTTCAGGTTAATGCCTCATTTCAGCCACTTAACTCTTCACTCTCAGACCCCTGCTGCCCATCATCCCTCCCACTGTTGGGTCACCTTTCCCCTCCATGGTGCTTTCTCAGATGGTTCCTTTTAGGCCACTCTGTCTACCTCCTTTCCCCAGGGTCCACATATGGCCCAACAGGAAATGCTTTGCTAGACTTTCTCATCCCATGTCTCCTCTTTGCTGTTGGTGGAAAAGACTTCTTAAAGCAAGTATCTAATGTCATTTGCTATGTCCCTCATCATCCCCGCAACACGCATCAAAGTTCTTAAATGATCACTTGGTTTGAGTAGCTAGAATACTTCTTATCTAATTTTTTTCGGTCTTGGCTGATGAGCCATGGCACTCTGGAGGATTAATTACAAAGAAATCTTTCTGTTAGAAGTCATTGCAGTCCTTGGCTGCAAAGAGTTGTTTTCTGATCACTGACTCTGCTCCTTAATCTTACCACTGAGATGATCTGGCTGAAACAAATTGATCTTTGCTTGTGACCAGAAACAAGCATATTTTTTGTTTTGAATGGCACCAATGCAAGATTTCAACCAGAGCCCCTGCTGACACCTCAGAAGAGCACTCTTTCCCTTTTTTTTTTTTTTAGATGGGCAAAGCCTTGCCTTTTATTAGGGTTGTCAGTAATTTATAGCAAGCAGCAACATTTTTTATTAGTGCTAAGAAGACTACATATCTGTTAGCATCTGCTGCATAACAAACTCTCCTAGAAGTTATGGCTTCACAAAACAACCATGGGCTCACAATTCTGTGGATCGTTTATTTGGACTGGGCTTCACTCAGGGATTTTTCTAGTCTGCTAGTCTCCTTCATGCAGCTGTGATCTGCTACCAGTTTTGCTGGGGGCCTCTCAGTAGGAGAACCGCCTCTGCTCCATATGACACTGAATCCTCTGGCACATTAGACTGGATATCTTCCCATGTTAGTGACAAGGGTCTAAGAGAAAGCAGATAGTAGATGCACACAAGTCCCCATGAGTCACATCGACCCTTCCACTGCATCTTCTTGCCAAAGCAAGTCACAAAGCTAAACCGACTTTTAGAGGAATGAAAATAGATGCTCCTCTGTGATAGGACGTGGATACAAGAATTAGAATCATCGTAGCCACTTTGCAATCAGTCTATTACAGCCTACCTCTTTACCCTGACTCAATATCCATACATCCTTTTATCACTGGCCATGAAATCTACTGGCTGGAAATTATGAACATGCAATTAATGCCTTTACATATGCCTTTACATATGACGTGTAAAACCCACTCTGATCATCATCTGACCCAACATTTAACAAAGTAGGGAGGTGCAAACTCAAATAAAGAGCTAAAAATCTAACAATTTTTAGTGTTCTGTTGTTGTCTTTTTGTGAGTCCAGTTTTGATAAGTTGAGATCTTAATTTTTTATGGCTATTTTCACATCACTTTTTCTAAAATTGGGTCATTTTCATACAATTCTCAAATTGTGAGGATTGCCCTTATTTTTCCTAAGAAAGTTTTCAACAGAGTATAACTAACAAATGTCAGATAAAAACATATTTAGGAAGTTTAGTCATTGAAATTTGATGTGTTTGTAAGTTATCATTTTGGGTTGTTGTTTACATGTTAGATTGGAAAATATCCAAAGACATGGTTTTACACTCACTTCCCCAGAGTTCACTATTATTGCAGATTTCTGTATGAATTTTACACACATCACATTATCCTACGATGATCCATCCCCAGTAAATCACTTACTGGCAATATTTCTGTGCTTTAGTTATTGCATTATTAATTGGCAGACAATTGTAAACACCATTTATGAATTATTTATAAAGTGCTTCTACTGGGAAGGAAGAAATCTGAATACAAGTAATGAAAACATGTATTTGAATTCCAGTTAGAACAGATCACCATTGGGGGAAACCTCTGTTTGAAATATACAAACACTACTTGTAGATAACTAGTGCTATCACTAAATTATAAAAATAAGATTCAAGTCATGATAGAATATTGACAAGTAATGCAAACTTTGTAAGTACGTTGTATATTATTTTGCCTATCAAATTAGTAAAGATTTTTTAAAGTGAGGTAACAGAATAGGTACAGTGTTATAATTTAGGTTTTCCTTTGTTCTAAGAGATGGAAAAATAAATTATCATCATCTGGGAATACAGATAAAATACCTAAGCATATTCCTGATGTTTTGTTTTGGTTGAGGGCTGACAAACAAAGAAAATCCATCTTCTCTATTTGAGTTCTGAACCAGCTTAGAAGGAAGGCAATGGATTCAGCAGATGGAGACAAGATATTACCTTTATAGCTCTCAAGGGCTAAGTGGAAGACCATAGCTTATGTGTCTAGGCAAAGAGATGTCTTAACACTTACTAATAATAATGTCCAGAATTAATCTTATCAGACCAGTCAGAGACAATAGCCAAAGCTTTTCCCCATAAGACTGGAGGTGAGGACAAGAATTTATACCAACATACATAACCTTGATATGATGGTGAGGTACCATCATATCAAAGTTAATTGAGCTGTGGAACATATGGTCAAAGAGTGTCAGGCATGGCCACTGAGCTGATACCAGCCCTAAAGGTAAGTCGGTCCTGCAGCAGAAGTTGGGAAAATATTGGGGCTAGATAGAGGAGATGGACAATAACATTGAGACTTTGCAAGACTGGATCTGGTATAAGTGCAAAGCCAGCAAGTATAAGTGGCTGAAGGCAAAACAG
Source organism: Catagonus wagneri (assembly GCA_004024745.2). Classification (NCBI taxonomy): domain Eukaryota; kingdom Metazoa; phylum Chordata; class Mammalia; order Artiodactyla; family Tayassuidae; genus Catagonus; species Catagonus wagneri. The sequence goes on along the minus strand of PVHT021183710.1, from coordinate 1,764,649 downwards.
GAGAAGGAGAAGCTATCTTATAGGCTAACAATTTTTTTAAGAGTTGGAGCAGAGCTTTATGGACGATGCTCACAAGGTCAAATTGTCCTGTGTTTTATACCAGATTAGATAATTATTTATCTTATAACCCTTTCAACTTGTAAGTGAACAACTTAGAATGAAAAGCAGGGAGGGGAGAAAATAAATAAAACAATCCTAATTTATGAGAGCAACAAATAAGTCATACAAGTTAAAGTTTGGAACTATGCTAGGTTAAGTTTGTGGAAAGAACACTCCGTTAGAGATCAGGAGGTTTTTGTTCAGATTTAAGTTTATCTACCAAATAGTTGCATGCTGTTGGGCAACAGTTATAGCCACTAAATTCTTTCTCTCTCTCTCTCTCTCAATCTTTTTTTTTTTTTTTTTTTTCTATCTAGGGCCATGCCTGATGCATATGGAAATTCCTGGGCAAGGGGTTGAATCTGAGCTGCAGCTGCCAGCCTATGCCACAGTCACAGCAATGCTGAATCTAAGACACATCTGTGACCTACACTGAACCTTGCAGCAACACTGGATCCTCAACCCATTGAACTAGGCCAAGGATCAAACCTGAGTCTTCACAGACACTATATTATGTTCTTGACCTGCTGAGCTGCAACAGGAACTCCAATAGCCACTAAATTCTGAAGCTTCCTCCTCCTACTTTTTTTTTTTTTTGAATTTAGGAACTGGCCTAAGTAGTGACCTTTAAGGACTTATCATATCTTATGATCCTAGACATTGTTTCTAACACATCTCTAGTGTAAACTTACACCATAATAGTGAACATTAGTGAGTTTCTGTTTATATTAATAATTTTACATAGATTAATCTCATCTCTCTTTACATCTAATTTCTAGTAGCCCAAATTCAAATTGGTGTCAGTTTCTAAATAGGCAACAAACCAATATTCCCGCAAAATATTTCCTCTTAGGAAGACCTAATTAAAAGGTCAAAAGATCAAAATTTTTCAAAATACAAACCAAAAGAACCTGTTTTGATTCCTTGCATAATTCTATTAAATCCCTTATAAATAACTTGGGCATTTATGCTTCTATATGTATACCACATGTGCATGCATTTAAGAGAATCAAGGCATTGGAAAATACCTGTTTAGAAAATAGAAAAGAGAATAGGCAGCAGACAGTTCCAACTATGGGGTTAAAACTCATTTGGATGCTATTGGCTAGGTGCTTCTTTGAAACTTAGTATTCTGGACTACTTATTGCTTTGACCTCAAACAACTGTCCGAAACTTCAAACGTTTTTCTGACTGCTGAGACTCCACCACTGTCTCATCCATCAGTATTATTTAGATCCTCAAGTGTACTGAAAATCTTAGTATCACTTGTTATATGATATACGGTTGGGAGTATATGTGGTTGCCAAAAAATAATGCTTCGATATTCTTTTCCTAGATTTTGATTCAATTGAACAGGCATAGAGAGCCTTAATAGGTTCTGCTGCCTCAAAATGCCATGAATCAGCAGTATCTTGGAGACAGAATAAGTGAGGTCTTTCTTACAACTCCATACCAGGTCTGTGGACAGATTCTTGGCCTACTGTTCCACCATTTAAGTAAGAGGAAGGGGCCTCCCCATCCTTTTAAAGATGTTACTGAGATGGAAACTTTGGGTCTTAGATGAATGCATACATTTATTTTCTCTTATTTGGGATATCAAAGAATGCAATAGTCCATAATTCATGCACGTAAAAAAAGAATAAGCAAGACTGCAAAAAAATGGACAGTAAACAAGAGGTTTTCAGAGGACAAATTTTCTACTTCAATGTTCATATGGAAAATGGTAACTCTGCCATTTATTCCTAAAGAGCAAAGTTCACAATTCATGTGTCTTATGTGGCCTTGTGAAAAGGCACAGTCATTATATGGTGAGAGGTAAAAAGCTCTGCTTGGGTACTTTCCCAAAGACAATTCCAAGTAATCTCATCTGTATAAGGTGTTAGGTCTTCTTGCTTTTAGGTGCTTTGGGGAAGATGATAACTCAGGAAACTTGCCTCCTTTTGTTAGCTTCTTTAATTCCTATTTTGGCACAAGATTTGATTTTATCTCAAAAAAATTAAAATTTGGATGCTATTAGAATTAGAATTATTAGTTCTAGAGAGGTTGATGAAATTCTCAGCATCACAGCAATCCAAAAATAACAGCAAAACCCTTTTGATTCTACATTTTTTCCCCCTTTTGGCTGCCCCATGGCATACGGAGTTCCCAGGCCAGGGATCAGATCCGAGCTGGAGATATGATCTATCTCACAGCTGAGGCAATGCTGGATCCTTAACCCACTGAGCAAGCCATAGATTGAACCCGCAACCTCATGGTTCCTAGTCAGATTCATTTCTGCTGCGCCACAACGGGAACTCCAAGATAATTTTTAAAATTGAAAAATTAAAAAGACTAATTCAAACATATATACGTTATAAAGACATTTCAGTGACCTTACCTCTCACCAAAGTAAAAGAAGAATTTTTTACTTGATATTTTAAATGTATGTGTAGCCAACTATCCTGGAAATTCTAATATTTCTTTTCAGCAATTGCCGAGTAGCCCTCTCGTATTCTTCTGCACCAAAAGCAGACTGCCTCTTCTTTATGGAATCATGGAAGCATTTTTCTGGGGGATGCTGATGTAAGAACCTTTTTCATTTTCATTTTTCTCTCCATTTATCTCATTTTAATAGTTTCTTTCCTCATCACTCATGAAGGTTTCTAAGATAATGCCTGCCATTGGATTTAAAAATGACCATAGTCTGGCAAACTTTTGAAACAGGGTCATGTGCATGAGTTATAATTAAATGATAGCAGAGAGGACCTCCATCAGAGGAATAAAAACAGATCTCTGCATGAAGCTGTGCAATAGGGAAGAATAAAGAATTGATACCACCAAGAGTGAGGTAGGTGAAAAATCAAGATTCCCCAAATCCATTCTGTAAACACTCTGAACCAATTTGCTAGTTACTAGTTACAAGGCCATTCAGACCGTCATCCTTATCTGTAATATAACATGTGATTCTGTGTTCAGTCTAACTCTTGTGGCTGTTGTGAGGATGAAAAAAGATAAAATGTTTAATATAGAGCTAAGAACTCTAATGGCCTTCAAAAGGAAAGGGGTAGATCTTCTTAGTTCTGAACTATGCCCTCAAAAGATACCCAGCAAATATAGAACTGCCTTATGATCCAGTGATCCCACTCCTAGGCATACATTTGTACAAAATTTTCATTCCAAAAATAATGCCCCCATGTGTTCATTGCAGCACAATTCACAATAGCCAAGACATGGAAACAACCTAAATGTCCATTCACAGATGAATGAATTAAGAAGATGTGGTATATACAGACAATGAAATACTATTCAGCTGTGAAAAGAACAAAATAATGCCCTTTGCAGCAACAAAGATTCAACTAGAGATTCTCATACTAAGTGAAGTAAGTCAGAAAGAGAAAGATAAATACCATTATGATATCATTCATATGTGGAATCTAAAATATGGCACAGATTAACCTATCTACAGAGTAGAAACAGGCTCCTGGAAATAGAGAAGAGACATGTGGTTGCCAAGGGGAAGGGGGAGGAAGTGAGAGGGACAGGGAGTTTGGGGTTGGTAGATGGAAACCATCACATTTAGAATGGATAGGCAATGAGGTCCTACTGTACAACACAGGGGCCCCGATCCAGTTTTTTGGGATAGAACATGATGGAAGATAATGAGAAAAAGAATGTGTATGTGTATGTATATATATGACTGGGTCACGATGCTGTACAGCAGAAACTGACACAGTGCTGAAAGCCAACTCTATTTGAATAAATAATAAATAAAAACAAATCTACCTAACTACTAAAGGAAAAAAAATATCACCAGCATACTGATATGTACACTGGTTGAAAGTTAAGAACTCCTGACTTCTATCTCTGCTCAGCTGAAAGGAAATAATGAGCAAGGACAGGATTTGACTAGGGGAGAGATTCTTGGAGCCAATTTTGTGGGGGCAGGTGAGCCAGCTGATGGCATTACCAGATCTAATTAATTACAATGTTGATTTCCCTATAAACAAATACAAAATGACATCTTGCAGCCCAGGTTTATGTCCCTGAGAAACATGTCTATTTTATAATGTATAAACATCATGGACTACTTATTTAGTCTAAATGAAGTTGTGCCAAAATCAGCCTTCCAAAAAATGCTGTTGGAACTGTTGATATTGGCAAAATTACAGCTATGGGCACACAATTTGTCTGTTACAGAGACCTTGTAGAGGGAAATCCTAAAATCCAATTTTCTTTATGTACACTAGAAGAGAATGTCTGGCAGTCCCATTATTTTTCACATGTAAATAGTTATTGAGTCTCAATGAAGAAATCAAATATATTGTGCTTCTGCTCAGTGTGTTTTGGTTTATTGCTTTTTTGATAAATTAAATGACATCGATTGTTATTAGCCTTATAGAACTACCCTTCAATAGTCAGCATTCTCATGATAATAATCAAATTCTTCTTATATGCAATTTTTGAAAGAGAAAATTGATCCAGACACATCATTTGAAAATTAAATGTTCAGAAGTTATAAGCACACGTGACATACTAACATGGCCCTACGGATGGTTTGTGCGTTGGGGGCAGGGGTGCGTAGTTTATGTGTTATTCTCTCATCTAACATTTAGTGGAAACCTTCCTTAGGTCAGACATTGAGATCTCTTCTTGGATATTCGACAGGGACTGATTATTGCATTCTATCTCCAAGTTGCCATATACACCACCTACTCAGCTGCCATTTAGGCTTTTGTATCTTTATTGGAAATAGAATTTTGGCCCAGGATGGGTTGTATCATCAATTCTTCGAAAATAGAGACAGTGGCTTGTGCATCTTTACAACTCCTGTAGCAAACAGCAAAGTCTCTCTCATGTAATAGGAATTTAGTGGTTATTTGTTTAATTAAATTAACAGGGAGAGTCTGATAAGGCTTAAGGGTTGTTGCTATTTTTAAGGATAGTATGTTTTGATAGCAAGATGAGACTTGCTTTTTCTCTTCTTCGAAAACATATCCTATAGAGAAATATACCATCTAACTCTGAAGCGTAAGAATGGGTAGGGTGTATGTGTCTGGAGTCTGGAAGAAGGAAGAAAGATTGACCTCACTGAGTACCTCCTATGTCATGGGCCCTGGATGGTGTTGGGCTCAGTACTACGATCCATCTCCATCTCATTGTCTCCTGGAGCTGACATTGAGGTCTGCTTAGGGATATTTGGTGTGGGACCTGGTGTGTTATATCACAACTCCTAACCACCATTTGTTTTTTTGGCCACACTGACCCTTCACTTTGGACATTTTTGTTAATTTGCTATATGTTTATAAGCTCCTGTTTTATGCCAAACTCTGTATCACATGTTTTCTGTGACCTGGCCCTTGATTACTTCTCCATGTTTATTTACTCTGTCAGTTTATGCCCAATTGAACTTAACTAGCCACCTAGACTTTTGTTTACTTTTTCTCATGCACCGTGTTATCGCCCACGTTAAGATGTTGTATATGCTGTTACTTTTGCCTTGGAATATAAAGAGCTCCTTAGAGGTGTAGCTGCTTTGTCATTTTTAGTTTCAGCTAACATAAAATTTCACATCACAGAGGTTTTTCATTACTAGTGTGAAGAATTCCCAATAAATTACTAATTTAATGATTTCATCAAACTTGCTGAACAAAAATGTTCACCTTCTCTGTCAGTTTAATTATTTTTGACCGTCATTCATTTGTACCATCTTTACTCCCCAAATGCAAACACCACAAGGGCAGGGATATAAAAGACTTGGTGATGATTTTATCTGTGGACAGTCTCTGGAATGTAGTGGAAGCCAATGCATATTTGATAACAAAGTGATTGCCTGAGTGAATGAATACAATACATTTAAGACAGTCCTCACTATCAGAATCTCATAATTTACTAAGAAGGAGACATGATGAGCTAAGGTATAAACCAGAGATTCATGGATGCTCAGTGGAGGATCCCAGAAACTAGAGCCTAGAAGTCAAGGCCAAGAGTGCAAACTGACTTTAAAAGACTGAGACTAAGGAATAATGACATATCTTATAGTTAATTAATTAAGTAATTAATTAATTTTTCGGGTCACAGTTATGGCATATGGAGGTTACATATTAAACCCCTAGGTGTTGAATCTGAGCTACAACTGCTGGCCTACACCACCGCCACAGCAACGTGGCATCGATCTGAGCTGCATCTGCGACCTACACCCCAGCTCAAGGCAACACCAGATCCTTAACCCAATGAGTGAGGCCGGGGATTGAACCCGCATCCTCATGGATACTAGCTGGGCTCCTTACTGCCGAGCCACAATGGTAACTTCCCAGTTAAATGTTAAAAGTATTGCTACAGACCCTATTGTGTCCCCACAAAATTCATCAGTGAAAGTCTTAATCTCCAATGTGACCGCATTTCCTCAGGAGGAAATGAAGATTGTGCCACTAAAAGGGTGAGGCCTTCTTCCTATAGAACTGGTAACCTTATAAGAAAAGAAGCAGAGAGGGCTTTCTTCCAGCTCAGAGGAAAGGCCATACATGTGAGGACATGAGTCTGTCTGCAAATCGTAAAGAGAGTTCTCACTAGCAACCAACTCTGCCCAGACCTTGATCTGGGACTTGCAGCTTCCAGAACTGTGAGAAATATATTTCAGATGTTTAAGCCACCCAACACTTTGTGGCATTTTGATATGGCATCCTGAGCTGAGTAGTACAAGTGTAAACAGGAGAGATTTCTTAACTGAAATTATTCATTAAAATTTCTTAATCTATGCTGAGCCTGAAAAAAGTTCCTATTGGTTCACTTCTTTTAACTTTCTCTCTCTTTATTGCTTGCTCTTGTGGTTTCCATCATCTTTCACATGTATTCTTTAACTAGGACTTGCCTCAGATGTCACTGGGAAATAATTAGCTTGTTCAGAAATAAGTAAATAGCGATAAAGTTTTCCTCACCCTAAACTCTAATAGTCAGCAATTTACTTTTTTTTTTTTTGTAAGCATTCCGAGTCAGAGAAGACTATTCATTGATTGTTGCTATTTTTGTTTTTAGCTTTCTTCCTGACTCTGGCAATATTAAACCTATATCTCCAGACATGCTAAAATGCAATTTTATTTGTGAGAGCTGATCCCTGGGGGTGGTGACTAAATCACCCCTTTGTAGGACACCTACTTCTTTATGGCTGCTTAACAATTAGTATTAGCATTGTTTGGATTCCAAATCTAAATCATTTTAACAAATACCCAGAGGTTTATCAGACACTGCCAGATTTCCCAAGAAAGAGTTGGTAAGTCTCCTTTTCAGGGGCATAATCAAGTAGTAAAAGCACAGTATGCTTCTGTGTGGGCTTCAAAGACATCACTGGATTGAGAACTTTTTCTGGTAAAATCCACTTACATAAAAAAAGCTGAGAATTTTCATCTGGCCAGAAATTCAGTTTGAAACTGAGTATCCCTAAAACTGAGCCCCTCAGCCAAGTTTACGATTAACCTCTCTATCCAAAGCTTTATTCCCTTTGTCTTCTCATACCTGCTCTTTTCAAAATTGAAGACTACCAAAGAAAGGAGGAGGACTGTAACCAGGCAGGACCCTGTGGGAGCCCTTCTGTGTTAAAAAGCTCCACCATATTCCAGATTTCTTATTTGTAGATAAAACTTTAGTCTCCTAGGCCTTCTTTGAGTTCCAAAGATCAGGCACTGGCAGTTAACACATTAGGGAAGTGGAAGTTCCTGTTGAAGCTCAGCGGAAACAAATGTGACTAGTATCCATGAGGACATAAGTTTGATCCCTGACCTTCTTCAGTGGATCCTGCATTGCCCTGAGCTGTGGTGTAGGTTGTAGACCAGCCTGGATCTGGCATTATTGTGGCTGTGTTGTAGGCCAGTGGTTACAGCTCTAATTCAGTCCCTAGCCTGGGAATTTCCATATGCCATGGGTGGGGCCCTAAAAAATCAAAACAAAAAAACAAAACAAAACAAAAAAATTAGGGAAGTGAAGGAATGCAGAAACAAACAAGCAATTAAACAAGTGATGATAATAGCTCAGCAATGAAACAGACTCTTAGCCTGGCCTCAAGGGATGTGCATAACAATCACATGGACATCTGAGTTTTCCTTCACCCTTTCTGCCCTGGTGGAGGATGGTTACTACCTGCTGACCAAAACAATGTAGACCCCAGACTGGCTGGAACCAGAAAGTTAATGACTGAGATTTCCTGAAACACCTCTTTCCTCACCACCAACCAAGGAGAAGAAAGTCCTGAATCCTGCAGCCCTTGCCTCCAAAAGCTGCCTTTAAAAATTCTCCCCAGGAGTTCCTGTTGTAACTCAGTGGTAATAAACCCAGTTAGTATCCATGAGGATGTGGGTTCGCCCTGGCCTCACTCAGTGGATTAAAGGATCTGGTGTTGCTGCGGCTGTGACATAGGCCTTCAGCTTCTTCTCCAATTCTGCCCCTAGCCTGGGAACTGTCATATGCCACAGGTGCAGGCCTAAAAAGCCAAAAACAAACAAAAAAAAAATAGCTAGAAGAGGTAAATAACTAATACATTTAGCACAGGTTACTTAGTCATGCTAAGCCTAATTTTCCACATCTGGAAAGCAAAAACACACCTTGGGAAGAGATGAAGCAATATAAAATGAGATGATAAATTATCACAACAGTGTAAATCAACTCTACTTCAATAAAATGTCAAAAAATGGGAAAAAAAGGAAAGAAATGTGTCAAAATGGAAATGAGATAATATATGTAACAAGCACATAGTAAATACTCAAAAATGTTCCTATGAATACTGATAATGTACAAACAGTTCTGGTTCTGAAATTACTAAACTGGTGGCCACTGGATATGGCATTTATTTATCTGAGTTTCAGTTGGTATGTGTAAAATTGGGATGAGAAGATATGTAGGCATATCCTATTTCTCAGGGATCTGAAGATAAAGTAACTTCACTCTTTGTTCATGTGATGTGGCACTCCCATGGTTAATTTCACATGTCAGCTTGGCTGGGCACAGTGCTCGGATGTGTGGTCAAGCATTATTTGGGATGTCTGGGTGAGAGCGTTTTTGAATGGGCGTAACGTTATAATCAGTGGTCTTGGAGTAAAATAGATCGCCTTCTGTAATGTGCATGGGCCACTTCCTAACAGCCAATGCTTCAATAGAGCAAAAGACTGACCTCTTCTTTCCCAAAAAAAGAGAATTCTGCCAGCAGATGACCTTTGAAGGTGAACTACAGATTTTGGACTTGCCAGCTTCCATAATCATGTGAATTGGTTCCTTAAAATAAAGCTCGCTGTTTACACATCCTATTGGTTCTCTTTCTCTGGCGAATACTAATACATATACGGGTAGATTTATTTAAACCCCCATAAAATATTTATCAAATATTTAATGTATGCTATACATAATTTGAAGTAATAAAGATAAAAGGATGAATGATATAGAGAAATCCTCAACCTCATGGAGCTTGCACATTGGTGTGGGATAGACAGACAAACAGTAAAACAGCATAATTTCATGTGATAAGAAGTATTATGAAAGAAACAGGAAGGCGTGATAAAGAATGCGTAGTGAAGGAACACTAAAACAGGATGGCAAACTTTGTTTGCCCTCCACACCCACTCCCCACCTGACCCTACTCCCTGTTTTGGAGGGAAGCTGACTCGGAGAGACTACACTGACTGCTGTCCTTGGGCTTCTTGATGACTGGGATCCCAATAGAGATTGGAAGAAAGTAAAGTTGGAATATTTAGTTTTTGCTCCCTCCCTGCAGGGTGACCTTGGGCTGGCTTTTTCCCCTGCCTGAAGGTCACTGTTCCTAGGACCCTACAAAGCTGTCCTCCATTTTGGCTTCTGGCAATTATTACTACTCTGTATTACCCCAGGTTCCTACATTATCACTAGTGGTTTCCTTACACGCATATTTTATAAATAGTCTTCTTGAAATAAATTCCTCAAATGATCCTGTCTGGAGTGTGTCCTCTGTGTCCTCTTGGTCTCTGACTGATATAAAACCATCACAAAAGGTCTCACAAGGGGTGATCATAAGCTGAGGCCAATATGCTGAGTAGGAGCCAGCCGTGCGAACCTATTTGGAAGAATATTCCAGGTAGAAAGAAGAGCAAGGGCAAATGTCCTGGAGAATAGGAAGAAACGTAATATCTGAGGAGTAGAAAGAAAGTCAACCTGGCTGGTGTGTTAAGGGACAGAGAGACTGTAGGAGAAGGTCGGAATAATAGGTAGCAACATATATATTGGCTGGAGTAAACAAGGTTAGAGCCTCTGTAGTGGGCTGAAGGAGGCTCTTACCAAAATATGACCACATCAATTCCCTGAAACCTGTGACAATTACCTTCTGGTAATTTGGAAAAAGAGTCTTTGCAGATGTAATTATATTAAAGGTCTTGAAATGAGATTTTCCTGGATTATCCAGGAGTTCCCTAAATCCAATGACAAGAGTCTTCGTAAGAGAAAGGCAGAGGAAGATTTGAAACATACAGAGGAGAAGGAGGATGTGAAGATAAAAGCAGAGATTGGAATGATGTGTCACAAGCCAAGGAAACTAAGGATTGCCCACAGCGCCCAGAAGCTGGAAGTGGTAAGAAAGGGTGATTCTGCCAAGATCCTCCAGAGGAATCACGACTCCACTGAAGCCTCGATTTCAGACTTCTGGACTCCAGGTCTGTGAAAGAATACATTCCTGGTATTTTATGCCACCCAGCTTGCGGTCATTTGTTATAGCAGTCTTAGGGAGCTAGTAAATCCTCCATGAAACCTGCATATAACTCACTCTGAAGATGAAACTTAACTTTATTTTACCAATGTTTTCTCTTTGTTAACTTCAACCAGCTTTGGCTCTCAAGAGCATATGAAATGGATGCATACCAAGGAGCAGTTGTGTTTATCTCCAACCTGTTTAAATCTTTTCTACTTGTTTTCGTGATTATAGAAGATGCAATTCAGCATTATATAAATTAATGAGTATTAATATGCATTGGAGGGTGAGAAGAGCTACAAATAGACTTAAAACTCATCTAGGGACATCATGGGACAAATCACACTGGGTTTTCTGAAGGGATGAAAGAATGAGGTCAGTGTAATCAGGAGAATAGTGCAATAAAAAGAGATCAACAGGAGTTTCCTGGTGGCACAGTGGTTTAAGGATCTGGCGCCATCACTGCTGTGGCTCAGGTCACTGTTGTGGTGTGAATTCAGTCCGTGGCCCCTGAATTGTCTGCATGCCATAGGTAAGTAAGTGTGACCCCCCCCCAAAAAAAAGGTAAACAGACAACAAGTTCAAAATTTGGGGCTTCAAGATTCCCACAAGGAGATAGATAGTTGTTGATTATAGTTTAAGAATAAATGAGCAGGTTACCTAAGAAAAACAGTGGCTTTCTCCTAGACCCGATCTAACACACTTAAACTGAGAGGAGAAGTGTGTGTAGTGGGGGCTAGATACCCATACAAGATTCTATCATTTGGACCAAGTGCATATTTTCATTATTAAGAGTCAGTATCTCTAAAGCTTTTTGTTAGATTCCACAGAGCTTCTAGAAGTCCAGATAACAAATTCTTAGTCTGGGTTTATTCTACAGAATTCCAGAAAATGATTAAACCAGTCAATCAACTAATTAACTGACCAGTTAACCAATAAAATATAAAGCCAGCGAACAAGAAACTATAGCAACACAACTTTGAGAGTCATCATTTCTTTGAAAATTAACCTGAATATTTTAGAATAACTTAGAAAAGAAGGGTTGATTAAAACATACAGATGTCAAATTATGTATTAATGAGACAACCATAAACCTCAGAAAAAATATTTTAAAAAATTAATTAGATTCTGGTCACATATTGTTTTGAAAGTGTTTTTACATTCTGATTCATTTCAAAGAAACTTTGACTGGAAAGTATAAATGACTCACTGAGGATGTACATTGTACAGGAAATAGGAGGCAGAATTCCAGCAGGAATCTGAATTCTAAGGAAAAATGTTTGGTCTACATGAGCCTAGTGAATCAATGTACATTAATAATTTCAAGTTAAAATAAAATTCATGTTCACACTATGTATCATTTATATCATTGTTACAATTACTATCTTATACATCAATAAAACATTTTGATGAATTTACTAAATATTGGTTCTTACCAGATTAAGAAGGTCTTCATTAGGTGCTGACAAATCCTTAGGTTATAAACACCTTGATTTTTTCATGCTTAAATGCATCACACTTTTTTCCCCATGTCTCTTTTTCACCCAACCACTGCCACAGCCTGCCTCAAAAAAAAAAAAAAAAAAAACATAAACAAAACAACAATGATAATATTCTGCCTAAATTTTACAATAGCCCAGTATCTACCATACTTAGTGAAAAGTAAGGTCTGACCAAAGAGTCGTTGCTTTAAACTCTTTGGGTATTTGCTATCCAATTTGTTTAAATCAGTCATTTCCTACTTGTTATCAGATTTTTTTTTCTGATATGACTTCCTGATCTTTGTTTCAGTCAATTTAGAAATGGTTAAAGTCAGAGCTAAGGCTAGTGAACAAGAATTGTGATCTGGTTAGGAAATACTGATTGGAGTTAGAGAATAATCAACACAAACAGTAGGACAGCATTTCCTATTCTGCTCAGAAGCTGAATCGGAATGTCAATGTGTCTTGAAGGAATTAAAATTTAAAGAGTGGATGCAAATAGTTGTTTGTACTTCCCCACTAAGTTCCCTGAAGAGTAAGAGTGGTATCTATTTATTCAATAAATAAGGTTGCTTGAGTACTTACTGCTTGTCAAGGCACTCTGAAAGTAAACGCCAAGGGTAATTTTATTTAATCATCCTATAAGCCCTGATCATGTCTGGAAGCAGAATGGACATGGGATCTAGGAAGCCATGTGGAAATTTCATCCTCCCTATCATGGTGCATTGTACTGAGCAACAAATGTGTGCCAGTCGCTGTCCCTAGTCCTTTAATTGGGCTTCCTTTTCATTCCACACACCATCTCAGTGAGGTAGAAATGTCATTGCACCATTTTCCACGAGAAGATACAGAAGCACAACAAATAATTCTTTCTCAGCTCTGGCAAGTGAGAGAGGCTTGATTCAAACCTGGGCTTTTGTTCACCTATTTGGTTTCCTTATTCCAAGATTTTATTTTTATGATGACCTTGTATATATTAGACTGACTTTCTTAGTTTCCTCAGATGTAACCTGAAGGAATGAGAAATTGAATGCAAATTAAAGGAGCTTGGGGGTCGCTGGGCTCCAAATCAAAGAAAACAAACAAAACTAATGCCTCCCATTATGCAGATTAGGTAACTGAAGTTCAACCAATGTAACTGAGTGATGCAGGCTAGTCAGTAAGTGGTGGAGCTCTACAAAATCCTTTGTAGTGTGGCATTTTATTTAGTTAATTATTTATTGACTGCACCTGTAGCCTGTGGATGTTCCCAGGCCAGGGACTGAACCAAATCTGCATTGGTGACAACGCTGAATCCTTAACCACTAGACCAACCGGGAGCTCCCAAGCAGTGTGAAGTTTTTAATCTTTATATACCCATAGAAAGTAGCCTTATGTTGTGACTGTAGGATGTGCTTAATAAATGCTCAGGAAACCCAACTATTTAAAACTGTGCCAATACTGTTTCCTGTATTTTGATGTATTTCACATTCATATACATTCATATATTCTGAGGTTTGTCCAAAATCACTTTGTAGTCTTACCACATATATGCAAATTTATTAAAAGTATGGGGTTTCTAAGTCAATCTTCAGTCACAGTTGACATTTATGTTGTCACAATATTTATCTTATCCTTTTAAGTTACAATAGATTTTTCATCTTTTTATTTTTAAAAATAAACTGCAATAATATGAAATTGAGATATAGCCTCCATCTATCTGAAAGCAGATCCTATAGCTCTTAGGCTATTTTTGGCCATTTATTCTCATTTTCAAGCAATCATTAAATGTCAGAGACCTAAACAAAAGATTAAAGAGTAAGGGGAAAGCCTTAAAGTTACAGAAAGCTGGAGAGTATTTTTAAAACTGACAGATTGAATAAATTTAGCATTAAAAAAACGTGAAAACAAAGGCAAAGTTTGAGATACTAGAGAAATAAA
>PVHT021183710.1:1705827-1747353 GCA_004024745.2 Catagonus wagneri | reverse complement strand
AAATTATCTAATACTTCTCTGATCTCCAGACAGGTAAGAGTAAATGCTGAAGCTTTTAGCCACTGATTTTGAATGTATTTCATGATTGAATGTTTTAATGGCCATGGCATATTGCCCATCTATTAACTTAATACTCCTGACCTCTTCCCATTCCCTCACTTCTCCATTAGTGAGGAATTACCTGATTGGTGAGTTGAGGAGGAGAAATTGAATGAGTACATGTAGTCAAGTAATTTCTTCTTCCATTATTCTTGGATGCTCATGTTACAAGAAGTCATTGAGAGGATGTTACCCCTGCTTGACACTCAAGCTGGACCTGGCCAGTGGGAGGTTGCCAGCCCGCTCCTTTCTCCTAGTGATGCGCATGCACTCTGCTTGCCTTCTCCTCACTAAAAGTGGTCCAGAGACAAAGTCGTGAGACAGTCATGTGTTGTTGAAACGATCTGGATGGTATGCATGTCTGAGCCTGCTTATAGCCTGCGTATGAGCTTTAAGATTTTGGTGGGCAAGCTCAAAAAATCTCTTGTCTGCCCAAGGCATGCCTTGTAAGTTCCTTTTTTAAATAAACCTACCACCTACCAATCTGGAATGGTCTGCCTCTCTCTTTGGTCTCCTCCTACCCTCCACATATGGTTTCATATTATACCCAGGGAGCAGGTTATGAACTGACTGCATGGTGCCCTCAGGGATATGCATTTTACTCTACTCCTTATCTAAGTTTTACAGAGTAGAACACACACACACACACCCATGTGCCCACACACACATGCACAAACAAATACATATGACATATGTACAGAGAGCTGTTTCATTTGGGACAGTCATGCTGACAGGATAAGTTTGAGGTTCGGTAGCAAAAAACTTAGAGGAACACACATGTAAGCCATGACACTAACTTTAGTTCTATCAGTAATAAACTCAGCATTTTAGCCTCGGCTGCCTTACTTTATCTTATTTCTCAATTTGTCAATAGATCAATTTGAAAAATAAATAACAATGAGCCTCTTCAAAGTCCAAGATACAAAGCTTAGGACTGAAGAATTAGGTTAGATGTTCCATTCGATAAGCTTAATGGTAAAGGCTCTTCCATCAAGGTGTTGATGATGGCAGTGAAGGAATTAGAGTTTGGTTGAGTTCATTTCATTGGGTGCATTTAGGATGTGGACTTTGAGAAACAGGCTTTAATTGATTAATTAACTAATGTATGTTTTTATGTATGTATTTATGCTTGATAAACATATAAGCATGTGTTATGCAATTTACAAATATGAAGTCATTTAATCTTGGTAACAACACTATATCATAGCACTAACATATCCTATCATATAATATTACAATATCACAGTGCTGCACTAGTTTTAACGATGAGGAAAGTGAAGCCCATAAAAGGGAAGTAAATTTTCCAAAGCAAACTTCTTAGTACATGACAGAGCGAGGATTTCAATCCTGGCATTATTTCTCCAATATTAATATTCTCAGGATTAAACTTTGTATATACAACAGATATTAAGGTTCAAAAACTATACTTGGAAATGTTTTGCTGTGCTCAAACAGCCTAGTGGTAAGCTTAATACGTGGATATGCCATTTAGGCTTTGTGATTCTTATGGGCATATGCTGGGATACAAGGCCATATTTTTAGCTTCATTTTAACTGCTGACAACTGAGCACCTGGTTTAGGCCTTAGACCACATGGGCTTTGGAGCATAACTGATTTCTGACATTTAGGACAGTTTTTTGTAAAGGCAAGCAGTATGCAACACAGGAGCACTGCCAGACATACGCGCTCATATGCAATAGGGCTTAGACTTTGATTTTTGCAAGTTGAACCTCAGGATAGACGTGGACCACGGTCTGGTACGGTCTGGTATGGTCAGATTTGGTATGGCAGCCATGGGATATACTAATAGAATGAAAGTTCCGACTCTTCAGCGAAACTGTGGAGACTGTGGTCTAGCAAGCAAACGCTGGAGACATTAGCTTCTGCAAGGTGAAGATTTCACTAAAGCTGTGGATTGCAGGGTCAATGATAGAAGGCACAGGAAAGCTGTTAAACCTTGACCATAGACTGCAAAACGCTGGCCTTAGCACATAGCAGATTGCTGCGGAAGCCCCAGTCACACACTGCCCTCAACGGTGGGCTCAGAGGAGGCTTGCACTGTGGATCCTAGCCACAGACTCAGCTGATGCCATAACCGGCCTCTGCAGAAGATTGGGCCAAATTTCTGTGCCTTGATCTCCAGTGATGAAATTGCAACTTTTCCAGAGCAGGGTTGGGCAAGGCAAATGTTTCACCATAAGAGAAAGCATCTTCTTAGCCTTTTAGGTAGTAATAATAATAATATCCTTTCTTTGAAATGTTAGCTACATGAGCTGCCCATGAATTAGGCAAAGCTGATAGTGCCCTGACTTCTAATTTTAGTCCCAAGAATAGTCATGTAGTGGTAGACCAGGCAATCCAAATTGCATTCTCTTTTAGGGCCAGTGACTAAACTTAGATCCATGAAAACACTTCTGCGTACATTGCTTTATGATGAAATGAATGAAGCATTCCTTCCAGGGCATTATGCAGTTTCCCTCCAAAATTCTCTGAAACATACCAGCAATGTGTTCATATGGTCATGAGTTTTGTGAAATTGGCAAAAGTAAGCTATTTGAGTCTATCAGTTATGATCACTGATTATTTAGACTCTGAATTTTCTTCTATTTCTCTTCCTCAATTGATGAATGGGATGAGAGTTGCCACAGACATTTTTGGAGATCCAACTCAAGGAAGTTAAATTGGGGACACATGAAGTTCTGGTTGAGTGGGATATATGTATGCAAATTACGACCAATTTCATGAAGAGTCATAGTATTGTTAGCCATCCAGGTATAGGCTATCCAGGAGCAGAATCAGAAGTCATAGCTGGTTTTGTAATTGAAATCCCATATTATTTTTTTTTAAGGAGTATTTTTATTTAGACTCTTTGAGAAGTGAGGTAAACATAAAATTTACAATGGAACTAAAACAGAGAGGGAGGGATAGAGAAAAAGATGCATAAAGAGACAGAGAAAAGAGAGACAAATGTAGAGACAGAATAAGAAGATTCTGGCTGCTGCAAAATGGATTTTGACCCAGCAGAGCATCAAAAGTGTCTTGTTGAAACTGAGCTGGAAAAGAAGTTGGGAAGGATGAATTTTAGACTTGAATTTCCTTGAACTTTAATTCAGAAAGAAGAATAATTTTATTTTAAGCATTAGTTACTAGACTTTAACTCAAAGAGTTATTCAATTTTTAATTTTTTGGATTTAAAACTCTTCCTGAAATTATGAGATAAAGTTTAAATTAAATTTGGGATCATTATCATAGTGTTGGCATTTTGAGAGTCTCAATGGCATTTAACATTATTGTTGCATCACTAATAAGATATATTGCACAGCATGGCTAGACAAAATTTGAGATGGAAAATAGAATGCATTTTTAACTTCGGCTTTTGATTGTGATTAAATGAAAGGGTGCAGAATAACCCTGCTGCAATATAAGCAGAAAAGAAATGTACAAATTATAGGAAGTAACTATTTTAACATGTTGGACCACATACAGCCAAAAAACTGGTACCTGAAAAAACAAGGTCAATGAGGTGAGCCCTCCGATGGTCCCAGCTTTCCGACTGGAGGAAATTACAGAATAAGGCACAGTTAGGGAAGGCCAAACAGACCCTCAATCTTACTGAGTAGAAGGGGCAGAGAAAAAAGTAAGGAAGGCCAAGATAATATGTGGAACTGAGTGCCCAAGAGAAAGTAGATGTAGAGAAAAGGACTCCTGGATATCCTTACTGTGGATATCCGTTAGCTGAGCACCAACCTGTTTATGTACAAAGTGAAATCCCAGAAAGCCAATAATAAAAACTTCTCAGTGAAAAAAAAAAAAAAAGCGTTACTGGAGAGGTGTAAGCCAAATTATTCTTAGTGACCACACAAAGCTGGATGCTATTACAGACTCCTCTGGAGACACCTTGCTGAATACAGAGGACAATCAGGAGAGATAAGAGATGCCATAAAAGATAATTTTTTCCATAATAAATGCTACTATAAGTTCATTCTCCCTCAAAATATAAGCCTTTAAAAAAATTCTCACAGTTGGAAAACCCAATGCTTATTTTGACTTAGAATTACATTAAATATTTATTTCCTTTATTTCATCATAGAATCACCCTCTGTGCCCTAAGCATAACAGTAATTTTCATTTCCTAGGAATTATAAGACACATATACACATATATTTTCGTTTTACAGCCACACATGTGGCACATGGAAATTCCCAGGCTAGGGGCTGAATTGGAACTGCAGTTGAAGGCCTACACGACAGCCGCAGCAACACCAGATCTGGGCTGCCACCACTTGCAGCAATGTTGGATCTTCAACCCACCGAGTGAGGCCAGGCATCAGACCCACATGCTAATGGGACACTATATTGAGTTCTTAACCTGCTGAGCCACAATGGGAATTCCTATAAGGCATATTAAAATATCTGTTTATATGACAAGACTAGTTTACTATTAAATTAAATCTTCATTTATATTATTCTATAAAGCTCTGGAAGAGACTATGACAAAAATACCTTCAACTGGATGTAATAATAAGCCATTTTTATGTAAATCGTAGTTATGCCTTACTATAGCGAATAAATAATGAATCTTGATTGAAATCACAAGGGAATGAGAATTTAAAGAAGCCTGTGTTTCTGTTTTTGTTTGTTTGTTTTTGACTTTTTAGGGCCGCACCTGTGCCATAAGGAGATTCCCAGGCTAGGTGTTAAATCCGAGCTGTAACTGCCGGCCTACACCACAGCTCAAGGGAAGGCGAATCCTTAACCCACTGAGCAACGCCAGGGATCAAACCCATGTCCTCATGGATATTAGTTGGGTTCCTTAACCACTGAGCCATGACAGGAACTCTGCTTGTGATATTATTTAAACTTTGGAATCTTTCTTTAAAATAAAGAGTAGCCACTTTCTTTTAACTTAAAAAAATCCTCAAAATAATTAAATTAACACAAAGTAACTTAACTATCTACCAGATAAAGCCAAGATTATTTAAAATGATAAAATCTAGTCAATAAGAACATAACATTCACAAACTTCATTATTCAAATAAAAATCACTAGACTACAAAAAGAAAGAAAAACTTTTTGAAGGCATAATGGTCAAAACAAGTGTTAAAAACATTTTAAAACATCCAGAGGATGCTTGCACTGTGGATCCTAGCCATAGACTCAGGTGACACTACAACTAGCCTCAGCAGAGGAATGGGCCAAATTTCTGTGCCTTGATCTTTAGTGACAAAAATGCAGCTTTTCTGGAGCAGGGTTGGGCAAGGCAAATGTTTCACCATAGGCGAAAGCTTCTTCTTAGACCTTTAGATAGCAGAGGAGAGAATAATATTCTTTCTCTCAAATGTCAGGCAAATTTTTTGTTTGTTCTGTTTTGTTGATTTTGGAGGGGGTGGGTTTTGGCTTTGCCCACAGCATGCAGATGTTCCTGGGCCAGGGACTGAACCCTTGCCATATCAATGCCAAAATCAAAGTCCTGGTTGATGCAGTTCCTGGGGGTGGGCCCTCTTTCTGGCTTGCAAACAGCCTCCTCTCATGCATCCTCAGATGACAGACAAAGGTAGATGTCTCTTCCTTTTCATACAAGGACATTAATTCCAATGAGAAGGTCCTACCATCAGGAACTTCTCTTAACTTAATTGTCTTCCAAAGGCCCTTCTCCAAATACCACCACGTTAGTCCTTGATGCTTCAGCATATGTATTCTGGGGGGATAAGTCAGTCCCTAGCATCAATTATTTCTTCAGGGTAAATAGTTATTATATATTTTGGTAATATGAATACATAAGAAATATTCAAAACCTTTCAAAACCTCCCTAGATAATATGTTATTCTGTATGCAAGGTAGGCTGGTTGGTTTGTTTTTAAGATAAGACAATGTGAACATTTTATGACAGTGTTTTTCTTGTTTGTGGCTGAAGTGCACGTAAACCATTATATGTTAGAACTTCTTACAAATCTAGTTATAATAGACGTGTTTCTCGTTGAGCTTGGATGGATTAGTCCTTTTGAAAATGCAGTGTTGTTGGTATAACAACACTTAGTTGGTTGTTAGTATTTTTTTGCTGATATATTAAAAGGTACTTTAAAATAACATAACTTATTTCATTTTAAAAATTCTCATTAGTAACTAATGGTATAAAAATTATTATGTTCATCGTTTATTATCACTCCATTTACTCATCATACACTTTTGACGATTTTATATTGACTTTAATTTTTTTACATTTTTTATTTAGATTTGAAGCTTTCCTATTAATTATTTATCAAATATTTTGTATCATATGTTAAAATATTTTAAAGTCATTTGTGCACTCTATTTTATTTTATGATAACATAACACCGGCATTCCTTATATGGAATGATCAATCAACCCCATTGTACAGGTTTTGAGACATAGGTTTAAGTTCTATCAGCAAGTAATGGGGGTGAAATATGAACCCAAGTGTTCTAATTCTGGAATTTTTTCCCCTTATTTCCTATGTTATAATACTATGTGTCTCCAGACAAGTAAATTAGTTTCTCTGATTTTTCATTACGAGGGGAGAGGAGAGCAATACGTATCTTATAGGGATTTTGAAAGATAACAAGTGTAAAATGTAAAGCACTGAACACATGGTAGGTACAGAACAAATGTCAGTTTCCTCATTAAAAAGCATAAATTAACTCTTTGTAACTGGAAGAGCATGCTGTTACCCAGGAGAGCTTCCAATATCATGTAATTTGAAATTTCAATTAGGATAGCCTCATGCTTCTTCTTTTTTCCCTCTACATCTGAAGGACCTCATGATACATGTAAGAGAGGTGTAAAAAATGAACCATTTTGAAAAATCTCTGAGTTCCCTTTGTGGCTCAGTGGTAATGAACCCGACTAGTATCCACGATAAGTGGGTTAAGGATCTGGGGTTGCCGTGAGCTATGGTGTAGGTCACAGATGAGGCTCAGATCCCGCGTTGCTGTGGCTGTGGTGTAGGATGGCAGCTGTAGCTCGGATTCGACCCCTAGCCTGGGAATGTCCATATGCCACAGGTGTGGCCTTAAAAAGCAATAATAATAATAACAACAACAATAATAATAAAATTAACAGCCAAAAAAATCTCTGAGGGCTATGGAGCACAAGTTCTCCAGAGGGTGAAGGAAAGTGTCTTCATTAGAGGCAGATAATGATGTTCTTTATAAAGCATTTCACATTAAATGACCTTAAAAATCAAGCTCTCCTGTATGTGGTCACATTTCCTTTGTCAATATTCTAAGTCTCCCGTGATGCTGCAGCTTTTACATACTCCAGGAAGCACCAAACCCGAGCAGCTCTGACTACTACCAGTGGAAAAACAGGCTCAAGACAGTTCCGGGCAATGAAAATAGCAAAGTGGAAAGGGACAGTGGAATAATTCATTCCCCAAATGTACAAAAGGATCCTTGGTGGGGAGGGAAGCAAAATGCTTGCTTTCTTTTAATTGCTACCATTGAAAATGAAATTTATATTTCAGTTTAAAACCATTGCATTCCGAGTTGAAACTTGACACTAAGCCACACACTGTTAGTTGTACAAATAAACACATTAATATCAGTGGAGCTGTGGGTTTGCTTATTTTGTACCAGTGCCAACCTGTGCTCTGATTGCTTGGTTTTAAAGAAAACAGGACTTTAAAATTTGGCGAGGTAAAGCTTACATTTTAATGTAATTCTATGGAATTAACGTTAGAAAATTGCTCTTCTGTTTAAGGCAGCACCTGATGTGAAGATTTCTTGTTGCTTTTCAGAAGGTTGTTTTATAAGAGTAAATTGACAAGAGACCTTGATATTCTCTGAGGGAATAGTTGCTACTTAAACCTGATTTTGGTATAAGATGTTAGGGATACTGTATTATATGCCATTGAGCTTGCAAGAGGAAGGATGCTATTTTTATCTCAGTTGGGACAGATTTTCTAAGAAGGTGTCAGTTTGTTGAGATTTTTCCTTCTCATACTGGAAACTAGAACTACAAAAGAGCTCTAAGTGAGGGTAACACTTCATTTGATGAGGAAGGGGTCTTGATTACCAAGAGGACAATGAAAGATTTTAAGTAGAAACTAATGATGTAGAAGAGCAGGGGAATTTAAAAATTGTCCTTAATATATACACCTATCAGGATTCAGGATGCCAATACCTAAAAAAGGTCATTGTTTTAAAATTATGTTGTTTATATTCCATCATAATGATATTAAAGTGACAAGTCCAAGTCTATGCAGCTTAGGTGCAAACTACTCAATCAATGAATCTTGATTTCTTGGCTCAGTACTATTCCCTCTGCAAAATCGTGCCTTTCATATTATTTCCTTTGCCCCACTTGGTCAAAGTTCAAATTTTCAGCATGATCTTTTTGTTTTCTTCTCAACAGGGTGGAACTACATTAGAGCTGATTAATGTTCAAGATGGAAGCCCTTATTTTCAAACCCCACACTCTTGTTTTAAGAAATACACAAGGAAATGAGGTAGCATTGACAAATTGAGTTTGACGCTAAAATAAAATTCATATATTAGGTTTTCAGTGTAGGCATGACATCAGAGGACGGAATTAAAAACAGAGTTAGCAAACATCCTTGGAGGCTGGAGCAGGCACTTGTACTTGAAAAACAGAGGATACAGTTTCCCCATTGAGTTTGGGGCTGAACAGGAATTAATGGAACCAATATGTCTTCTAAGTCCAGTGGTTTCTGGGCTGGAAGAAGGCAGGAGACAATTTTCTCTGTCACAAATGAGTAAGAAATGCAAATTAGGGAAAAGAATATTGACATTGGGATTACACTGGCAAACATTAGAACACTGGCCTTCTACATTCCAAGTAAATTATTGGTCCTAATTGAGCCCCCTGTTACTGAATCAGTAAGTTGGGGTTAAGAATACTTTAGAGTTGGTACAGCTGTCAGTTGAACTAAATCAGAGGTCATACATTGCAGCCCATGGTCAAACCTTGCCAATGCCTTCTTTTGTAAATAAAGTTTTATTGGAACACAGCTATGCCCACTCTTTTTCATGGCTACATCTGCAGATTTGGGTAGTTGTGATGAAGGTCAACCCTACTGGCCTTCGATTACTAAAATATTTACTCTCTGCTTCTTTATAGGAAAAAAAAATGCTTGCACTTAAACTAAGCTATGTGAACAAAACTTACCTAAGTATACTAGCCATTATCCTGGCACAAGCACAGTACTCACCTTTGAGTAGCGAGTGTTAATTTGGTTATTACTATCATTACCTATAAACAAAGTCTCCATTCAGCTGATGAAAGCAGATGTAATTTTGTTACCTGTAACTTAAATTCTAAATCCAAAATCTCAGGGAAGTTGACTAGTTTTCTACCTTGGTGCATAATGCATGCATCATTAAAGCACATGGAATAATAATATTCTTTATTACTATCTAACATGCAATGCCTACTATCTATTAGTTTTCCACCATGAGGAGAAATTCTAGACTATGTTGTCATGAAAAATATAATTTGTCCTTCAGCACAAGGTCTAGATTTGAGGTCAGTCTTTAAAGAAAAAAACAAGTCTTTTTTTTTTTTTATTTTCCTACCTGGTTCTTTGGAAATTTTATTTCCAACTGTGTTCAAAGGGAGAAGAAGCATTATGATTTTCCATCCAATCAATTAGAGGAAGAATCATAATCTCTATATCTCATTTCTCTAAGGTCTCACTTTTTTCTGATCAGGATTCCCATCTAAGCATCTCTCAAAAAGGAAGCATCCCCAGGCAATATGGTGCAATGCCTGCTATATGGTGAAAACAAAAGTGGGTGTGACTTTTGCCAAAGTGTTAAGATGAGTGAAGTCCAAGAGGAAGCTCCATATCTCAATCTCCTTGTCCCATATTAGTTTTCTTTTTTCTCCAAATATTATTTGATCATACTGGGATAACAGGGTAGTAAGTGGGAACCACAAAAAGGAAAAAGTTTGACAGTTTTTATAATTTCTATATTTTCCACACCCTTTCATTATGTATCAAAATGGCTAGTTATTTTCCTGGGGACACCACTGAGTAACTGAAAGACTCATTTATGTTCTTTGCTCATGCCTTCTCCTACCCAATGATGGAATTCTCAGACAGGGTGAACTTAATCTACCCCAGTGTTATAACACTGAGGAAATACACAGCAAATCAGAGCTGCACAAAACCTTTGGATTTGGAACTCTAACTCCCTCCTGTCAGAGATGTGGAAACTGACTTTCAGGGAGTTACCAGCCTGCCCTGAGCCATATCCTAGGGAATGCACAGGTGTCAGGTACCTTACAATTCTCAGCTTTGATGAGCTCTATGTACATCTTTTTTTATGTCACCTGAGAATAGGAATCAGAGTAAAATGAAGAAAAATAAAGATGCATCAAGGTGCATCGACTAATAGCTCACAGAAATTCTCTGCACTAAGCCATTAATTACAACCTGTCCAGTTTGAGTGTGGATATATACAAACACGATACAATTACTGCCATAAGACAACCTCAATAGGGCTATTTAAAAAGTGAAGAAATTAAAAGAATTAAGACCTGTACAAATGCCCCTTTCTTCCTCTGTCTCAATCAAGTCATCTTCACTGCAAACTACCTAACATGGTTTTGTGGAATCTTCTAAGTATCATGCGGTCATGAGATGATAGAAGTGTAGAACTAAAATTACATGAGGACTGGAAGGGAGAAAAAAATAAAAGGTTATTTTGTTTCTTAAAGGTCAGTGTAACTGGGCTCCACACATTGATTTTCTTAGGTGCTACAGTTAAACAAGTCTCAAAAATAAATGTATTACAGGCAATGGTATGTTTGCAACCATCAAACTGAGTTTTAATTTGAGAATGCAATCAGTAAGGCTTTGTGCTTCCATAAAAGAACATGAGCAGAAAAATCTGTGGTGGGGACATAGGTGTTTGTCCAGTTGCTGATATTTCAGGCCAGTGACTGCTTTGACAAATGATACCCTATTTCTAATCAATAACTCATAAGCCTCAATTTACTTTTTCTTTACCTGAACTATAACCAAAAGGCAGCAAACATCACTAACATTTCAACTTAAAACATGGGTAAGAGTTGATTGTACGTGTGCATATATGTGTGCGTATGGCCCAAAGGGCAGACCATGACCGCCAGAAGCAATAGATTCTTCTGTGGGAAACTGCGTAAGGACTTATGATTGTAGAGGGAGGGAATTCTGCTAAAGAAATTTGGCAATATGCTTTGAGTTTCTTAAGTATTTCATGTCCTTTGAATCAGAATTCTATTTTATTTGAGTCTGTCCTGTGCATGACCCATTGTTTCAGAAAACAGAAGACTATGTACAAAGATATGGATAGTAGCAGTATTTATAGTAGGGAAAAATAAAAGCAAACTAACTGGCTAGTAACAGTTCTAGTAAGTATCCTGAGTACATAGCCTGTATTAATGCCATGGTAAAATGTTAAAAGAAACGAAAGAAGAAATAAGACCACCAATAGTATTTCAAACACGGAGAAAGACATACATCGTATAAATGTAGGACATCATGTGTCCAGTGATGGTTTTATGAATTTTGGACTAAATGAAGGAGTTTCTTTCCTATCACTATCTATTTTCCAAATTTATGATAACAAATAGCATTTTATTAAAATTAAAATGTTTCCTTAATAACTTGACTTCTCATCCCCCCTCCCCCCACCCTAGGGATTCCACATCCCTCATTCTTAAGGGGTAAGGAGCCAAAGATCCCTCTGAAACATCTCCCTGCTGGACAGGTATCACCGATGCCAGGCTACCCTAGAAGTGTAGAAGTCCCTTGCTGACTGTTCCAAGTGAGACAGGCTGGGACCTGGGCCCTGGAATCTTTTGCTGCAGTGCTTGCACATGGACAACATCTCCTCAAGCAACAAAATACAAAGAAACAAAAAGGCACTAAACATAGCTGTGTGCATATACAGTTTGGACAAATTATGGACAGTAAAATACAAAAAGAATGAAAACCCAGCTGCCATTTCCAAGGAGCCTAGAGAAAAAGCAGGGTAGGGCACATGCACCCTGCACACAGCACTGCCAAGGGGGTGGGCAGACCACCTAAGCCATCCCTCTGGCCCAGGCCCTGGACCTCCTGCCTCTACCTTTGCCCCATAAAAAGCACCAGCTTGCCTCCTCTCCAGGAGTGAGCAAGGGAAACTCTTACTTGTTTTTGATCCCTTCTACTGCAGCAGGAGCCCAAATAAAGCCTTATCCAAAATTCTTATCTGACTTCTTATCAACTTTTCTTGATTAAGGAAGGCTGAGAACCATGATCAGTAGCAAATACACAATCTGGCCTGGGAAGTGATGAGGGTACTAGGTGAAAAAGGGACTAACTGACTTTTACAGTTAAAGAGACTGAAATGTAGGTACTGATTTTCAGTCACTATTTTATGTGGAAATAGTAGTTATGATAATTTTTCATGGAAAAAGTAGATATGCATCTTGATTTTCATCTTTGGTTCTAAACTGCTGCACTAATTATATGTTAACTGAGATTTATGAGGCAATAGTACCTACCACTCCTGGAAGTATCAACAGAAACATTCAGAATATGGTATTCTCATTGATAAGTTTTCAATCATGAACTGTGGTGAAACACATTTTTATTTCTAGAGTGTGCATGCCATAAATCACTAAATGTTGAATTTATAAGGATATTCAAATCACCAATGTAAAACTTTAATAGGCAATTATATTGTGTAGAATATGACTCTGAAACTCAACTATGTATTATTTTTATCTTTAAACAAAAATAAGTTACAGTAAATACTAAAATAATATACATCAATTGAGAGAAGAAATTTAGTCAATATCCCTATGGAATTTCACTTACTATACCTTAATTTTTTTTTTATTTTACCAGATATTTTTCTTACACATAGGTCCTTCAGAAGCCCTTCATATTTTTTGGTAGATTCCAATGCCTAGCATAGCACCTTTCCCATAGAACATCTATTGATTTGTACTCTTAAGCCTAGATTAGTGACTTGAAAGGAAAAAGCATAATGCATGTTGGATGCAACTCCAATACATTTGTTTATTCATGGAACACGTACCTAGTTCCTATTCTACGCCAAGAACGTTGCTAAGTACCAAGGGTACTGTGTTGACTAAGGCACGGTCTCTGCTCCAAAGAGACTCACATCTTTATTTAAATGCCTTGAAATGAACAGATGTAAAGAACAAAACCTGCTTGATAGAAAAGATTCTCTATGAATGCTGACTCTAGGTGGTACTAATAGATTAACTTTCTAGATAAAATCATTAGTCTGGTGTTAAATAACTAGATTTTAACACAACCCATTATGACACTCAAATTGCAAATAATAACCCCGAATTTAATACTATATGTTGATGTAATTTATATTATTCAGATTTGAATTTCAACAAAACTGTTGAAAAATCTGTTATAGTCTATAGCAGGCTCTTTTGCATATATTATGCAATGTATTTAGTGTCTCATTTCATTTAATCTTTTGTGCAAATAGCTGGTCACTCTGTCCTGCATTGTCCTAGCCCTTAGGACATAAACAATGAATAAGATATTTCCTGAATTCAATTTGGAAAATGTTAGCATTATTTTAAGGCCCACCTCAACTGTAAGTTTTTCTGTGATACTTGCCATGACCTGTCTTAAAAGTAGAATCCACTCCTCTGCTCTTATTCCTATGATTCTTTGTTCTCATATTCAGAAAGGAAAAGAAGATGGTAAAAAAAAAGAAAAAGAATTAACAGAAATACATCAAGGAAGCTCCTCAATTCATAATATGAACATAATTTCGACATGCCATTGAGTTCGGTTTTTCCTGTTGAAAGAAGGCCGACATTATTTTTAATAATTTTTCAGTTTTAAGGTTGATCTTAAAGTAAACCAGAGAAACAGTGTCCACAACTCTGATGGTTCTGAGCCTATGTGTCCATGCATATATAAAATATTTATAGAAAACATAAAGTGTCTAGTGTGCATGCAACGTGATAATAATGTTCAGTCCTTTTTGCAGTTCCCCAAATTTGTACTCAATTCATAAATCATCTACTCAGTACAGCAAGCCTGAATAATCTCACCTGCAAGATAGTAATAATAACACTTAAACTGCAAACATTTATTGTAAATAATAAATGGCACAAGGTAAGCAAAAATCTTAAAATAGTGCCTGGTTATAAAAAGCACTCAACAAATGTTGATTTTTGTTTTATTAACTCATGTTCTTAAGGAATGTGAACAGCTATCTTCTATATAGTGAACCGTATTAACATATTTGCCTTCTGGAATTTACAGAGTGATGTTCACTTATTGATAGACCCCACGTATATCTTCTAACGTTGTTTTCTGCATTCTATTAAATTGTATGTTGCTAACTGGAAAATACCATGCAAATATAATATAATTTGAAATTGATTACAATAGTATTATTTTGTATAAGAGATAGTGTAGCTAAGCAATAATTGTATAATTTCTTAAGTCAGAAATGTTAGATTGACAGTGTTTTCCAGGTCAATGACATTAGGGAAAACACCCTTTAAACAATGTTTTTGTAATATATTTTTATGCATAAAACGTGTTGCTTGGAAGTTTTATACATTCAGCATCATTGTTTTTAAAATAAATTTGTAAGTAACATATCTTTTTTTCATTTATTAAAGGTTTATTGAAGTATAGTTGATTTACAATATGGTAATAATTTCTATTGTAGAATACAGAGATTGTGATACATGTATACACATTCATTCTTTTTCAGATTATTTTCTCATACAGATTATCACAGGATATTGGGCAGTGTTCCCTGTGCTATACAACAGGTCTATTGTCATTTTTCAGTGGGGAAGCTGAGTCTCAGAAAAGAAGTTACTGAGAGTAACATGGCTAGAATATACTTGATAATTTAACAGATAGTTTGATATATTTCTTTCAATCCCACCCAAGTTCCTTGTCCATAAAATGTTGGTGAGAATATTTATTTTTAGAGTTGACATGAAAATCAAATTAAATACTGCACATATAGATGTTTTGTGAAACATTCATTGATATAGACATGCTAAGATTGTTACTCCTACTTCTGTTATTATTCCATTGATTATTTGCTTCTTCAGTTATTCCTTTACCTTTACCACTGTTTATCTTCTTCAAAACTCAGCACCATTGAAACTGTTATTTCAGTACTCGTCCATTCCTTCCTTCTTCCTTTTCTTTTCTTCTTCTTTTTTTTTGTCTTTTAGGACCTCACCCATGGCATATGGAGGCTCCCAGGTTAGGAGTCCAATTGGAGCTGGAGCCACTGGCCTATGCCAGAGCCACAAACAATGTGGGATCCGAGCAGCATCTGTGACTTACACCACAGTTCATGGCAATGCCAGATCCTTAACCCAATGAGTGAGGCCAAGGATTGAACAGCGTCCTCGTGGGTCTAGTCGGCTTTGCTAGCCACCAAGCCATGATGGGAACTTCTCTTCCATTCCTTCCATGACCAAGAATTTCCAAACCAGTGTTAAAGGCATAAAAATATTCAGGTTATACTATCTACTTACTTACTGCAGTGAAATTGCTGAATTTTTTTTTTGGTAATATTTTTGTTTTTTCTATTGTAGTTGATTTACAAACTGTCAATTTCTGCTATGTGGCAAAGCGACCCAGCCACCTGTGTATATATCTAAACATTCTTTTTCTCAGATTATCCTCCAACATTTTTCATCACATGTGAAATTTCACTTTATTTTGGGAAGAGTTTCCAATCTGAAAACATCACTGTAAGTAACAGGGGTGTAATATATAAAAACCTTAGTTTTACTTAATCTCCTGGGTGGATGTTTCTCCTCATTCAGAAAGCATATCTTTCAATTTGTTTTCAATTCAGACTGTCCAAGGAATAAGTCAAGACAGCAAAAAACATGGAATTGGCAGATATAGTAATTTTGGCACTTGTCCTCTATTTTTTTCTCTGTTGAATTAACCTCTGGTTGTTGAATGTCTGCACTTAAGCAAAGAGAAATAACATAGAAATAAGAGTAGTACTTGAGATAAAATCTCTCAGAAGGAGGAAGAATTCATAACTTATCTCTTGACATAGACGCAGTTTCATTTCCTTCTGCTGGAAGGTATTGAGGTTGGTCGAATTATTACAGAATATTTAGTCCTTACAAAGATCACCATGAGGCCTGAAGGCAAATATTAAATCATAGAGTTTACTTTCAGAAATTTCATTAATGATGTGACTTAAGGCCATACAGTGACATTCTGGGACTCACTGAGGTCAATTCTGATAGAGGGTAATTGATGCGTATGAGGTCTAGGCATACTTCTACCTCCAAGTTGCAAGGCAGTGTATGACTATCTTAAACAATTTGGAGAAAAGGGAGCTTATTTTTCTATAACTTCCTGCATACTGAGCTATCAACATTCTTAATGAATTTTAAGTACTAATGTGTGTGTGTGTGTGTGTGTGTGTGTGTGTGTTTATGTTTTCCAAATTCTCTTCAAGGATGGTTTACAAGGCACTGGGTGTCAGGCAACAAGGGGCAGAGATACTGAGAGCTGGGGAACAAAAGAGATGACTCTTACTATTTTCCAGTCTCATTGCCTTGAATATTTCCTGGATGTAGTACAGGGTGGGGATGCAGGACCCCAGAGGATTCTTTCAGTAACTGTGATTTGAGGAGATTAGAGTTGAGAGCTTGGGAGACACAGAGAGCTAGAATTTATATTCTGGGATATCAAGAGGAGTGAGCTGCACAGAGAAAAATCTCCAAACATCTGAATATAGTTATCTTTGAGTATTCAGCAGACCAGCACATGCATCTGAAGAAAGTAACAGAGGTTGGGGGAAAGAAGAACATCAGAAAAGATGTGAAGGCCAGAAATAGTGCCTATTTACACAATCCAGAATATTCTCATGGTTCTTTAGGCACTGGGTCTTATGTCTAAGAAAAGTTTCACTCACACACACACAACACACACACACACACACACACACACACACATGCCCTTGCTTCAGTATTTGGTAATAATTAGCCCTGGACTGACAATTGTTCTGATTATACCTGACAAATTTTAAAATAACTGGAGAGGATCCAACTGTTTTTAAGAAACTGCTGTGTCCTACAAGAATGTTCAAGTGTTTTTACCAAAAACAGAACCACGCAAAGTAAAATTTATAATATTTGGCATTTATTCAAAGATTGCCAGACAAAAAAATAGGTAGGGAAATAAAATCCATAAGGAAAAGAAAGATCAATCAAACACTGATCCCGTTGTGACATAGATGGGAATCAGATATTAACAGAAAATGACATGAAAATAATTATTTTAAGTGTATTCTATGTGCTTTAGAATATAAGTACTGGGATTTCCTGTTTTGACTCAGCAGTAATGGACCTGACTATTATTTATGAGGTTGTGGATTCAATCCCTGTCCTCACTCAGTGGGTTAAGGATCTGGCATTGCCATGAGCTGTGGTGTAGGTTGCAGAGGTGATTCAGATCCCACATTGCTGTGACTGTGGTATAGGCCAGTGGCTACAGCTCTGACTGATTCAACCCCTAGCCTGGGAACCTCCATATGCTGCAGGTGCAGCCCTAGAAAGCAAATATATATACATATATATACACACATATACACTTAGGAGTATTCAGCAGACCAGCACACGGTCTGCTCTTTCTCTCTCTCTATCTCTCTCCATACATATATATATATGTATGGAGAAATAGATATATATATACATATATATATGTATGGAGAGATAGAGAGAAAACTCAAATTGAACTCCTAGAAGTAAAAAAACTGAGGTAAATGATATATTTGATGAGATCATTGGTAGAAAAAGCATTGCAGAATAAAAGGATAGTGGACTTGAAGATATAACAGAAGAAACTAAAATGAAATGCAAAGAGAAAAGTAAAACTAACAGTAAAAAAAAAAATCAACTGAGCATTATTGAACTGTGAGAAAAATGAAAGCAGCCTAAAATGACATTTTTGATGTACCCAAAGAAAAAGAAAGACAAATAAAATATTTTTGAAAAAAAATGATGGAAATATTTCTAAATTTGATGACATTTATAAACTCAAAAATTCAACAAGCTCAGTGAATCCACACATATAATATTATTAAAAGGGCAGAATGTATAATATAATGAAATCACTTAACATTAGCAGTAAGGAAAACCTTAAAGCCATCAAAGGAAAAATAAACAATGAAATTACAGGGGAACATTGATAAAGGTAGTAGAATATTTCTTTCTCAAAACAATGCAAAAGACAGTGGAGCAATCTTTGAAATCCTAAAAGGAAAAAAAAAAGATCTGTCAACCTAGAATATTATACTCAGAGAAGTTATCTTTAAAAATAAAAACAAAACAGAAACAGTTTTAGACAAACAATACTGAAAAATGTTCATCGCCAGCGGACGCACATTGCAAACAATTTTTCAAAGCTCTTCAGGTGGAATATGAGTATACATAAAAGTATAGGGATCAAAGAAAATAATAGCTATGTACATAAATACATTATACAGTATTATTTTTATTTAAATTAGTTTAACTATAACTGTTAAATAATGCTAATCATATAATATAATGCTTATACCATATATAAAAGTAGACTATGTAATAGCTATGATAAAAACATTGGGGAGAATTCAAGCATCTTATTGTATCATTCTTATACTACATATGTACTCTATATGAAGTAGTATAATATCACTCCAAGCTAGAGAGTAATAAGTAAAATATGTAAACCTAAATGAGTCACTAAAATTTGAAAGACAGTTATAGCTAATAAATAAACATAGGTAAAATTGAATTATACCAGTTATTGAATTAATGTAAAATAAAATAGATAAATAGGAGAAAATAAGCAGAGAAATGATTTGATAAACAGAAAGTAGGTAACAAAATAATAAATTGAAAGCTAACCAGATAATAATCACATTATATGTGAATAGCTTAAATGACACAGTTACTCAATTTAACACAATTTATCTCAGGCTGGAGAAAAGTACACCTCAACTACAAGCTGCCTTGAAAAGTTTTTGAAAAATAAAGGATAATTCATATTAAAAGCAAAAGGATGAAAAAGCATATTCTTTGCTCTAGCGGGTATTTCAGGGCAAAGATAATTCTGGGTTAAAAAAAGTCATTGCATAATGATAATGGGATTAGTGCAACAACAGAACATAACAATCCTAAATGATTATATACCTAATAATAGGGCCATAAGACACATTAAACTAACAGTAATGAAATTAAAGGAAAAATAGTTAAATCCACAGTTAAAGTTGGAGATTTCAACTCCACTCTCTCTCAGTAATTGATGGAACAATTAGACAGGAAATTAGTAATTATATCAAAGATTTGAAAAGTAAGATAAACCTATTTGAGTAATTAATATTTATAGAACCTATGATAACAGCAGACTATTATTAAGATAAATTAAAGAAGATTTAAATAGATGGAAAGATATGCCCTGCTCATTGGTCAATAGATTTAAAACTGTTAAAATATCAATTCTCCCCAAATACATCTATAGATTCATTTTAACCATGATCAAATCCCAGAATTGTTTTTTCAACAAATTGGCAGGATAATGTTAAAATACATATGGAAATGCAAAAGTCCTGGAAGGATCAAAATGATTCTGAGGTAGAAGACCACAGTGGGAGTTTAAGACTACACTGTTTCACATATTATTATAAAGTTATAGCAATCAAGACAACGTGGTATTGTTAACATGATATTGTCAGTGGAGCACATTAGAGAGTCTAGAAATAGAATATATATAGACTTCTGATAAAAAAGAAAAAGGAATTCAGTGGTAAAATATATTCAATAAATAGTTCTAAAAGAGTTGTATATTCATATGCAACAGATTTTATTTTAATATGTACTTTATATAATGTGTAAAAATTAAATACAATTTTCATAAGTCTAAAGGCAAGACTTTGAGCTATAAATCTTCTATGAGAAAGTAATTGTGACTTTGAGTTAGGCAAATATTTCTTAGCTATAAGGCCAAAAGCATGATCCATAAAAGAAAATTAATAAGTTATACTTAATAAAATCATGAAGTTCTGCTCTTCAAAAGGCACTTAAGAGAATAAAAGGACAAGCCACGGATTGGAGAGACTATTTGGTAATATGTCTTACATTCATAATAGGTAAAGAATACTCAAATCTCAGTAAACAATCCATTAAAAATGGACAAAATTTCTGAACGTAGTATTTTTCATTAAAAAGATATACAGATGGTAATTAAGTAAATGAAAAAATGCCTAGTGTCACCAGTTATTGGGAAATGCAAATTAAACTTCCAATGAAATATTACTACACACGTATCAGTATGATTACAGTTTAAAAAAAAATTAAGCACTCCAAGTGAGACTTGTACATGAATGCTCATAGCAAATTTATTCAGAATAGCCCCCAAGTGGAAAAAAGCCAAACGTTTATTGAGGTGAATGGATGAACAGTGTCCCTTAGTTTACATATAATGGAAAATCATTCAGCAATGAATGAGAACGGCCTATTGATATATGCTACAACATGAAAGAATCTCAAAAGAATCCTGAGTAATGAAAGTCATACTAAATGTGTGTGTGTGTGTGTGTGTGTGTGTGTATGCTTTCACTTATATAATTCAAAGAAAATGAAAACCAGTCTAAAGTAACAAAACGCTGAGCAGTGGTTCCCTGGGCAGAAGTGGATGTATGAGAAGAAGGAGTTGGTCAGAGGAATTATGAAGTACATAAAGAAAAAAGAGTAAATTACATAAGAACAGGTGAAAGACAAACACTGAGAACTAAAAACATTAATAAAGGAAATTAAAGAGGATTCAAAGAAATTAAAAGATATCCCATGCTCCTGGATTGGAAGAATTAATATTGGTCATATTACTCAAAGCAATCTACAGATTTAATGTGATCCCTGTCAAATTACCCACAACAATTTTCATAGAACTAGAGAAAATAATTCAAAAATTGATATGGAATCATAAAAGACCAAGAATGGCCAAAGCGATCCTGATAGTGTGGGGAAAAACAACAAAGCAAGAGGCACAACCCACTCAGACTTCAGGGTTGTGCCTCTTGCTTTGTCACATAGCTACAGTAATCAAGACAGTATGGTACTGGGACAAAAACAGACATACAGATCAATGGAACAGAATAGAGAGCCCTGGAATAAATCCAGACACATACACTCAATTAATCTTTGACAAAGGAGGCAAGAATATAAACTGGGGAAAAGACAGCCTCTTCAGCAGGTGGTGCTGGGAAAACTGGACAGCTGCATGTAAATCAATGAAACTAGAACACACCCTCACACCAATAAACTCAAAATGGCTTAAAGACTTAAACATAATATGTAACACCATAAAACTCCCAGAAGAGAACATAGGCAAAATATCCTCTGAAGTAAAACACACAAATGTTTTCTTCGGTCAGTCTCAAAAGGCAATGGAAATAAAAACAAAGATAAATCATGGGATCTGCTCAACCTACAAGCTTTCACACAGCAAAGGAAACCATAAAAAAAAAATGCAAAAACAGTCTGTGGAATGGGAGATAACAGCTGCAAACGGTGCAAATGACAGACTTAAATTCCAAAATATACAAATGACACATGCAATTCAACAACAAAAAAGCAAACAACCCAGTCAAAAAGTGGGCAGAAAACCTAAACAGACCTTTCTCCAAGGAAGACATATGTATGGCTGGTGGGCACATTAGCAATTTTAATTTGGAAATTTTAACAAAATTCAAATGCCTGATTAATCCAAAATGTTCTGATTTGGCATTTCATTTCTAATAAAAGAAATGAAAATGAAGTGTTTGATCATAAGTAATATTTTTATGTCTATTGATAAAGATTAAAAAAATGTCACCCCACAGTAACAAAGATAAAGGATGTGGCTACTCACATAATTATTAATAAAAATATAAATTGTTGCATTCTGTCTGAAGAAAAATTTTTCTCTGTGTATTTAAATAAAGCCCTATTTTTTTTTCTTTTTATGGCCACATCGGCAGCATACAGAGGTTCCCAGGCTAGGGGCTGAATCGGAGCTGTAGCCACTGGCCTACACCACAGACACAGGAATGACAGGTCCGAGTCACATCTGTGACCTACCCCACAGCTAATGGCAATGCCAGATCCTTTACCCACTGAGCAAGGCCAGGGATCAAATCTGCACCCTCATAGATACTGGTCAGATTCATTTTCACTGAGCCACGATGGGAACTTCTGCATGATTCTTTTAAATCAAGGAAGAGAACTAAATATTGGGAGGAATAGGAGAGGATATCTGGAAGTTGGTGACTTTAATGTTTCACTGTGTATAAATCTGTAAAGTTTAGCTATTTAATGATACCAATGTCATTGTATAGTAACTCCATAATATGCTAATGCTTTTGCATATATTGAAGATTTTCATATCACTGTCTCTGATCTACCTTCGTTTTTATTTCCATTGCCTTGTGAGACTGACCGAAGAAAACATTTGTATGTTTTACATCTGGAGCTAAGGGAGAGCTCTAGTCTTGAGCTCTCCCTTAGCTCCACATGTATACACACTTCATGAAAGGATGTAATTGTTATTCCATTTTAAATAATAAATCATTTTAAATAATTTATAGACACATTGCCACTATAAGGCATGCACACATAACATACTTGAGGGAATAGTCTAGGGACAGATCTTTTAAATTAGATTAATTTGGCAAGTAACCTAACAAGGCACTTTTTACATATTGTTCACCAGATCAGTACTCTATTCTCCAATCACACTGTTCTGGGAACTCCCTAGGTGGGTAATGTATGAAGAAAATGGTACTGAACACTTTTACTGCTAATGGACAGGGCGAAAACAGCATCAATGGCATCTCAGGGATGTTGCACCCTAGTTAGGATGACAAACAATTAAGAAATGCCTTAAAAACAAGTTCTCTTTGGATAGCATTGTTTTGAGAATACATTGCTTGAGCTTCTGTTGTTGAGATGTAGCACTATTGATAACAATCAAATCAAAGTCACTTGGGACTAATTGGTATGAAATATTTGGCATGGACATTTTGCTTAGTTTAAGACTTAAATGGGTATTTGGAAAAATCTTTTTATTGCTACTCTTATTAAGCCTCTAATCATTAACATTTATTGAGTGCCAGCACTTGAGCAGCTGCAATCACACCTGCTCTTAGAAAACTTTTTTTTCCAAAGTATTTGTTCTATTTAAAGCTCTGCATTTTATGATGAGTTTAATGCACTTAAAGAGAGAGCATGCAAAACCCAGATAATCTGTAAGTGGAGTTATTCTTGCCATGTAAAGATATATAATGTGTTCCATGTTAACACTTGCAAATTTTGCCCTAGCATTTTTCAACTCTGTGCTTTTGTGATTTTTCCCTTCCCAAGAAAACTCCATGCCAGAGAATCACATTACCATTTACTTGTCAGCCTTGAGCCTGGAGCCTCCAAAAGTAGGCAGAGCTTGTTCTTGGCTAGGAGCCCAGTGGGACCTGGAAGGAGGAAGTAAGAGTCACTAACTTTGAAGAGCCCCAAGGCTCCTCGGGGCCAATTCTACAACGGAGCACTATGGTACTTAACCACCAGGAATAGACCAAAGGCCACTCTGGGCCAGTTCCTTTGCTTAACTAAACCTTGATTCTATGCCTAATGGATGTACCAAGGGACTTGAAGGGAAGATCATGATTTTCTTTGTAATAAATAAGCCTCTCCTGAATTACGTGGGCATGAGAAATGAACTTAGTCAAAGATCAAAAGTACCTTGCAACTGCTAACTCTGTGACCTTGGGCAAGGTGCTCAGTCAACCTGAGACTCAATTTCCTCACCTGCCAAAGGAAGCTAATGATAGCTGCCCTACCTTCTCTGATGTGCAGCGATGCCCTATGTAATTAATTTAGCAGTTACGAATTGAGCTTGGCTTTGTATGTGCCCGATTCAGTAAAAGAAAGCAAGGACACAACATGAATAAAACATATCCCTAGTCCAAGAGAAGTAGCTTGCAGTTCATCAGGAGAGACAAACGGTTAACTAATGGTGCCAGAGGGTAGAGACACGGTGATAAAGCTACAGGCTGTATGATATAGCAGGCTTAAATGAGGGAATAATTAATTCTGCTGTGAGAGGGAAGGGTAGGAAGGAAGAAGCCTTTACAGAAAGGATGATTTTTTAGCACCATCTTGAGAAATGAGTAGGAGTTTGCCAGATAGAGAAGAGTTGAAGGACATTGCACAGAGTGAAGTGCAATCAATAAAGAAACTGCACAGTGGTGAGGTAACGGAAGGAAATGTTTGCATTTCATGACAAGCCTGCAAGTGATGTGCTGTCTGCCAAGTGGTATACAAGGGGAAGGTGGCATTACCATCAAAGCCACAACGAAGTTGGCTGAGAGCAGAATTCATTTCTCTTCCCTCTCATGGTCTTGACGTAGTTACAGTTTTGGTATTCATGACCTCTTTTTTTTGTGCTGTTTTGCTAAATTTTTAACTTATGAAAGTTAATATATACACGCAGTTTGAAAAAGTCAAGTAGCACTAAAACTCTTAAAAACACTCCACTCCCAACTCCCATTTTCCCACAAGTTGCTTCAAGTTATTATGGCTATTCCTTCTGGAGTTTCTAAGTAATATATCTGGACCAAGCTTATTTTTTTATTTTGCTTTGAGATATCATAGATCGACTTCTTATTATGAAAAATACACCTTTAACGCTCTTTTTCCATCACCCCCATTACATTTTGTCAACCCTATGTGCAGAAAGCCGTTATGTAACAATTATCTCTTAAGTCATTATTGG
Organism: Catagonus wagneri; assembly: GCA_004024745.2. NCBI lineage: Eukaryota > Metazoa > Chordata > Mammalia > Artiodactyla > Tayassuidae > Catagonus > Catagonus wagneri. Next base: position 1,722,456 of record PVHT021183710.1, on the reverse strand, counting down.
ATGTTTATAAATTACAGCTACATAAATATAGTTCAAAGGTGAGCTTTCCTGTGTCCTGCTGTGTATTGTGACATCGTTTTCTTCCTTGCATGATTATATTAATTTGCTCCTCTTACAAATTGCCTCGGTTGTTTTGGTTTGGGTTTCTGTGTGTTCATCCTTAATTATCCTCTTTATAAATAGATAATGGAAGTGTGAAACTCCTTTAAATAGGGACAAACACATAAGACCTTTCTTTTTTTTCTTTGTCTTTTTTAAGGATGAGCAGAAAATACACCTTCTTATCCCAGTTTTCACTGATTTTCTTTGGCCCTGTTTAAAATGGAAATTTCTCTCAGTTGGGTCTTATGTGGAATGTCTTGTTTCCTGGATGACATGACTTCTCCTTTTCAGAGGAAATTCCCTTGTCTGGGGTATTTTCTTCCCAGATTACTTTCCTCGAGTATACAGAAAGTTATTATGTTCTGAAGATATCTAGGACTTGAGAATTTCTTTATTTTTACCCTTATTTTTGATTGATAGTTTCTAAACAATAGAATTCTGGTTTGGAAACTCCTACTCAAAATGTGAAAGTCTTTCTTCATTGTATTCAAGTTTCTCACGTGGGGTGACCATGAGGATGTACAGCGAGAAGGAATGTGGGTTTGCCCTGGGATTGTAGCAATATTGTGACCACCATGTCATTGGAGAGCTGCACCTTTTTCCTGGGCATCTCCAGCCAATGAGCGAGCTTGGTGAAATCATAAGATCTGCCCATTTCTCCCCAAAAGCAGGAGCCCTTGGATGAGCAGTCTTTTCTGGGGAGTTCTCCTTTGGGTCAGCTGAGACCTTGTTGGATCTGTATTGTGGTATGAGTTTCTTCTTACCTATCTCTACCTCCTCCCCTATTCCTTTCACGGGTGGCAAATTTGCACCATGGTCTTATCTACTGTAGATACTTCTTTTTTAAGTCTTCATTTTCAGCCCTTAGCATTATTCTACCCCCCCGCCTTTTGCCTGTCGTGCTTATGTCAAGGCAATTAGATCTCAGCGTTACCCATTCATACTCTTCTAAATCAGTTACTATGTACCCATGAGGTTTTCTTCTTACAAAATATTGTTCCTAACTCTTGTTTGTCAAATCACTGTAATGAAGACCTAGATACTTGTTTTTATTCCATCTCTGGGGAGGGCTACCTATCCCGCAGAAGCCTCAGAGTTGATTCCTTCTCCAGCTCTGGTAGTTGCCCTCCAGCTAAGAGACCTATTCACTTAAGTTCATGTCTCTTTCTGGCGGCAACAGGCATCCAATTACTGGTTAATGTGTGGTTGCAAAAACCATGTCTTCATTAGGTAAAATTTGGGGGGCCTTCTTAGCTCCAGAATTTTCCATAGGATCAACTGAACTCCTTATTTGAAATTAGAATCACTGGTCAGTCTCTCCCTAAGCTCAATACTTACTTCCTCATAGGTTTTGATCCCAGGGGCACTCCTTAATAAACCTTTTATCACACAAACCTCCGTTTTAGAGTCTTTTTTTTCTATAAGTAACATGAACTTATAACACACCTCCATTCTCAATTTCTTCATCATTTTGATTTATGCCTTTTGAAAATATTTTCATAGGGTTTTAGAAGAGACCATTCTTCAAAGTTCCTGTATTGTTATATTAGAATAATGGCAAAGGGAGACCTTTTCTCATACAAAGTAAGATAAAACAATGTAACACAATAGTGTTATTTTGGAATCAGAAATCCCATGTTTTAATCCTAGTTTATACCTTTACGTCTTGACATGGACACTAAATGCTGTTGTCTTTCCCAGCCTCAGACAGGACTTCTGAATCCTGGGCGTGTTGGCAGACCCTCATGGGAATTTGACCTTTGCTTTGTCCAGGCTCATGCTAAATATTCACGAAAGTGTTACCTGCAGGTTGTCCTCAGAGAGTATAAAGCTAACATGTCCAGAAGTGTGAGGGGGTGGTGTGAGGGTTTTAAAAAGCTCTTAGGAATATGATCCCATCATATTTTCTCAGAGAATTAGTGGTATATTGATGTTACTTTCTTTTCAATAAAGTCATCTCAACACCAGATGTGAATCACTGTGGTGAAACTGTACCCCCTTCTGTTGTAGGAAAAGTTTTTTAGACACTGTCTCCATGTTTTCCATCAATGTTTGTCTTTAAAAAATAAAATGAGTTCTCTGTCTGGGACTCTTGAATGTCTTCTTCAATCACATTATTGGCTTATTACGTCAAGCATGCTGATCCTAAATTTATTTACTCAAAATGAATTATGGCTTATAACTTACATCGCAGAATGTGTGTGAGGTTTATTTTAAGGCATATGTGAGCACATATATATTTTTAAGCATGATAGTTTTTTCTTTAAGTCTACTTTCTCAAATAATCAAACAGAGTTCATTTCTTGAGTGTATTAGAAAACCTACAGTAAGGAAATACTTTTAATGAAATATATTACATTGTGAAGATACTGTGTTTTGTAAAATCAAGTTTTTAAATATTCCTTTAGTCAAAGAGGTTTATAATGATCTTTGGAACTTTTCTCCAAGTGGCTATGTCTTTAACAGTGTCTGGAAGGAAAGAAAAAACCTGCAAAAGTCAATAGGAAAACTAAAGTCTTGATCTTTGTTTTTGTCATTTATGACAAACATTTATTATTTATTTTTCTAAAGACTTATAATTTTAAAAGGTGTGAAACAAAGAAGTAGATACTTTAAAAACTGTCTTTGGGTAACATGATCTGTTCCTTAATTGCAGATGGTTTTAATTTATGTATAATTGTTTATCTTGAAAAAGATAGGAATACATGCTGTGACCAAAGTTTTCTTCCTGCTTTGTGAATTGATGTGAAAAGAGCTCATAAAGATCTCACAAATAATTCATTTTAAAATCTGGAGAAGCAAGACTTTGCTAAACCCAAACCCCCAATCCATCCCCTCTCGACTCTCCCCACGCTATTGTATGTGAAATGGATGGCCAGCCTACTGTATGGCACAGGGAACCCTAACCAACATTCTGTGATCATCTAGATAGGAAAAGGATCTGGAAAAGAGTGGATAAGTGTATATGTTTAGTGGAATCACTGTGTTGTATAGCAGAAATTATCACAATATTGTAAATCAACTTCAATAAAACTTTAGAAGATGGGGAAAATATCTGGAGAACGAGAGAACGATAAATTGGCAACTGGAAAAATTCAGGGGCTTTTCCTTCTCATAAATGTCCTTAATAAGAAGCTGTGAAAATTTAAAGTTGCTGAAGTTCAAAGGGACAATGACTTAGAAAATACAAGTGTCTGAGATCTCAGCCCTACCACTTACTAACTGTATAATCTTTTGTAAATTATGTTTTTTTTAATTTTTTAGTCTTTTTTTTTGTTTTAGGGCTACACTCTTGGCATATGGAAGTTCCCAGGCTATGGGATGAATTGGAGCTATAGCTGCTGGGGCCTACACCACAGCCACAGTAACGTGAGATCTGAGCCGCATCTGCTATCTACACCACAGCTCATGGCAACACACATCCTAAGCCCACTGAGCAAGGCCAGGGATCGAACCCGTGTCCTCATGGATACTAGTCAGGTTGTTTACCACTGAGCCATGACGGGAACTCCCAGTGGATTATTAATTTTATGAGGAAGGGTCTTGTTCTACGTATCCTCTCCCCACCTTCTAGTTCAGTCATGAGCCTGGAATAGGAGTGACCCTCTCCCTGTGTTCTTGGTTCTTGCTCACAACTATTTCACCAAGACATGATCATATGACCAAGACTGGCCTTGCCAAACATTTTTGAACTTGAGTTAGAGGAAAAATAATTGGTCTACAAGCATGAGAAAGAAAATTAATTTCAGCTAGGCTTGAGGAACAACTGGACCCACTGAAATTAATTTTCTTTCTCATGCTTGTAGATTTTTGCATATAGGCTGTATTATTTTAAACAAGGCAGCAATTCCTTAACCTAACAACAAACAGCTTTGCCATCAGAGAGACCAATTATTTTTCCTCTATAAAAACAATATTACTTCATTCAATGAATGCTTAATAAACACTTTTTGTAATCTAATACGCCGAAAAGTAGTTATAGTAGGATAGTTTATATTTGTGTCCCAGAGTCTTTTATTTCTACATTCTGTACTTCACTTGTTTCTTTACCTACCTACGTCATCGATGTTTTATTTAATTACCTACATAAGCCAGGGAATCATCTTTTTATGTAAATTATTTCCATTTTGTTTCTGACTTATGGTAAAAGAGAATTCCATACAATCTCTCTGTCTCTAATATAGTTCATAAAATGTGATGGTAAGAGTAATTTTCATGATGAATGAATAAATGGATAAAATACCTTATATGAAGCAGAGAATACTGTATCTTAAGCTCACCTGCTGCTTATTCCCTTTAACTATTCTCTGCTGAAATAATTTATGTGATACAAGCTCATTGAATTAACCTATTTGTTACTGATTTCAAATAAAAAAGTGTTTCATGAAAAAAATATTTCAAAACACATAGTAGAAATTAAGAGATTTTAGTGAGATTACATTTCAACCTAATTCTGTAAGTTTCTAAATGTGTGATTTTGAGCAGTTTGCTTAACAATTTTGCACTGCTGTTTCCTCACGTATAAAAAAGGAATGCTAGCTCTCATTTCACATTACTGATAGGAGATGTAATGACGGGGCAAATGCAGAAGGCACTCAAACTATCTTACTTCCCTTTTTCCCTCAAAAAGTCTATTCATACATCATCTGACTCCAGCTGTGATTTGAAGTTTATGAATGTAACTTCATAGAGTGATTCATGATGGCCAACATCAAGTCTACACCATGTGCATCCAGATGAAACAATAAGATCATTAGGAGGAATGAGGCAAATGTAGAAAATAGGATCCATCGCCACTATTTTAATGGTGGAAAAAGGGAATCCACCCTTTTGTTTGGGGTGGGGGTGAAGGCTCACCTGCAAAGAGTCATCGTGCTATTCTGGGATCCTAGTCACCTTCAATTCCCTCCTCAAACTATGAACCTGAATTGGTTTAAGGATATAAACTTGTGGGCCAAGAGGAGGTTGAAGTCATCTCTTTTTTATGAAAAGAGGGAAAGATAAAAGCATGAGTGTAGATAAGGACAGATGTATAGGTTTGTTGGCATCTAAGACTAAGATGTGTAAACCTGATCTACTTATATTTTCTTCCAAACCAGCTCCTGTAGTATCTTTCCATCTCAAGTCAAGGACAACTCCACTCTTTGAGCTTTTAGGGCCAAGCATCTTGTCCTTTTTGACTCTTTATCGTGTGCCACATTTCCTCTCAACACATTCTGGTGGCTCTATCAACAAAAGGTAACCACAATTAAGAGACTTCTCACTCTTGCACTGCCCATTGTGATCCTATCTACTTTCCTTTATTTCTTGTATTGTTAGGATTTTCTACTTCGGATGCATTACCTAAAAAATGATCCAATATCTGGCAAGGCTTTATCCAGAAATAGCAAATACCATTTCAAAGTATATAAACATACATCTCTAAATGTCATATAAATTTTGTCAGTTGCTTTCTGAATTAGCAAGACCAATTTGTAAAGGCACAAACATTGTCCCCCAATTGCCAGTGCTATAATATACTTTTTACAATGATAAAGGAAAAGGATGGGTTTAAATTTATATTTATTTGATTACCATGACCTCAAGGCTTCTCCAAATGGAATAGCCCTTTATCTTTCTGGCCCCATCTCCTATTTCTTCTAGTCTTCTCTGGCCACAGTACCTTCCATAATAAAGTTCGTCATTTTAAGCTCACTGAATCGAAACATGGCTTTCATAAGCAAATTTGGATAAGGACAAAGACTTACCTAGGACTAGGAACAAATCTGAGCAGAGAACACGACTGATAATCTTTATTTCTCTCTACATGTGTCTCTTTTCTTTCACTGTAAGCCAACTATCCTCATGTATAAGAGGATCAGCATCGGCCTCCAAATAATGTCACACCTGTATTTTTTTTTTTTGCCAAAATTGGTACAGAATGTAGAAATAAAAGACTTTGGGACACAAATATAAACTATCCTACTATAACTACTTTTCGGCGATTAGATTACAAAAAGTGTTTATTAAGCATTCATTGAATGAAGTAATATTGTCAGAGATAATTGCCTGAAGACTTTTAAATGTGTTTTTTCAGTTCTTTTTGTTTAACAAAAATGTGTTTTTATTTGACGGAGGTGTTCTGAGATGTTGTGGTAAGGTTCATTTCCTCATCTCCATGAAGCTAGCTTTGACTTTAAAGGTGATATATTTCATTCAGGGAAGAAATTATGGCAACAGAGAGAAATTTTGATACATAGCTGATGAATCCTGTTTTTCCTAGGTTGGACAATATTATTTATAGAGTTAAAGGACATCAGTAAACAGATGGATCTGAAAGCTCCTGAAATTTATAAACAGTTTGACTGTGGATTACATTTTATGTCTGTATCTAAACACATTGAAAAATGGAGGGTCTGAGAAATAAATGCTTGAAACTCCAGAACCAATAATGTAAGGTCTTTTCCAATGCTGTTTTTGGCCTGAGGTGAGGGAAAGGGGGCATTTTTTTCTTTTTAATTTTTTTACAAAGGACGGTAAGACTGCCAACTTTGCTTGCATAAAGTGATTGTAATTTTTATCTAATAATCTGTGGTATTTCATTCTACAGAGTTGGGTTGAATTCTATGTCTGACAACTAAAATTGCATAACTATGAGTGTACAATTTATCTTTCTAAACTGGAGTTTTCTCATTTGTATAATGGAATGTAGTATAAGTCCTGACAGGATTTTTGTTGTTGTTTGGGTTTTTATTATTGTTATTATTATTTGTTTGGTTTTGGAGGGATTTTTTTTTTTAATGCAAATGCCTGACTTAAGGTTTTATTTTTCCAGGCATCTACTTCCAAGAGGCATCCTCTTCATAGAACAGGCTATCTCAAATAACCACATGGCCAGCACCCTCATGTCAAGGATGTATTGTTTCATAGATCTTGGTTAGCTTTAATAACTTCAGCACTAGGACTGCTTGTTTTTTTTCTCTTCTCCTGCTTCAAATTCCTAGTTTTACATTTTTAATTTGTCAATTAAGAGTGAGCCCACAAAATCCTGGGCCCCCACCCTTGACCCCAATAAAATCAGAACTCCAAACCTGTGCTATCTCTCTCTCTCTCTCTTTCTCTACCTGTGACCTCACTGGGTGGCTCCAGATATGCTTTGGAATTTCCAGGTCTTGTAAGTTATAAAACTTTATTTTTTTCATAATTTCCTGACGGTTATTGCCGAAGGGCATCTTGCTATTGAACTACAAAAGCTGGTCTAACCACAACATTGATTATTTATAGGCTGAGACTGGCACAAAACAGAGGCTCTGAGTTTCCTGTACTAGCTGCCTGAGGACACCATCATTTGGGAACCACGACGAACATAGGGTCATGACAGATGCTTCCGGACCCATCCCTATGATCCACATCAGGTACTTGTGCAATACACAGAAAGGCAAGTCGGTGGACTCAGCTTCTCCAAAACAGCGATTTTTCTCTTCATTTCCTTTTTTTTCCACGTCACTTTGTTCAGCATCATGGTGGCCTGACTTACAATGGGATTGTTTAATTCTGGTTTACCTTTATCCTAAAGCTGATTCTTATGGCCTTTGCATATTGGATACCACACAATCTCAGGGGACATAATTTACACTGTTGTGTATTAGAAAACCCTCTCCCTTCTTGAAAGTTTGCAGTATTCAGCCTGTACAGTGGTACTTAATGGACACGTTCTCAGTTTAATATGGGGAGGATGGCTATGCGACTGTCCTTGTTGAATAGTTGTTGTGCCTGATATTCTGTCCTCATCATTCCAGTAAGTCATACAATCCTCAGTTCAAGCCTGTGGAATTTGTAAGCACTCTTAAGCATATTTGATATTTAAATAGTCTGGTTAGCTCCTCAGTTTCAATCAGTTCTCCAAAAATTCTGCCTGGCAGTTTTTGCACTGTCTTTTGAGGTCTTCCAAAACTCTATGTTGAATAACAAATATTTATCTGGTATGTTTGATTGTATTTAGGGGAAGGGTCAATAAGGGTTTATAAATAGCCTTATTGGACTGTATTTTTATAAGATCACTTTTTTTTTTCAAGCAAAAAGAGATATTTATTATTTTATCCAGTTTCTGTGAATCAGGAATTCAGGGAAATCTTGGCTGTGTGGTTCTGACTCAGGATCTTTCCCAAGGTTACATTCGAGCAGTTAATCAGGGCTGTAGTCTTCTGCAGCTAGATTGAGGCTGGAGGATCCACTTCCAAAATAGATCTTTCACATAGCTGGTAAGTTGATGGCAGAAGTCCAGTATTCTTGGTTACATAGATTGGCCCTATTAAGTATAGTAGGGGTCTACATAAGTTTATGGATCTTTTGCGGGGCCATTTTGAAGGATGCCTTTCACATTGATAGTTAGAAATGCTTCAGAATAACTGTATTAGAAAACATTCATTGAAAATTTGCAAACAATTTATATGCCATGTGGAAAAAAATGGTTAAATAGCATTAAGGGAAAGTCAGTTGGTTTATGACAGTGCATATGGAGGAAAATAATACTTATAATGAACTCATGAGATTTTGATAATCAATCCACAAATATAGGTATTCAAGAAACAATGTTTATTATTATCTTTCCATAACACTATTTTTACTTTGCTCTCCCCTTACATAACTTTTGAAAGCTATATGAGATTGAAAGGGACCAAGGATGAGAGCACAGAGACAGCAGAACCTTTTTAAATCATCCTGGCAATAATCTGGACCAAAGTAGCATGGGTACATATAGTGAGAAGTGATTTCTTTACTAAGACTAGTTTGGTAAAATTCTTCTGTGACTTCTGTATATCCTAGTGAGTATCTGAATGATGACTTTTGGACCTTCAAGGTTGTGGACCAGGGCTGCAGTTTGATCCATGCTGCCAGACAAAAGATAAATTCTTCGTGGTGCACTCAGGCATTTCTGAATACAAATTGCCTTCAATATCAAGTGTGATTAATGTTGTGTCTATATGTTTTGGAGTGTTATTTACAGGGAGAAAATGATGGATGTAATAATGCATTTTATTCCATGACGTTAAATCATCACGCTTGTAATGTACTCAGTCTAATTTGATTGGCAGAGATGTAAAGTTATAGGTAAATCAGTGTGGTGGATTTGGTTTTTGTTTTTTATTTCTTCCTAAAAATTATGCATTAACATCATATATTCTTCTTTTCACTCTAAATATTAATAATCATAACTTCTCTTTGTTATTTAATTTGCACATTTATAAATGTTCTGCAGTACCCTTAGATAGGGATTTCTTATTACTGCTCCTACCACTGCAAACACTAGCAAGTTTTTTAATGAGACCCTTGCTTACTTGATGTCTAACTCTAGTTCTAGACTCTACCTGAAATTGATTGATATATAACTGTTAACATATTATGTAAATAGTTTCATTAGCAGGTGGAATAGTTAGTTTTGCACATTTAAATGAAAGCATAACCAATTCTGTACTTGGCCTTTCATCATTTATTACACAAATAGTTTGATTTATTATATCATAAGCATGTTTTGAAGATGTGGTATCATATTTTATAATTATCAAATTAAGTGAAAGAAAACCACTACCTAGTGTTAATATACCAGTTACCCTTCATCTAGATAATAAGAACTGCAGTCTTTGAGTGACCAGAGTGATTTCACAGCTTATTTAGGCAGGGCTGGACCCAGTCTCCTGATTTCTTAACTAAGCAGACTTACTACTGGATCAAACTACAGAGAAAATATCAAAGTAGATTTGGAAGTATGTCGAGGTGACGTAAAAAATATCTCAACGAAGACATTTTATAAGCCAAAGAGGCTTGATTAACAAACTTTTAAAAGTTAAACTCATCAATTTAGAAATATTCTTTCCTTTTTATTTTGTCTTATTATTTTACAACATAATGTATTCTAAAATCTTGAAGTCCACTTGAGAATGACTCACCCTTCCAAGCTGAATTATGAGTTATTTTAATTACATTTTCCCCATGTGTGTGGGGATTTAGACATAGTCTCTAAGAACTATGAGGTTATATGTTCAAGAACCCTGGGCTTACCCTGTGACCTGGTCCAGCTTTTTCTTATGGTTCTTCTGGGCCATGAAGAAATTGGCCAGATTGACCTTGTAACCATCCATCAATCTGAGTGAACTTAATTCCTGGCAGACAGCACCTAAAGTCCATATTTAACAGAGACTGTTCAAGACTGGCTGGGTGGTCTGTGGACTGGATGTGCACAATCTCAGCATCAGTTAGGCTCACAAGGCAAACATCTCCAAACAAATCAGAGGTACTCAGAAAATTACAGCTTTAAATAGTGCTAAAAAGAGTTTGTTTTCACTTAAAAAATGAACTTAAGTTAAATAGGACTTTAATAGAAACAGCAGGGAGTGATGCTCATTTACCTTCTCCTTTTTTTAAAATTCTATCTTCCTTTAACTTCGTCACACATTTATATAGAAAATATGACTTTCCCTCTGGAAGCTAATTGCACTGAAAAAATGATGGGCAATAAAACCAAATAACTCCATGAGCCTTTGGTGGGATATCATGTAAGCTACTAAACCACATTAATTTATTTCAAAGACTAGGTTCTTTCAAGGGGTCTGGATTATCAAAATTGATTTGATGATGACTTGCTCATTCAGAGGAATTCAGGAGAATTCAATTTGCCACCCTACATGTATATTGAATGTTACTGCTTTACAACATTTTCACGTCACTTCATTTAATCTTCACAAAGACTATTTCCTCCACTTTTAGAAGAATAAATGGTGATGAGGATAATGGGGTTCAGAGAATACAAAGACATTTCAGAATGGTCATAATGTTTATAGTTTTTAGTTCGTTAGATGTTTCCACCCTAGGTATCTACTTTTCTGAAAACCAGGCAGAGTTTCTGCATCCATAAAAATTATATGCATAAGTATGAGAGTCATACATTCTAGGGTGAAAGTTTCAAAGACTCTTTCAGTGACAATCTTTCTAAACAATCCCTTCATGGTCTTATACAGCCTCCAACCTTGATGCTGATTCAGAACTGTCTGCAAATTTCTCTCCAGCAGATTCATCTTGCAAATCCCACATAAGCAACATCTCAAGATTTTTCCAATGTAACAAGATGAGCCCTTGTTCAGCTAAATGCAATACAGGGCAGATTCATTACAAGATCTCTTCACAAACTGACTTTCTTCAATGCCAATTTTAGCCCTCTCTACATTTACTTGTATTAAAATAAACTTATCTTATTAAATCTGGGGATATGTGACGTCTCTGCTATCTTCTATATTTTATTTTAGGCTACATTTAAAAAAAAATAAAAGTAATGCAGGCACATGCATCTAATATACAAAATATACAGGAAGCAAATAATGAAAAATAAGACCCCTCCTTCAAACCACCTCATCCCTAGTGCATACCTCAAAATAATAGAAGTACGCTATTGTGTATTGGCAATATTTTCTACTGAATTTTTATATTAGAAGAATGTTTCTCTGATGTATGAGATCTCACTTCCCTGTTTTCCTTCCTCCTCCTTTCACTGTCTCACTAGAGTCACTTCCTCTAACGGTTTACTCTGAAAATTCAAACACCGTCCTTATACCTACAGTTATATCCTGACAACACTAGTTGACAACCCAGGAATCCCCTTTCTGTCAGATGAAGACATCAGCTCAACCACATCTCTTTTAGCCTTTCAACCTTAGCACCTTTTTTTTTTTTTTTATCATCTGTGGGCATATTTCCATTCTGTTTTGTATTCATAAACAAATATTTTATCATTTAGCTACATTTTGAATCTGATAGTCAAAAATCAATACAAAAATATAGTTTTAGAATTGAAGTTAGTATATATATTTGGTTCTTTTCCTTTCTTTTCCTGTATCTTTTCTTTCTTTCTTTCTTTTTTTTTTTTTAACTGCAAAGACGAACCTTATACGAACGATGAGAGCACCTGGTACACAAAAGAAAATTAGTATTTTGCCACTTCCTTACTCTACAACAGGAAAATACATAATACATGCAGGAAATTCACAGAATGGAAATCCAAGAAGTCAAGAAATATAGGAAAATGTACCTAACCTAAAAAATAAACAGGCATTTCAATTAAAATAAGTAAATACTATTGATATAGTGGTATTCATCCTTCAAACTGGCAGAAGTTAATAAGTCTGATGATATCATACAATCACAATATTTAGGGAAGTTGAAACCTTCATTCACATTTGGTAGAAGTCGAATTAAAGCTACTTTGGAGAGCAATTTGGTTCTTAGCGAAAATGTTCATTCTCTATGTCCTGATAAATTCTCATTTTTATCAGTAGCTGATAGAAACTCACATATTTGCTCAAGGAAACCTATAAATGTATGCTCATTGTGACATTGCTTCTAAAACAGTTTTTTTTGGATGACAAATCCTAAATATCCATTAAAGAGTATGGGTAAATAAAATGCAATGTAGTTATGTGAAAGACCACTATAGGTAAGTTAAAAGGAACACACTAATTACTTAGTTTCCTTGATGTTAACATTGAAAGGATTTCAAAACTAAAGTTGAATTAAAAAAATCAAGATCGATGAGTGATGTGTTTATGAATTTAAATATATATAAAGCTAGAATAAGGAAAACCAATATTTTCTGAAAGCTTATGTGCATTCTTCATAGGAATTCCTATGTTTATAAGTCTTACGATATCTTTATATCCTTTGAGTAGGTAGCATGATTTCCCCCCTTCATAGATGAGAAAAGCAAGTTCATAAGATAAAAAATATTTCTAATTCCCCACAGCTGGAATAAAAATGATTCCTTGCATACACTCTTTCGATATTCTGCAAACAACACCAAAGTTGGTCATAAGTGTGTGAGGATCCAGTGTTGCCATGAACTCTGGTATAGGTGGCAGATACTTGGATCTAGCATTGTTGTGGCTGTGGCATAGGCTGGCAGCTGCAGCTCTGATTCAACCCTTAGCTTGGGAAAGTGCATATGCCACAGGTGCGGTCCTAAAAAGAAAACCTTTCCTGAAAATCTCACTTTCTGAAGAACTTTTCTGCCAGTTGTCCCAGAGCACAGAGTGTCTTACTCCTGATCTCCACCCTGAGCCACTTTCAGGGGGTGTTGAGGGTTGGCTGATTGGAAGTACCACGCTCCAGCTCACTCCCACATCCATTTTCTGCCCAAATGACAACAATTTTCTTTCCTATGTATTACATCGCCCCCCTTCTGCCTTCATTCCCACCAAGCCTGAATCACTACTTGTCTGTGGCCTCCTTAGGATAAAACTTCTGCCCCTTTACATTTCTCTCTCTCATGTGTCATCTACATTTCTGTCAGACTTGTCTGGCAAAAAAAAAAAAGCTTGATTCTTACTTTTGCGTTAAATCCTTGAACTCTTATCATGCAAAATTTCTGATACCAGTTCCCTGGCTACCTTATGAAGGGTCCATTTTCCAGAATCAGGTGGCAAGTGCTTCAATCGTGTCTCTAACACGTGTTAGCTGTGCAAACTTGGACATTTTATTTAACCTCTCAGTGTCTGTTTTCTCACCTCTGAAATGATGACAGTACATACCTCATAGAATTGTTGTATGGATTAAGTGAGTTAATACTTTTAAAAAGCTGATATTAGTGCCAGCAATTACTACTAAGTGTTGCTATCATGTTATTTTATGCCATTCACAAATCTGCTTGCTTGGGATGCAGCATGCTATGTTAGGCTCTGGACGCAGGCATACAATTCTCTTTCCCCAAAATGCTTTAAACTTTTCTATCTGGTAAACTCTTCTTTAGTAACTCAGTGCCAGCATCCTCTATTCCCTCATGCCTTCCTGTTTGCCCTATACAAAGTCAAAATCTCCCCTCTCAGTTTTCCCATTGCAGCTTGTTGAGACTGTGATTATAGCATTTATGACATGGCATAGTAAACCTTTGCTCAGTGTCAGCCATTTATGCTGAGCTCCCTCCAGAACTGAGCTCGGGTTTTATTTTGCCTTGTTTGCCAGCCACAAACAGAGCTGAGAGAAGAACACCATGATCATGAATGAATCAAAGGTAACTCTGGCAGAGGAAAAATGTACGTGTGGAAAAAGAGAAGCTAGATGCAGGATAACTGGTTAGGAGATGAATCCTATGCTAGATAATAAAGACAATGGTAATGAAAGTGTCAATTCCAACAGACTTTGGAGGTTGAACTGAAAAGTATATAATTGGTAATGGAAGCCAATAGCTACGTCAAAGGTGATATTTTCACTGGGGTATAAAGAAGGATAACTGTTTTGTGTTTCCAATTTTCTTCTTCCTCCATCCTGCCCCTTTTCCTTCTGCTTCTTCCTTGATCCATAGGTTCACATATGCTATCTATATATGCAAATAATTCAGGGCATGTATGGGTGTCACAATTGCAACGATGGCTTTGAAAGTCTAAATCAATATATAAAATGTATCATAAGCTGTTGAGAAGAGGGTGAGGCAGAATTCCTGGCTGCCTGTCCTAATGTCAATGCTTATTAGTTGCGTGACTCTTTGGTCTCCTAACCACCACATGAGGTTGTATAATTGCCATCATAAGATGCAAATGATGAACACGTGCGTCTCTGTTTTGAAAAATTATGAGAAGCTCTACAAATGGGAGGTATCACTTTCCGTATTACCAGAGTGTTATAACAGGTTTCTACATAATGAGTTTAATTTTGTCTTGCTTCTAGGGAATGTACTGCTTATATGGGAGACTGCATTTTTCTAATCTGGGAGAGGTTTTTAGTATATTACTCGATCTTCAGCAATATTTACTAAAACTTAGTAACTTGATTTGTTACAAAGTGCTTCTTTTATTGAACATATGCAGGGGATGTATTTGTATTTGAAGGAAGTGTTTATGTATCATCTTTTAAAATTTCAGTTAAAAAAATCAAATAGCTGGAGTCGTTTCTTCTTGTTACTTTCGGCTCTTTATCTTCTACCAGACGGGCAAAATCGGTAGCCTTGTCAAATCCAGTTAAACCTTAGACTGTACCCAATGCTTGCTAGACTGGATGGAGAACATGGGATGTCCTTTAAATAGTGCCTGGAGGAAGACAGGGAAGACTTACAATAAAGTGGTTTTGATGCTTTTTTTGTCACATGATTAAAATGTGCTTCCTCCAGTTTTTTTGAGCAAAAATTTGTATGCAACTTTCTGACACGTCTCCCAACTGAAAAACATGCAGTGACCTTTGATTAAATACCACTAGATGGTTAATTAAGACATGGCACCAGGTCTACGGTAGTCTTCAACAAAATAATTGCAAAGTGGCTTTAAAAATGTTCTTTGTTTACGGATATATATCCTTTGAACACAGCCTACCCAGCAATTACCAGATAATGTTCCAAACAATCTCCTAATGTTTAAAACCCCTTTTGAGGTATGTGTACCAACATACACTGCAAAATGAAGACATGTAAAATAAAGATAACTAATAGCAGTGATATTTTAATTATTATTACTGTAAGAATGTTAAGAACTGTAAAGCACCTGCATTGCCAGCCACAATTCCGTTTCATGGACGCCAGTGGGCGATGTGAGACCCCGGTTTCAAAGGTGAAGGAGGATTTATTACAGATGGTAACAGCTGTAGCCAGAGTACCAGCAATTTCGTACCTCTTCCCTGAGACCCAGTTCCTTTAAGGTGATGGGAAGGGGCCAAGTGACATTTGCGCATACAGTTAAGTCGCATCACCGACGAGAAATTCTGAGCTTAGAGAAAGCAGGCCTGTTCGTTGTTACAGATGGAGACACTATGACTATCTTTCAAAACTGCATGCAAGCAAGTCCTTTTCTCTGGAGAGAAGCACTATTTCTATCCTCCAAGATGTTCACTCAGCTAACGCTCTTAAAAAGATAGCACGGAGAAAAGCACAGTTAGTGCCTTACTTGCAGGTTTTGCGCAAATACTTGGGTAATTACTGTCTCCTGATAGAGAGGCAGTACCCCTGAGCTCTGCCAGGATTTGCATATCATCTGTACCGATTAGTTACTTTACAGTCTTAGGCAATTTACATCCCACAATTGTCTAAGTTTCCTGATCTGTAAATGGGGATAATAACATTCCCTATCATAGGGTTAACTGTGAAGGTTAAATGAGTTTACACATGAAAAACTTTTAGAACTATGGATACACTAGAAGCACTAAAGATTACTACCTGTTGTAAATTAATTATATTATAAATAAATTACTGACTGAATTTTCTTATTTTAGTTTATTTTTATTTTTAGGGCCGCACCTGTGGCATATGGAAGTTCCCGCGCCAGGGGTCAAATCAGAGCTGCAGCTGCAGACCTGCACCACAGCCACAGCAACGTGGGATCTGAGATGCATCTGGGACCTACACCACAGCCTGAAGCATCTGGGACCTACACCACAGCTTGAAGCAATGCCAGATGCTTAACACACTGAGTGAGGACAGGGATCAAACTCACATCCTCAGGAGCACTATGTCGTGTTCTTAACCCGCTGAGCCACAGGGGAATTCCAACATTCCTTATTTTAAAACATCACTTCAGAATTGCA